>JAVJAQ010001360.1:0-339492 GCA_032362365.1 Zygogramma bicolorata
TACCCAATATACTCAACGGTCACAATGGTGCCTGTTGGCCCGAGTCTCGACCTTGAAAGAAAAATTCAAACAAATTTTATTTCAAGCCAAAGATGGACGTGATTATTATTAGGTTCAGTAGAGGTTATTGGAATTATATTGATTTGACTTTTGAATTGAATTTTCATTGGAATTATAAATTTTTGTTATAAGTTTATAATCTACCGATATCTACACTACTATTTTTGTTTGGGAAAGCTCTGAATTGGTTTTATTTCTTTTTTTTACATTGATTTTAAATATCAATATTTCGCGTCATATCGAACATTAAGAGGCCATAGAGACGTCCCTCCCACACGAGACGCTTATGTCCTCTAGAAGACAAAAACATTATTGCGAAAAAAGTGGTTCTACGATAAGTGCGGTTGAAAATGAACACCCAAGTAGAACTAACTGAGACGAATCTCTAATCAACTCAATTCAACTAATTATATACTTTTCACGAAACTATTCCCCATTAATTCGGTTATTCATGAATGACTCTCCTGAGTTCACTGAGAACTTTGAATGTGTTACGTGTTGTGAACATCGTCATCAAGAACGAAGATTTCCCCAACGTGGTTTCCTGAAGGAGCAGCTACTCAGAAAGGTACCTTTCCAACGCCACCCGAAAGACTCCAAGGAAACGAAGTAAGTCTCTTAATGTTCTCGTTCTTGATCCCTTTTGGTACAGTTTTTTTTCGCCAGTTTTGTCGGTAACTCATTTGCATTCCCAATGATAGATTTTTCATCAGTCCATTTAATCAAAACCAATTTCTGAGCTATAAATACGAAACATTTGGTCCTTCGAGCCTTTAAGAATTGAAAAATATCTATCAGTAATTAATTAATTATTATTCGCCAAGAAAATTGGGGTAGAATTGTACCGCATAAGTTCGCAAAAATTCAATTATACTTCAAATCTGTTTCGTTTTGCAATTTTGTTAGTCGGGATGCGAAAGTAGACGATAACATGAATTTTTTTTGAAGTGGAAGTAATTATTCATTCGTCCCAATCATAGTTTCACACCGCATTTTCTTTTCAATTTCGAAATTCCGGTAGCCGGCAACCATTGTTCAGTATTTAGGCAGCAGGACTTCGGGAAGTGGGGAGAGTTGTTGTACTGCGACTCTTCATCGGCGCATCGACGACTCGATCGGTGCCGAGTGATAGAACGAAATATTCATTTTCAAAATATAAATTTTTGCACTGTTTCGAATACCAGTTTCAGTTATTGAACCGAGCGATTTCCGCGGCAAAAACCCTCAAGTATTTGAAATGGATAAATTAAGGAAATACAAAACTCATCGCAACACGGCTTTGGGTGATATGCATATACTTCATACTCTTGCGGAAAAGGCAAAGGTCGATAAATCAGTGCATTCATTGTTCAAGGTTAGAGGAGCTGACATTGAGACAATTTTCGTGGATTTCAATAAACATCACAATAATGTAGTGGGTGATTTGCTGACGCAGGAAAACTCTGATATCGACTCTGAAAATGTAATTCGCGAAGGCTTTCTCACGGAATACTATGCAGTAAAAACAGTTTACGCTGAGTTGTTTGAGAATGATTCAAGAAATGTATCAATTCCAGGACCGGGGCTCAATAGTACAGCTCTATTACACAACAGCCCTAATGTCCGCCTGCCTAAGATGGAACTTATGAAATTTAATGGAGATTACAAAACGTTTTCAACTTTTCATGATTATTTTGATGCTGTGGTTCACAATAATAATTGCTTGAGTGACATAGAGAAATTCAATTATTTAATTTCATCCCTACAGGGACCCCCTCTTTCTCTTGTCAGGAAAGTAAAGCTTACCGCAAAAAACTATGACCAAGCATATAAATCACTCGTTGCACGTTATTCAAGTGTTCGTCTCCGAGCACAGAGTCATTGGGAAGAAATTGAAAATAGTACTAAAATTAATTCTGCTTCTCCTGGAGCTCTAAGAAAATTATTAGACACATTTTCAGAAAATTTGGCTTCACTCAAAAGTTTAGGATTTCCGGTCGATGAATGGGACTTCATAATGGTGATGACCCTTCTCAAACGTTTAGACAATAATATTGTCACTCGCTTCGAAACTGAACATCGATCATCTGTTGTACCGAAATACGATGAATTATTCGACTTTCTTGATAATCATTGTACTATTATGGAAACCTTGCCTCAAGCATCTCAGCCTAAAAAAGGATTAAATACTAATGTTCCAACTCATTCAGCTCGTTCTACGGTATTTCACGTCAACCATTCAGATTCATCCACCTCAGCTTGCCTTTGTTGTAAAGAAAAAACTCATTCCATCTACACTTGTCCTACTTTCTTAAAGAAATCGCCTGCAGAGAGATATAGTTTTTGTAAAGGGTTACACTTGTGTTTTAATTGTCTCAGCAGTTCGCATAATTTGAAAACGTGCCGATCAACGTATACATGTAGAACCTGCAATTCCAAATTTCATCATACTTTACTTCATACTGAAAAAAAGAATAAAGATTCAAATGTTCCATCCGTTCCCATTGTTAATTCGAATAGTTCAAATATTTCAGCCTTGAACAATGAGGAAGGAGCAAAATAACTCGACTTTTGCCGGAGCAGGTGCGATATCTCGTCAAAATGATGTACTATTATCAACTGCTTGGGTTGATGTGTGTGATTCTCGCGGCAATTTTCAATCATTCCGATGCCTCCTCGATTCGGGGAGCATGACGTCCTTCATTAGTCAGAGGGCTCTCAACAAACTGGGTTTGAAGAAATTAAAATGTTCGGTGGAAGTCAAAGGAATTGACACCATGCATTCACAAATTAATAATGGCATTGTTACTCTTACAATCAAACCAATTACTAGAGAGGCACCGATGTTATTTACTGATGCGATGGTTATTACAAAAATTTGTGATAACCTCCCCTCCTCTCGAATTTCACCTGAATCTTGGTCTCACCTCACAGGTCTGCAACTGGCGGATCCCAAATTCTATAGTCCAGGAACTGTAGATATTTTGCTTGGGGCAGATATATTTTCGCAAATCCTACTAGATGGGTGTGTACCAGGTAAAAATAACGAACCTATTGCTATTAATACCGTTTTGGGGTATATAATTATGGGAAAAACCAGTGTTTCGGTGCCCGCAACTCAATTTTCATTTTTTTGTAATCCATCCGCTATTTCAATAGATAATATTGTCAAGAAATTTTGGGAAATTGAAAGTGTTCCCAATGTTGATTCTTGGGGACCTGAGGAGGAACAATGTGAAAAATTATTCCAGAAAACTGTCTCACGAGATGAGCAAGGCCGATATATTGTCTCTCTTCCTTTCAAGGAGCCCAATCCTTCTTTTCCAGGAATGCGAGATTACGCAATTTCCCGTTTCTATTCACTTGAACGACGTCTTCTGAGACAACCCCCTCTCTATGAGCAATATTGTCACTTTATGCGAGAGTACCTTGAAATGGGGCATATGGAAATAACTGATGGGAATGATGTACCCAACGAATCATATTATCTGGCTCATCATTGTGTTATTAAACCAGAAAGCCCATCAACTAAATTACGAGTCGTTTTCAATGCTTCGGCTAAAATCGCCAATAATAAATCAATTAATGAATGTTTGATGGTAGGACCCAAACTCCAGCCTGATATTTCCCATATCTTACTCAATTTTCGCCTACACCCCTATGTATTATGCTGTGACATAAAAATGATGTACAGGATGATACTAGTTGACCCATCCCAATGTGATTACCAACGAATAATTTTTAGATTTTCTCCCACCGAAAAACTTCAAGATTATAAACTTCTAAGACTTTCTTTTGGATTCAGCCCAGCTCCATATTTAGCTCTCAAAGTACTACAGCAATTAGCTGAGGATGAAGGCCATGCTTTTCCACTCGCTGCTCAGGCAATTCGCCATTGCTCATATATTGATGATTTTGTTATCAGCTCCCCGACTATTGAACAAACTAAAGCAATTCGCGATGAATTAATTGCAATCATGCAGAAGGGAGGTTTTGTACTTCGAAAATTCTCTAGCAACGAATTCTCTATCTTATCCGATCTACCTGAATCACACTTGTCTACACATCCCCTTTCTTTCACGTCGGAATCGAGTAATGATTCAACCCTCAAAGTGTTGGGACTACAATGGAATCCCGTTCAAGACTACTTTTCTTTCTCTGTTAAATTGGGTGAAAATTCAAAATGCACCAAAAGGGTGATGTTATCAGAATTAGCTCGGGTATACGACCCGCTTGGATTTCTTGCTCCTGTCACCTTTCTCAACAAGTATTTGATTCAACGTCTTTGGATTTCGGGAGTAGAATGGGACGACGTTCCCTCCGATGACATAATTAGAATTTGGCAACAATATAAATCCACCCTGCAACTTCTTTCAAATTTGCGTATTTCCCGCTTGGTGATTCCCGCACTTGCATCAAAATGGGAACTTCATGGGTTCTGTGATGCGAGTGAAAGAGGATATGCCTCCGTAATTTACTTACGAGCCATCCAAAAAAATCAACAACTAACTACCCATTTTTTATGTGCTAAATCTAAAGTTGCCCCTCTGAAAAAAGTAACAATACCCCGTTTAGAATTATGCGCCGCCGTATTACTCACCCGATTGCTCGATTCAGTCTTGAACAGTATTTCTCGATCAATACAATGTAACGATATTTTTTTGTGGTCCGATTCTCAAATTGCATTGCATTGGATTAAAGGACAACCCCATCGATGGAAAACCTTCGTCGCTCACAGAGTCTCCTTCATTCAAGGAAAAAGTTCACCTACCTCCTGGTTTTATGTAGACAGTGTTAATAATCCCGCAGACGCGGCTTCCCGTGGTTTATTCCCCTCTGATATAGTTTCTCACAATTTGTGGTGGGAAGGTCCGCCATTTCTAAGAACTAAGGAATTACCACTGACAAATTCCCAATTTCCTAATAATTTTCGAGTAGAAGAAGAGCGAAAACTTACTTGTTTTGCATCAATTCAGCAGCAAAACTTTCTGGAACATTTGCTCAATAAATATTCGTCACTGACTTCTCTACAGAGAATTGTTTCTTACGTGTTGAGATTTATTTTCAATTCTAAAAATCCCACTAAGAAAAAGTCAGGACCGCTTTCGAACTATGAATTACATTCGACTTTAATAATCTTAGTGAAATATACACAACAAATTCATTTTGCTAGCGAATTAGAAAACTCGACATTTTCGCGTCCTTTTCGCAAACTGTATGCCTTTCTTGATGAAGAGGGTGTGTTGAGAGTGGGAGGTCGCTTGAAGCACGCTAGTATACCCCATGATGCTAAGCATCCAATCATACTTCCTCGCACGAGTCGTTTAACGTTTTTATTAATTGAATATTACCACAAAAAATACTTTCATGCGGGTTTTCGTACCACGCAGTTTTTGTTATCTCAATCTTTTTGGATATTATCACCCCGAAGAGCAATAAATTCTGTTTTGTCCAAGTGTATTCAATGTTGGAAAATGCACCCCAAATGTATTCAACCACCGATGGCTTCTTTACCTGCCCCTCGAATTAACCAAGTCAAACCTTTCTTGCAGACGGCCATAGATTTCGGAGGTCCCTTTTTTATCACTTTAACGCGTCATCGCGGAGTAAAAACCTCGAAGGCGTATTTGTGCATTTTTGTCTGCCTAGCAACAAAGGCTGTTCATTTAGAATTGGCTAGCGGCCTCTCCACTGAAATTTTTCTTTCAGCACTCCAACGATTCATTGCACGTCGAGGTCGAGTATCCACTATCTATAGCGATAATGCTACAAATTTTGTTGGTGCTCACCGAGAATTAAAATTGATGAAAGATGCCGCGAATCAGGAAATGATAGATTTCAAATTTTCTCCTCCTTCGGGTCCGCATTTCAACGGTCTAGCCGAAGCTGGAATCAAATCTGTTAAGAGTCATTTGTCGAAAGTTGTGGGAGATCAGATTTTATCTTATGAAGAGTTCTACACTGTTCTCACCTTAATTGAATCCATATTGAATTCTCGCCCTCTCATACCCATCACGTCCGACATAGAAGACGTGAATGCATTGACTCCCGGACATTTTCTCATGACAGAACCCCTGTCCGCTCTTCCAACTCCTGATTTGACTCAACTTTCTCTCAATAGACTTTCGAGATGGCAATTAATTCAACGGTTACACCAGGATTTCTGGCGCCGTTATCATCGCGAGTACTTGCACACGTTGCAGCAACGTGGCAAATGGTTGAAAGCGTCTTTCACTCCTGATATCGGCTCTCTGGTACTGATTAAGGACGACAATGCTCCGCCGAATAAGTGGGCACTTGCCAGGATTATATGTCTGCACCCCGGTGACGATAATGTTACTCGCGTCGCAACGGTCAAAACGGCAACTGGTACTTTCAAACGACCACTGGTAAAGCTTGCACCACTTCCTAACTCCTAAATGCATCTGCATTATAAATGTTTCTTTTTTTTTTCATTATCGATCAACATTTTTTTTTGTTGTTTCTATAATTAATCGATTTAATTCAATTAATTTTTTTTTTCAATTCTGTCACTTTACAAAAAATAATTAGGATATTTTTTGGCCGGGGCAGAATGTTTGGGAAAGCTCTGAATTGGTTTTATTTCTTTTTTTTTACATTGATTTTAAATATAAATATTTCGCGTCATATCGAACATTAAGAGGCCATAGAGACGTCCCTCCCACACGAGACGCTTATGTCCTCTAGAAGACAAAAACATTATTGCGAAAAAAGTGGTTCTACGATAAGTGCGGTTGAAAATGAACACCCAAGTAGAACTAACTGAGACGAATCTCTAATCAACTCAATTCAACTAATTATATACTTTTCACGAAACTATTTCCCATTAATTCGGTTATTCATGAATGACTCTCCTGAGTTCACTGAGAACTTTGTATGTGTTACGTGTTGTGAACATCGTCATCAAGAACGAAGATATTCCCAACGTGGTTTCCTGAAGGAGCAGCTACTCAGAAAGGTACCTTTCCAACGCCACCCGAAAGACTCCAAGGAAACGAAGTAAGTCTCTTAATGTTCTCGTTCTTGATCTCTTTTGGTACAGTTTTTTTCGCCAGTTTTGTCGGTAACTCATTTGCATTCCCAATGATAGATTTTTCATCAGTCCATTTATTCAAAACCAATTTCTGAGCTATAAATACGAAACAATTATGAAGTGGTAAAGTTTCAAACTTTGTTTTTTGTTTCTAGGGGGTAATCTCTGGAAATACTGATCTGCTCACGAAAATTCTTCCACTCTCAGAAAGCTACACTATCCAGGAGTTATATGGGGTATATTTCACAATAATGAAACGGAAAATTCAGTGAAAATTGTATATGTAAATCAAGTAGAAGAAATACGGGCGAGATGTGATGATTTACTGGCGTGCGCACGATGAATTCCAAATACTCATTTTCATAAAATGAACAAGAAATCAATATTTGCAAAGTTAATTTCAAAAATTTGTTTATTTCAAGTAGTTATTGCAAATAGACGAACTCCATGATGCTTCCAACAGATGTCATCATTGCCATCATTTGTAAATGTCATTTGCCTAGGCAGAAGTTGAGTTTTGTTTCATAAATAAGCTTCGTTTTAATGAATCCCTCAGGTATGCCAATTGTTTCTACTGAATATCGGTTATGTTTTATGTTTCAGAAGAACTGTTGCAAAAAAGCAATGTTTGGATCACCTACAAAAATATTTGCGGCATCATTCGCTTCTGTACTTGAGATATCGGCTGGTAAAAAGATTCATTTCTGGAAAATTGTGGGGTGATTATTGAAAAGGATTGAGAAGAAACTAAGTACAGCTTGTCCAGTCCATCTTGGCACAGAACAAATAACGTATGTGACCAGCAATCTCTGAGAAGAATATTAAGATGAAGAAACATCTATTAGATATGTTCTCTGTGTTGAAATTCATTATTAGAAGGTGTTTTTTCTTTCTTTATGGCTTACACTACCAGTGTGCAACTGGAAAAGTATCTCAGTTTGTGCCAAGATGGATTGGATAAGCTGTACCTTCATCTTTTCTGTTCGTTCGTTACTGAGATAGTGGCTGATAACTGTAATAATGTGCCGGGGTTAGCTTGTTTTGCTCAATTGCATTGGTGTTTACACATTAGCGGAAAACTATGAACACTTGAATGGCTTCTTGACTGAAAGAATAAGACGAGATCAGGGAAGTGGCAATAGATTGGCAAAATTCTTTTCGGGAAGTCCCAATAGATCGGCAAAATGCTTTCTGAGAGAAAAATCGATCAATTTTCAACCAGAAATTAGGTTCTGAATGTGAAAGAAAATTTATGATTGATTGCAGATAAAATTCCTCACCTGGAGTTTTCAAGCCATCAAAATATTGTCAACAATATGAAAACTTCGGAAAATTTTTTTGAAAAGTGTAGAATCATTTCATTATCAAAAATAAAAATTGTCCATATGAAATACGAAGCAATAATTCTTTCGATGAGCATCATAACCTATTTTTTTTCGTGGTGATTTTGAACTTCGACATTCCCAATAATCCGAAACGCGAGATCATCCTACCTGTCTATACCGTCCTTGTCGGCATCCATAAAGGACGGGTATAGCATGACTTGCACCTACATATCTCTCCCTATACAGAAGCAATACATTATCTCTTATCTTTACGACTGAGAGCTAAAGTTCGTTAAAGACATTTTTGTTTTTAGTGTCGTACTAAAAGACGTGATCGTATGTCATTGAGTATTTTTCGAAGGCATGTTACAAAGTTGGATTCGCTTTTAGAAGCGTCATTAGCAGAGATTTTAGATAAATGCGTAGGGTTCCTTTCGAAGTAGCATGCTGAGACAGATGCAATTGAACGAGTGATGGGAAATCTTGGATTTGATCTTGTCAGGAAGGGTCGTGAAATATCAGAGAAGGTTATATTAGGATGTATGTATTACATGTACTGCTCGTATTATACCGAGCCCTAATGCATTATTTATACGAAAGGTTCTTTGGGTTCATAATCTTTACGGTAATCATTTTTGAGATGATGACAGTTTTATTTTGTTAGTATTTTATAATTATTTCAGAAATGCTAAGTGATTATATTATACGTGCCGTTAACACAATACAGTTCTAGGCAATGAAAGTGTTTTATTAATTTGTCATAGAAACGTTCATGAAATAAAATTGAAATTATTACAGAAACTTTTCTAAAAACACCTCATAAAACATATTTTCATTCAGAAGTGAATTGTTTCGTAGCAGTTTTCTGTGATGTTTTTATTATCTTTATAAAACTATTTCAAGCTTATTTTATAACTGCTTCCTGCAGCTTTTATGAAATTATTTCATTGGAATGCTTCCAGGTACAATTTTGTTTTCATCAGCATATTGTCACCTCAATGATAATTTCGCAAATATTTCATAGTATGATATATTTACTGCAATTCCCAAACAATAAAATAACTGTCATGAAATCGAATTGATTCCGCGAATATATATTTGAGGTCTCCAAGAATGAAATGCAGCATTCAAGAGGAACCAGCTGACATTGATTCTTAGAGGTCGCATAATAGTATAATTTGTCAGTTTTATTCGACTAGCGTCCCAATAACTATACAGGGTGTTCATTTGAAAACTTCCCACCATGGATTTATCGAAAACTACTGAATGAAAGAAAAAACGCCGAGACACGTCAGAAGCAGATACATCAAGGGGGACAACTTTTTAACCAATAACTTCTTCACCCTCTGCACCCCAGGATCATTTCCTTGAAAATTTCGAATGACAAGGAGTATCGAGTGAAAGCTTGTTTGAACAGTCTTCCGAAGTCCTTTATTTTGACGTTTGATTTTTCGAAATCGGACATTTTCAAATACATGTTGTTGGATATCATGGCAGCTGTCGATAATGCGTTGACGAAGTTCATTCAAATTTTCGGGTTGGGGAGTGAACACAATGGACTTCAAATGGCCCCATAGAAAAAAGTCTAATGGCGTCAAATCCGGGGATCTAGCAGGCCACTCTATAGGCCCTCTTCGCCCTATGCATTTATCTGGAAACTCGTTGTCTAGCCATTGTCGAACCGGAAGAACATAGTGAGGAGGAGCACCGTCTTGCTGGCAATATATCTGAGCCTCATCAAGTGTAGGGTTTCCATCCTCTTCGATTTGGTTTTCAATGGTTTCAGTGATAAGCAGATTGATAGTAGTTTCCAACATATCCAAATAAATGTCTCCATTTAAATTTCTATCAATGAACAATGGCCCAAGCACTTTGTTTCCTGAAATTCCTACCCATACATTAATTTTTTGAGGGTACTGGGTGTGCCCTTCCACAAAAGCATGAGGATTTTCATTGCTCCAATACCTACAGTTATGCATATTAACAAATCCATTCAGATAAAATGTGCATTCATCAGTGAAGCAGATATTCTTCACATGAACGGTATCATCATTGATCGCTGCAGTCATTATTTCACAAAACTCAAATCATCTTCGGTTAACTCTTGAAATACTTTCATTTTGAATGGATGAAATTTATGGAGTTAAGTAACTGTGTGTACAGAGCCTAATGAAATATGAGTCGCAGCAGCAATTTTGCGTAACGACGTATTAGGATAAGTTTTAGGTCATTTTGGAATAATGACCTGAAACTTCAGTTTGAGCGTCTTCATCCAAAACTCTTCTATTATCACGTTTATTATTTGCAACCGATCCAGTCTGAGTAAAGTTAGTAACAAGGTCCAAAACATACCTATGCGAAGTTAACTTATCTGGATGTCTGGCGTTAAACGTGATGGCAGTTTGCCGAGCACCATAAATCAGAATAATTTCCACTCTTTCGGCTAGTGTGTGAACCATTTTCGAAATAGATTCTGAATCGATGATTTAATTTTCACGATCTGAAGACTGTGACAGAGGTAACTGACAGGAAATTGAATTCCTTCTTTCACCTAGCAACCGAGAATAACTACACATGTATAACAATAAAAACAGTTCGCCTAGGATATCTGTTTCGATGAAAAACTCGCGGAAAAAATTGGGATTGTTATTTGGTTATTGCCACGTCTAATCTTTCGAACTGCTGTTTATGTTGGTAGTTTTCGTTTTGAATTATAAACGAATTGTGGATTTGGCAAACCTTAAATGTAGTTGAAATGAAAAGTGATATTTTCGTGTGTTTTTGTTTTCTATCTGAACAAATAAAAATTAATGCAGATTTTTCTAATTTTCTCGGAAACGAATCGACCGATTTCAAAAAACCAAACGTCAAAATCAAGGACTTCGGAATACTTTTCAAACAAGCTATCACTCGATACCCCTTGTCATTAAAAATTTTCAAGGAAATGATCCTGGGGTGCAAAGGGTGAAAGGGGGTGAAGTAGTTATTGGTTAAAAAGTTGTCCCCCTTGATGTATCTTCTGACGTGTCTCGGTCCCGATAGATAGCACTGTTTCTTAACTACTTTATGGGGGTAATGTAGTAGCTGGAATACGTTGAAATGCTTGCCATTGATACCGAATATTTTTATAGAACGACGCCATTTTAAAATGATAGCAATCTGGAATACTAACATTAGATGAGTTGGAAATATAAAATACCGCACCTAGAGTGATATTTCCAGCTGAAAAGTACATAGATATTATAAGATTATATTATTTAGAACAAACTGAGTTAAGTTTGAGTGGCGCGCTTAAATTTTGCTAATAATATGCAAATAATATGTAAAAATATAAATCTTTGAAGCACAAGTTATGTGTTCAACAGTTTTATGAGTACAAAAGTAAAATCATCAAAATGGCATCAAACTTTCTATTTCTTGGTGTTGAAAGATAGTTGGTGACATATCTATTTATTATATTTTCCTAGTGAACAGTACAAAATTACTCCTTGCACCTTCAAGAAAACATTTTCAACACATTATTTGTGTTTTAAATATTTTATTCATAAGTATCGTGGAATATGTTGCAAAAGTGCAGTAAGAGGAGTCTTTATAAAACTACTTTTCAAGAGTGTCAGAAAAATTTTATAGCAACTGCTGAAATGTTCATAAAACTGTTCATGAAGACTATAATATTTTATGAAATGGTGCCAATTTTCTTCTTATAGCTGTTTTCTGAACACATTGAAAACATCTCTGAGAATATTGCAGTTTTATATTTTGTTTCTCCGAAACGTTTAAGCAACTGTTATAAAATATGAAATTGGTAGTTGGGATATTTCATTTCAACTGGTCGATACTTGAAGATCCTTGAAAAGGTATTAAAATAACAGTTTAGTGGAACTCGGAAGTTGCAGTGTTATTAAATTACGATTAATCATTCCATTTCAGAAATTCTCCCGAGGCATCCATGTGTTTTTTCACGCTTTCGAATCTACTGCCAAAATACGTATTTCTCCAGGTGTGGTGGTCAATAAGAAAAATGTGTCGGATTGGTCAAATCCAATCACAAATTTCTCACACGAACCGCTTTTTTAATTCACTGTATTTCAACACGCACAAAAACAAATGACTATTCTGAATAACGCAAAGGCGGATCCATTTGTTACAGCTTATCGGCTGAATATAATGCGATTCGGGCCGATAAATCAGTCTGCCATGTCGGAATCACTATAATTTGATAGCGTAGTCCTCATTCATTACAGCAATTCACTTCATCATAGTCCTCAATTAGTAACTCATTATATTTTGCCCGTTTTCTCGGGTTAACGACGGTGCGTGTATGCTCATGAAAAAATCCGTTAATACTTGCAATATATAAAAGGAGAGTATTTTCAATTACCTATTGCGAATATGGATTGGTTGGTAACAGCATCAACGTGACTGGATCATTTGTACATATATAGCAGCGCGTAGGTTTAGGTGGTTATTAAATGAATGGCTCCAGGTGGTTAAGGATTTCCGAGAAGATCTCGGATCATCCAGAACGTATTGAGGAATTCACATTGAAACTCGAAAAGATACATCTGAAACGTTTTCATAGGGTTCAATACCTCAATTAGTTAAGTAATCTATTATATATCATGCTATGAATTGTTCTGGCATAGAGCAACTCCTAGATAGGCAAGAATATTTCACGACATCAAATTGGGCAAAATATGTTCAAATTGTTCGAATGAACAACGGTACGGTATTCATGTTTTAAACAAGAATCAGAATTACCCGCACAGCGTCTCAAAACACAGAATACTTGATAATAAAAGTCCCCTACCTCCTCTTATCAGAACCTTGGACAAGTACAAAAACGTCGAATTAGGGAGACTTACAAGAACATCAACACATTCGACAACTATCCAGAGGCGGAGCTTGAATTTTGAATGTTAGTATTAACTTGTTTCAATTCATCACAGTTTCGCGTTTTTCAAAAGCGAGTTGCCAAAACTAACATAAATACAAACAAAATCAGTATCATTGAAAAGGTTTTTCCGATACCTTTTCAGAGAGGTGTCGCTTGCCCTGTCGGGATGAGCTTGTACCCTCAAGTTTCTTTGTTCATGATATAGTCCTTCATATTTCCTTCACGAACAGCCGAAGGAACACCATCAAGTGAGAATATATTGAATAGATAAACCTACCATTAGACAACACTCGCCTGAAAATCTTGTATTCCATGTTTTTATATTATTCTTTTCGCATTCTTTTACCAGGCACGTCGCAACCACTATCACTAAGGCTGGATTTTGGAAGAATATGTTGAACTGGAAAATTCTGAAAATCGGCATTCAAGGTGAAGTTTGTTTTCATCAGACCTCTGGTGCGGATCATGTTTGATTTAAAGCATTTCTGAGGTAGTTTTTATTTGAAAAATGAACTTTTCCTTATTTGAAAATGAGTCGAAGAGTCAAAGGCATCGAACACAATGCATACCGTTATTAATGAAGAGTGAGAGTTTCTTTAGTTTTATTAAGTTCAAAAGATCAGCAGTTGTCAGAAATTATTCTTCGCAAACGTAGTGGAGTCATCACTGGAAAAAGAGCATTTTTTGGACAATCTGATGCTTCAGAGGAACTGATACTGTTGTTTGTCTTGAACATCAAAACTTTTGTGGCAATGAATAGGGTAATTTTTTCCAAAAGTGTCCAACAATGGTTTTAATCAAAAACATGTTATATTTCAGTGAGAATTTGTGTGGTCCACAGTTTATCACAAAGAAATTTCTAATAGTTTTTATTATAGCCCCTGATGAACGAAACCTCATGCTTAAAGGCTTATTCAGAATATTGATTTCCAATATGTGAATTTTAGTTTCCTTGGGTATAGAATGGATGTACATCTTCGTTTGTAGACCTAGACTATCCACCCAAATCGAAAAAATGCAACATTTTCCAGAAATCTCAGACAAAACTAACAACAATAATACAACTCAGACACTATCATACGATAGATAGAACAAGTTTAAAAAAAAACTTTTTTAATGTTCAAAAGCAACAAAATCAATAAATAAACACGATCGTTACACACCTCTGATTATTGCGTGGCAATGAATGATGAGGAGATTTTTGATAATCAAGATCAACATAATTTGAAAACAATAGGATGGATTCACACTCACCCCACTCAAACTGCATTCCTTTCAAGTGTTGATCTTCATACCCATTATGATTACCAGTTACTGATACCGGAAGCAATTGCGATAGTATGCTCGCCAAAATATAATGAAACTGGATTTTTCATATTAACTCCCCATGCTTTAAAAATCATTGCGAATTGCCGAAAGAGAGGATTTCATCCACATTCAACTGGACAACCATTATTCAGAGTGACCGATCACATCCGAATTGAAAACAATGCACCTCTGGAAGTATTGGATCTACGCAAGGATTAACACATCCACTTCTACAATATCAATTTTTCGTTTTTTTTTTTATTTATAGATATTTCGATAAGATTTTATTTTTACATAAATATTTGATTTATAAATAAATTTAAGTTTTTTAAGACAAAATTTCGATGTGACATTATGACAATTGATATCAAAATTGAAAGATGGGAGCATAACGCCCCCTACTGAATAAACAGATAACCTCCAAGAGCGTTGATTGGTTTTATCGCCACAAAAATCTAAACGAAATCTAATCAGTGGAATCCCCAGAGTTTCTGGGCATCTCAACCGCACCTTTTTGATCGTCTATATAGCTGGGCTGAGCCTGAAACTTGGAACTGGGCTTGAATATGGAATAATCCAAAAATTACAGAAATCTCATGAATGTAATACTACTAGTCAAACATTCCGTTCCATCCCGATTTAAAATGGAATAGACAAACAAATGTTTTAATAAGTTTATTTACATCGTTGAAGTTAGTCATTGGAAGAGAAGAGTGGAAAAGAATCATTACTCCTCGTTCATTTTGAATGAATCTGGAACTCAAATTGTGTTTGTTTGAATGAACAGACAAGAAGTAAATCATTACGAAATTCATATTGTTAACTATGGCACTAGAAATATTTTTGTTCACTCAAATAATACATCATCATCATCATCTTCTCTTCGTCACGCTCTACTGTTAATTTTATTTTCACTGTGAGAACATAAAACCACCCATGTCGACCTTTGAATGATGAAAGAATTCATTATTTATGAGAGCAATAATCCGTTCCAGCAACACCCTATTCAATTCAGAAAAATTTAGTGTCATAAATCTCCCAAGAAATAGAATTCATAGTTTCCAGGAGTAATTGAAAGCCGATTAGATTTATTCTTCGGATAATGAAGCTATACAACAAGGTTGATTTATTGCATTTTCACTTGTTACCTACCTGTTATCGATAATTGCCTCAAATCATTTGTGCAACCACTACTAACAATGGCAGGATGTTCTGAGTTCTAAGTAGGCCGTCTGGGCTTGTCAAATTTGTTTGTTACGAATCTATGGGTTTATTCCGAAGGTATCAATGTTTACAAAGCGTGGGTTTGGACAGCAGTTGTGTGCAGACCGTTCGAAATGTTTCGTGTTCGCTAGTTCAGCCATCTTACATTGGAGTTGCAAATGCAATAATTTCGAACAACAGAATTTTGACTGCTGATCCTTAATGAGACCGTTTTATAATACCTCCGAGCTCGCAAGAGAATGGTGACAGAACTACACTGACTGAGCGTATTTTGATGAAGCTGCTGAAGAACATATTAGTGGCGTGGTTCACATTATACAGTCTGTCCCAGTTAAAACTTGTCAAGCCCCTTATCCGAAATTGTGAAAAAAATTAAAATCGTCAAGACCCGAAGATTTTTATTTCAAGGGGAAACACTCTCACCAAATACATCATCATTGTGTTGTCAACCCCCTCATCACCAGCTTCCCCTCCTTCAGAATTTTCGATGGGAGTACTATACTTGTGATACATCAGTATGAAGGGAATTCAATCCCAAATACATGGGTGTACTGAAATTTAGGATCGATCGGGATCGATCAAGCGTTGTTGAAGTTTTAATGGAAACTAAGTTGCATCAGATTACTTTTATTTTTTTAAACGCATTTTATTCAAGCCCTGGTATATTGATGTATTCGATTCACATTCAAAAATTCAAAAACTTTCGAAAACGACTTATACTTAACAAGAGAGAATATCCATTGTAGCTGCGTATTTTGAAAATTTGCTGTTGCACTTGTAGGACATATACTGATGGACAACTTTCAATCTTTAAGACGACTTGCGACTATTTCTGGAGTTTCTGAAAGCAGCGCACATCGAATTCTGACAGAAGCAATATTCCATCTCCATAAAATGCAGAATGTACAAGAATCAGGTGAAGATGATCCTGACAGACGTATAGAGTTTTGTGAAATCATGAGTCAATTATTGATTGGTGATAATAATCACCTTTATAATATGTGCTTTTCTGACGAATCTTTTTTTATTTGGAAAGGCATGTGAACAGGCACAACCGCAGATACTGGAGTGACTGAAATCCCCATTGGTACAGGAAAACTCATTCACACACTTCCCAGAAATTGAATGTTTGGGCTGGTATTCTGGGAGATCATATTGTAGGTCCAGTGGTGGGAGTCTGATGAATAGAAATGTATCATAGAATCGAAAAATAACGCCAAAATGACGTCAGAATCGAGATTTTTGGTACTCTGATTCCCATCCTAGAAACGCTTCGACTCGAAAATATGAATAGGTCAATTCATCAAAGTACAATTGGATGAATATTTTCGTATCGAAGCGTTTCTAGGATAGGAATCACAGTCCCGAGATTTTGATGCTGGCGTCATTTTTCGATTCTATGAGACATTTCTATTCATCAGAGTCCCACTGCATATTTTATTGATGGTAGCCTCAACGGACAAACGTATCTTGAACTTCTTGATACAACTGTGAACCCCAGAATCACTCAGTTACTAGAAGAAGATGATATTCTACTTGAAGGTCAGCTCACCTTCCAACAAAATGGAGCCCCTCCATATTTTATATGCAGCTGTGCCTCAATTTTTAGCTGACAAGTTTACAGGGAGATGGATTGGAAGGTGAGGACCAATAGAATGGCCGGCTAGATCTCCTGATTCATCTCCATTAGACTTTTTTATGGGGGTCATTTAAAATCCAAAGTTTATATCACACAGCCAATTTCTCAATGATCTACGCAGGAGAATTGTTATGGAGTATCGTGAAGTGACAGAAATGTTGAGAAATGTGCGACGACAGTTCGAAAATCGCTTATACTTCTTACTAAACTTAACTCAATGGTTAACATTTTGACCCTTTCATATGATGATAACATTTTAGGTGATGAAAAATAAAAATAACTTGATGCAACTCAGTTTTCAATAAAACTCCAACAACACTTGATCGGATCCTAAATTTCAGTACACCCATGTATTTGGGATTGAATTTCCTCCAACTGATGTATCACAAGTATATTAGTCCCATTGAAAATTTTTGAAGTAGGGGGTGCCGGGAGAGAGGGGTTGACAACACAATGATGATGTATTCAGTTAGAGTTTTTCCCCTTGAAATAAAAATCGACGGATCTGAGCGATTTTTTTCAAGAGTTTGGAGATTAGGGGGTGACAAGTTCAGCTGGAACACACTGTAATATGCATGAAGCGTGACGGATCAACTTGCAGGGCATTTGTCTCATACAAACTTTTTTATAACATATATTTTCATCAAGTATCGACCAGTTGAATAAAATGAAATTGGAAAGCCTCTATGTATATATGATAGAAATAATGAGAATCACTTTCTGATACGAACAATGAAATTAGTTTACAAGGTACATATTTGTTATAATACTATGCAGAGCTACAAGTTCCTATAGACGAAAACAAATATTATTTTATCGAAAAGATATCCTTTGATCAATCACAGCTTTAATTCTATTGACCGTATGTCCTTCTCTATTTGAAAAAATAATTACATTAATTTGTGAATCGAGTTGTTAATAACCAGAGAGGAACATTCAAAATCTTCGTTGTGGCTTCACGGGAACTCATTCGTTGTATTGTTCCGCCTATGAATTGTTTCACTAACATGACTAATGATGATAAAAAATGTGGTTTCCGTAATTATTTACTCAGATACCGTTGCAATTTTTTTTTATTGGTCGGCTCATGGCTGAGTTTCTGGGATTTGATCTCGGAATTGATTTTACTAAGCAACGTATATTATAATCGAGATTATAATAGTATTTCGGTACATTATATGAAGGAATTCTGATGGGGAATTGGAGATTTGTGTAAATTCCAAGTGGCGATTTGGTTAAAGTATGTCAGAAAACAATTTTCAATGTGTGAAACATAGATTCAGTAGGTTTTTCAAACGTGAATACCTACTCTGTGTATTTGTTGGTGGATGTTGAGTTATGAGTGTTTGTTGCCTGATTCGTTTAAAGTATTCCATTCGATCATTCTATTCTTTTTTTTTATATACGTAGTTTTGTGTATGCTTCTATGCTGCTGAACACTATCACTGTACTCATCTGCGTTATAAATACGTACAATATCGATAGGGGTAATGAATCGAAACCACCAATTTTACCCCAATTAAAATTCCCACCTAGAAGCTATACGAATCTCTACCTGATACACAATTTCCGAGACAATTTCACAATGCTCGATAATTCGAGAGGTGAAATGCTGTATATATCGTGAGAAACGATCGGGATCCTACCGACCCACGAGATCCAAATTACCCTAATCAGCGAGAATATTCCAAATAAACCCATAGGAAATAAGTAATCTGTAATTTCGCTTCAAACGTCTGACTCGGACCCAACGATCACGCTGCTCATTTCAAGGTCAGTGGTTCAATGCGGTGTTGCCGTATAGGTACGCCTGTTTAACATTGGTACTGTAAATATTTTTCCTGGACCAAAACGGCCAATAAACATTGTTGCATAGCTGATTTTGCTAACAGTATGACATATTTAACTTCATTTCGAAGTAATCTACCATCTTCTGGTGAAATCGGTATGATTGGAACATTTAGTGGTGAAATAAAAAATTAACATAGAGATCGAAATCTCTTACACCAAACCGATACCAGTCGCACTAGAAAGGAAAGGAAAGTTGATACTCAATCGGAGTATTAATTTTTATGTTCTAATAGTAACAAATAGTTAGGCAGAATATGAAAGTTATGAAATTGAAAAATTTCCTGTGACAAATTTCAAAGAACATTCCACAATAACACTTTGTAAGGCTTTCTTGTCTGCACGGAAGTTAAAAAGTTAAATATTCAACAGTTTATGTACGTCATTAACGATATTAATATATAAGAATCGCGAAACCTAATCTGAGCCTTTCTTGAATTAATGAAAAAAAATTAAATTGTTCATTTTTATTTTCAGGCTTTGGTAACTCATCATACAAAATATTAAAAAAATTATAAAAACGGGTAAAAGAAGTGTTTTATCAAACTTCATGAAGGATACAACATGTACTAATTATATTTTCAATACGACGTTCCGTTTGCTTGGGACCACCCTCATCATTTTTCCTCGAATACGGACCTATAGTTTTCAATACAATTTCTTAATGCTCCTTTCACTACTGCAGTCATCAATTCATAGCACTTCACCTTTCTCTCGACGTTTTTGTGATAAAAAATATAACTACTTGGAAAGAAGAGGAAAAAGTAACCATTGTATCAGTATACTGACTAAATCTGTGTGGATTTTTGAATTTGAGCCGTATCGAAATATTCAGCAATTTATGCTATCTCCGATATCTACATCATTACTGAGGCTCGATTTTTCACTGAGCGGTGAAAATAATAGAAGATTAACATAAATTCGCAGCATCGATCATAACAACCGAGATGTCAAACATTAGACATTGGAATACGCAAACTATTTCGCTCAGTGAGGAACATATAAATGATTGCTTCAGAAACATTGAACAATTAAAAAGAAATCATCTCGTAAATCAAGTTTCTTCAATTAATTCGATTCGGTCCACAACTTGATCTGTCCTAGTGATATAATCATTTATTTGAGACAATACTTTCATCAGTGAATGTTTTGGGACCCAATTCATCTTCCACTAGTTGCCATTCTATTCGGTGGAGCGAACAATGAAATGGATTTTGATAATTAACTACATATTGGAAAAAATGCTGGATGCACAACTGATGGTAACTGCATTTTCATGTCTATGTGCTAGAGCCTGAAGCGGGTTAAGAATAACTAATGAATATGCCTTTTATATTTGAATTTTTGGACCAATTGTAATCATGTATATAATGAAGTGGTATTCTCTGTACATCATTATTATTCTTCCTGAATTTTGTTCAATTTGAAGGTGCTCGAAGTTGTTTTCAGTTGGATATTTGTAGCTCCAACTTTTCGGATTTCAACTATACTTATTGAGTTTCAACTGGTAGTATCCACTGTTGTTCTTTGGATTCCAGACATTAGGTGACATCGTGTTTCGTCATTTCAATACAATTCAATTATATACTATGGAAGTGCAACTAATAATCGATCTAAACGAAAATTCATTCGTCAGTATGAATAAATGAACATTCTTGAAATGCGTTTGATGAGGTTCGGATGTGAGAACAGTGAACTTTCTGGGAATGGAAACCCAAATCAAAACTATTTCGTACCTTCTCTCCCTCTGATCCCGTGATATATGACGCATCCGATTTTCAAACATATCCTTGATATCCCCGCTTTCAAAAGCGGCAACGATGTCGGAGGGTTGAAGAACTGGTTCTTCAACCTGCATATGTTTTCAAGATCTCCTCCTGCCACACTCGGCAATTTAATAATTAATTGAAAGATATTGCACCAATCTCTGCTATACAGGTGAACAGCGGGTTGTACTAAGTGAGGTATTTCATTGCAGAATCATTTAATACGGAACCGAAACAACTGGAAAATGCTTTATATTGCTCATCAATTCGTTGGTTTTCATTACCAGAAAAAAAATGGTAATTCTTTACTCTCTTGAGCTGTAATATATATTTTTGAGAGGAATTTTCATTTTTTGTTCGTTGAAACAAGACATGAAATTAGATGATATCCTTACTATCAATCTTCCCACCTTGTTCATATCTTGAAAAAACATTTATTTATGAGAAATGCGAAACCAGTGCTATTGGTAGTAGCGATGGTTGTCCTTGGTTGTCTAAAAAATATTTACTGGTGTAATGTGACCTGGCTAGTAGACGTACTTGATGAGGACTCGAGTGATGACTCCAGTTTTTGAGTTGAACAATTGAGTACTGAACATCTCACGACTCTATTCCATAAAAAATTGTCCATCAAAACACCCTTTCAAGAGAAACTCGAAAATATGTACTCACTGTTAGTAGGTTTTGTTGTTAAGTATTATATAGTATATAACGCTGGATATTATCTGTACCGTATTTGAAGACACTAAATAAATGTTTCTTATATCTAACTATCTAACTTGGAAACCCTTGAACTGTAATTTTTTTACAGATCCATTTTTGAAATCGAGAATATCAAGAAGATAGCCACAGTCACGAGGTAAAATTTTATCATTCATTTGATGTTCGCTGTGATTTCAACTCGTTTGTATTCATTATTCCGACAATGTTATGAGAGATAGACAGATAGTTATCACAGATTAGCATGAATTTCAGTCAAGTGGCAACATACAATAATATGAACAGGCAGCGTGTTTGGTTCCACATAGAATTACTCATATTCACAGTAGAATATATAAAACAATACATTCATTTTCAAAAAAAAAGTGTAGGATAATATCAAAAAGATTCCATATTCAATGGACCAAGCTCGGGACTAAGATAGTGGAAAATATTTATTAAAAACAAATAACTGAAAAAATTATAAACGAAAGGCTGTTTCAAAACCCTAACAATCAAGAAATCATTTCAAAGATAAAAAGTATGATGGGTAAGGCGACTTTTCAATATAAATTTGATGTTATAACTATCAGTTTTTTCAGATGGGATGGTAGCTTGTTGATTGTTTTAGCCGATAATATTACAGGACTATGTGATACCAAAGTTATCTGTAAGTTGCGATTTTCAAATGTTTTCAAAAGAATTGATAGAGTATTCAATCGTTAAGAGTATATGTGAAATCCCAAGTATTTTGCGTTGCTTTTTTGAGAAAATCAATAGTTGCCCAGGGTCATCATATCATCACAACATCAATAAAAGCTTTCAATTCATCGTTAACAATTACAATTCTTTCTAATACTAGAACAATGTGCAATAAAGATTTAGGGGTACTTGTCAGAAACATGGATTTCTCTTTCAAGAAAAAAATTCGATATTTTCTCTTTTTTTGGCCTGGCTTGGTATCACCCTAACCGTTAAAACATTTTGTCGATAAATGTCGATGAATGAATGTTTCATCGTTTGACGTCACTGTTTTGGTATTTTTTCCTTTGTAATCACAATCAGATACAGTCATCCATAATATAAGGCCAATGACAAGAAAAGTGCGATACGATTTTTTCTCTGTCCATAAGTTCACACATTACCAATCCTTTTCATCCAAACGGCGCGGATCCGAACTGATATAAAACGTTTGGCCTCAAAATCTGCCTCAAATATCAAATCCTCTACGAAAAATACTAAGGAAGTTTTCTCTGAAAATTAGTAAATTTTTTCCCAGATTTTTCCGGAACCTCGTATGACTTCATCGATTCATCGTTTCCATTATGAATATTTCTTGCTGTTCTCATCAAATGTGACAGGATCTCGATAAAGTCCAACAAATCAAAAGCCAATCATAAATTGAAAATTTTCCTAGAGATCAACACCAAACTGATATATTTGCACTCGACGCGCGTTTCGCTAACAATTGATACTAAGTAGTATAAATTTTCTTCTCCTAAAGATGATAACCTTGTTAGCGAAACGCGCGTCGAGTGCAAAAATATCAGTTTGGTGTTAGGGTAATTGTTCTCTAGAAAAAGTTTCAACTTTCACACCAAAGGTTCCAAACTCATCGTTTATTTATTCCAATAATAAATGGTGATGTTTTTCCAGGTCATTTAATTTTTCATTATTATTTCATAAAAGCTTCAGATTTGAGGATCTCATTTCATATCAACCTGGAAAATGGTGTATACTGATTTCGAAACAGGCAGGTCCTTTGAATAATTGATATATCGTCCATAATAGGAATATTTCTCCTCAGGGGTCATATGGAAAATCTGGAAGTGATTTCTGAGCTCGGTTCAGAACACAAGCAGCAAATGATACTTTGTTATAAACATTCCTTGATGTCACGAGAGAGAGGATTGAGTCCTTGTGAATAAATACCAAGAGAAACAGTGTCATGTAGACAAATTCTTTCTCATCCATCATCTTTGGGAGTGGGTGGTAGCAGGCTGAATGAACAATTTGTTACGAGTGGTGACCGAAGGCTAACAAGACTTGACACAATCTAATGTTACAATTGCGGTGTTGTTGGCTTAATTTTGTTGTTTGATGTTGTTCCAAATTCAGTGATCCGTATATGCAACGTGTCATCATCCATCGCACCAGACACACACTAAATTCTCACTCGAAATACGGACCTCATATATATATCCACGAAAAAAGAAATCAATTGAAAAAATCTTGATGACATTAGAAAATTAAATCGACATGAGAGATATAATGAAAACACTCTTTCAAGGTAGTATAAGGTGATTTTGTACATATTGAGAATATTTTGAGTATCAAGGCACACTTTCATTCTCAAATTGTTGCCTTATGAATAATATTTACAGAACAATATATCAAGTGCTGCATACGATACTAACTGAGCTGGCATCATTGGTATTATACGAGGTCACTTTCATTTTTCAATTATTATTCTGAAAAGAATATGAATTTTTCTGTTCAATATTTCTGTTGAGAACTTGTCATAGGAATCAATTATTCATTCATTAAGAACACCCGTACCCAATGCACGTTTCTATGATCAAGTGAGTATCTTCAGGGAAAAAATTCATATGATTTTTTTTTCTGGAGATGAGACACTCCATCGATTGCGAAAGTTTTCGGTTTGGTGTTTGAGTAATGGATCTCTATTGAAAGTGTTTACTTTCACAACGAAATTATCAAAAATACCTATGAACCGAAACCGGCTTCGGGGTTTGTTTTTGTCCAGACCTTTTGTCTACATTTGCGGTAGACAATATCAAAGGTGAAGCGGAAATGAATTCTTCAAGATGCATTAAAACCCTGGTGAGTTGACTCATACCCGAAAAATCGTAAGCCCACTTTCTCGATCTCTCGCATTCTTCATATTGAACGATTTCAATTGAAGCATTTCCTTCAAAGAGATTGCCAACAGAGGCCTACTTCATGAATTTAGTAACGTTACGTCACATTTCCTACACATCCGACGGCAGTTGTAGGTTATAGGAATTTGAAAACACCTGCCTGAAGGAGCTTTCATTCCATGAATATGAATGATTGTTTTTGCATCCTTTTTCATTAGGCACGTGACAACAATTGTCACTGATGCTGGAAACAATATGTTGGACTGGAAAACTCTGGAAAACAATCAGTAAATTGTACAAATATACCTTCTACTCGAGTAAAGTTGAGAAAGACAAGGTGAAGATTGTTTTCATCATCGTCAGAATAGTCTAGCGTTCTATCATCAACTGTGACTCATAAAAGTGACTCTAGGTGAAAAATTCACTCAACAATAGCAATATTAACGTTGAAAAGGTACAACGTGGAATAAAACGAACATATAACCTAATTCAAATGTTAAATACTTCAAATCGAAGTATCAAACTTGTCTGTGAGGGGTTAGCTTTCCGTAAGGTGTCCTGTCTATACAAATGTTACGTATTGGTTAACGAAAGATCCCGCCAGAGTTCAGCCAATGAAACCGTCGAAAATTCACTCGTGAGCTGTAGTTTGATTGGTTTTGCAGCTTTGAAAAATCGCACTTGCATCATCACCGTCAGAAAATGTGAGCTCCCACTTATATTTCTCAGATCGATGGGACTGAACAAAACGTATCAGCCAACGCAGCGTTTTTTTTTTGCATCTTGAGTATGTTTGTATTTAACGGTTACACGCTCTGGTCATATCAAGATTTCCTAACTCATTTTTTGATTTGAGTGTCAACGGTTTATGAAGGCATACGATTTTGTTGCATTGACTATTTTTTTTTATCGCAGGTTTACAAGAAAGGAAAAACTATCTGATTTTCAGAAAACACCGCTTGATCCAAAGGAGAAAATTACAAATTATATAATTTTGGTGTTAGGGTAATTATTTATTCAGCTCTACTTAACATATGAATATATATATATATATATATATACACAATTCATCATATACATAAATATATATATATATATATATATATATATATTTATGTATATGACGAATTGTGTTTTCAGGTTTCATTCCGTATTCTGTGGTTTTGATCCTCTGAGAGATAATTGTCACAACGTTTCGGCAAAGTCTCATTTGCCATCTTCTAGGTCAGAACACGGAATGAAACCCGAAAACACAATTCATCATACTTCGTCCGTGAGAATCCTCATGCTAATATATATGTACATATATATATATATATATATATATATATATATATATGTATAAATATATATTGAAATAATATCCCAGAATTTGCATTCACTCTCTGGCAAATACCTAGTGCAAACCCGACGCCATATTCAAACTGACGCTATAGAGCTGGACCTGAAGGCGTTAAAGTTCGAAGGTATATCCTACCCCCAGTTTATATGTGAAACTTACCAGTTTTCACTCATCGCATTCGTACATATTTACACGAAAATATCAAAAGCTGTAATATTAGAACCAGATCTACCCACCAACAACTTTTGTTAAAACTGAAATCGGTCGAAGTCGACATTGATTATTCATTATCTCAAAATATCCGTGACTTCCAATTTAGACAGTTGTGATATTTATAAGGCAGGTGATAATATTATCATTTTATTATTTTGTGAGAAAATAACCGAGGGGGAAACAACTAGCTAAAATATGTACAAGATTTAAAATGTTTGAAAGACTTAAAGACTTAAACGCATGACTTGAAGACCCAAAGGCATGACTTAAAGACTCAAACGCATGACTTAAAGACTCAAAACGATGACTTGAATGAAATTTTTAGGTGTACAAGATTGAAAGAAGATGTTCGAAAATAACTGACGCATTACGAGACTGGGTGGGACAGATTCCAAAGAATCATCATCAATAAAATGACTTCGTGTTTCCTTTTTCAATAAATCATCATATTCATTGATGAACCGACAATTTGCTCGACTTCCCTCGTAACTCCCGAAAAGCTCCTACCCACCGCGATCTAAAGAATGACATTCCGGTGATCGATTCGTCAGGAGCGCTACGGGCAGAGAATAACGGAGCAGAGCACGACTGGGAGCTTTCGACACCGCCGCACCTGCGATATTTACGACGACTATATTTAGTCAGATCGTTCACCCTTCTCTTCTGCTTCTTATTCGCTAAGCCCTTTCAGCATCGAGATTCGCGGCTAATTTACGAATGCTACAGGAAATGCAGTGTTCAGGATGAACACTTAGTCTCTTTTTGAGATGGTCTCTCTGTTCGATATGCGATGGTGTTTCAAGAAAATAAATCTCGCAATTTTCTTGAGATCGAAGGAGTGAATGTCCTCTGCGACCTTTTGTGAGGAAACATCATTATAATGATGGTTAAATTATTGATTATGTCAAATATACTTTTTACTACATAATAAATAATCCATAGAATATGCTGTTACCGTCCCACCTGCGACATATATTACTATTTTACATATTCGGTCAAATCGTTCATCCTTCTCTACTGCTTCTTCTATCAGCGTCGAGATTTGCTGCAAATTCACGATTACTACATGAAATGTGTTCAGGATGAATAGTTGATTCATAATATGGTCTGTCTGTTCGATAGTTTGCTATGGTTATTGATTATGAACGGATCAATTTGATCGTGGAAATTCCAGAATACTTATTCGTTTTGTAATTTTTGACATAAGAAAGTAAAGAAATAAATATATTTATTCAGAAATAGCATTATCATAGAAATTGTGAAATTCACCATTCATAAATGCTACAGGAAATATACTATTGATTTTTTTATGAAAGTCTCTTCCTTCCATATTAGGCGATGATGAATGTTCATTGATGGATAAGTTCGATCGTGGAAAATCTGAAAGATTCTCCTTGCAAGTTTCCGGAAAGTTTCGAAAATAAAAAGATTCAATATCTTCTGCAAGCAAGCATTATTCAAGTAATGTTTCAATAAGTGTTATTCGTGGATTATGTTCTATCTGCTGAGACCTGTCAGTTGAAATGAAACAACTGCGACACCGCTAAAGATGACCTCCGCAGTTGCAGTCGGAAGCTACGGCCATCAAAAACCAAGACCACGACCATCAAGCCCGGAGATCAACGAAAGTATCTATTCCGGCCATGTTGTGTGAATACGAATTTGAAATTGATGAATTCATCGTTTGATTCAATATACAATTACAGAGTTCGAAACTATTAATCCAAAATTGAATAATTTTTGCATATCCAATACTGATATCCCAGCTCAGAAAGAGATGCGATCAAAAAAATCATAATATCAATCATACTTCTGAATTCAATATTCATTATCCGTAGATATTCCCAAATCCCTGGTTTGAAGTGAGAACAATATTTAAGAAATGCCGGAAACAACATGAAACCGGTATTGAAAGGCCAATGTTGAAATCGAAGTATGAGAGGAGGTACCAGCTATGGAAGCAATATCGATATCTCTTTTTTATTTACATGATATTATTCATTCTAGCCTCATATTGTTATTCTGTTATTAGTGACAGAAGCTATGAAATCGATATTGGAGTTAAAACACGCAGTTGGAATCCATATCAGTCCAACATCATTTTTCCCCAGACGATATTTTCCTTTATATTAATATAAATTGAAGAAAGCCAAGAAATGTCTTATGAATATATTGGCTTCTCAACTTTTTGTCGCAGAGTAATTCCCAATTCAACAATAATTTCTTCTAATCCAGTAGCTATCCGGGCATCAGTTATTGTATTAAAATGAAACCCGACAATAGCTGGCTACCTCACCCACAGCAACTTTATTGTTCTGAACACCGATGAAAATGTTTCCGTCGTGGAACAAGAGAATGTTATGTTGTCCTCAATCTTCAGGGAATCCACAGTTCATGAGTTACTGTTTTCATATACTGGCAAACTTGAACTGAAACGTCAGCCATCTTAATCAATAAAGTAAGCATCAGCCTCGGCATCAGCGTTCTAGAAATTGAAAAATAGCATTGTCATTATGAAATATATAAAATTCAAAATTTCCATCGACTGTCCGTATGTGAGTTAAAAGTTACTCATGTACCAAGGTTCATAAACTATGTTTATTAATTGATCCTTCATTCAGGTCAAAAAGCCTATCACATACAGTTAGTCAGAATATATAAAATACAATCGAAAATACACCCAACAGAAAAAATACAAAACACATTCAACTTGAGCTAATCACAGTTAAGATGAGAGTTGAAAAAAAGGCAATAGCATAAAGTCAGTACAGGTTACTTCAACATATGACGCTTTAAACTTTCAACTCGTTTCAAATGTACAGAGAGAGGTTGCCTCTTGAATAGATGAAGGTAATTTATTGAAAGCATTGAGACCCCTGAAAAATATGGAATTTTGTAAAGAGCTTTTTAACAGTTGTTGCACGTGAAAATTACTTCTGTTTCTTGTTTGAAATGAGTGAATCTGTTATTCCCTGAGGGCAACGATCTCACAGAGCTAAGCACCCCTGACCCGAAGGTTTGTCGTGCATACACATTGTCAGGTCATAATTGTCGTTATTGCATCAACAATATTAATATTTTGAAAAAATCAAAACATCCATCCGATTTCAACAAAATATTTTGGTTGCTTTGAAGACACTATAGAAATTAAAACCTCAACATTCAGCAAAATTTTGTGTCTTCATGACCCGTGAGGGCTTTAAAGTGAACTTTACACCAACGAGGTTCCTAAAATGCATTTTATGCACACACGGACATGAATTACTCTGTCACGTGTTAACTGACCAATATATACACAGTAATGAACTAGTATCACATGAAATTATATATTCAAATTGAAACCTGCATAGAGAATCTCACAAAGAATCTCGTTCAATAAAATTACAGTTTTATGCCGATGACACCCTATGCATCATTCAGCACTCTGTATAAAACATCAGTACTGCATAAAACCTCTAAGCAGAACGAGTTCACGAATGGATTTACTACCAGACTGAATTAAAGGCATACTAAAAACAGAACAGAGTCTGAAATCTCTCCTCATCAGGATTTGTGGCTAATTTACGAGATCTACAGGAAACGCGCTGTTTAATGTCTCCGGAATGAGCATGAGGATTTTAAAATGGCTTCTTTGTTCGAACGAGATGACTTCGACGTTATAAAACTGCGAAGAGAGATACGAATCACTCAGCTCAGGGTTCGAGATGGTAATGTACATGCAGAATAATTGTGACTTTTACTGTAGTTCCGAGCGATGATGGATATCTAATAGGCCAGGACTATAATATATTGGTATGGCTGTGACTTGAAAAAAAAAAGTTGGAATCGCTAGAGAATGATATTTATGTATGAAGGAAATATCGTCAATTGAAAGAAGTTGTTCTATTTATATGGGAATCAGGATCTATTTTGTACCAGACGAAGTACCTAATTATCTGATATCATTTGAGAAGAGCTCATCGAAATGCTCATAAGTACGGAAGATTGGGGAAAAGTATGGTTATTATGCATTGCTCGTTCTACATATAAAGAATAATCGAATACGCAAATCAAACTCGAGAAACAAAGTAATACAATCCGATATTTAGAGAAACTCATCTGAGCGTATTAATTAATTATATTTATAATAATTATTTTTGCGTTGAAGCTTTGCTGGGCATATTAGCTAGAGAAATTTATCAATGGCTTCTTGGATCTTTCACCTATAATCGGTATAAAAGGCATCTTTATATCAATCAACAATTGAGACTTGTAGAATTGATAATCCGATGAGGAATCGTGAAAACTAACAATGAAAAAAAAATAATTTTCATTTGTCATTTTCCAATATCACTTATACTTAGATGGTGTTAATAATCATATTATGCTCATTAGGAAGGGATTCATAATCAAAAGTTTTCAGGGACATCACAGACAGAGCTAAAGTGAGACCGTTGAGGCGATATCAATTTTTTTTGATCAATGAAACCCTGAAAATGAAGAATTCCGAAGAAAAATGCCTTAATAGTCGGACTACAAAAGCTTTGCTGCCACAAGGAATAAGTACCGTTTTCTAGCACTAAAACATGTTCAAGTTATCAACAATAACTATGCTATATTATAGTTCGGTAATCCAAGAAAATACGAAGGAAACAGCGCAAATTGCTATAAGAATGAACACAAAGAAATATGAACTTCCTCGCAGAAAAGACAGCTGGACCTCAATCGAAAACTGTCTGCTCAAAAACACCTCAGAATAAACCATTACTTTCAATTACTTCAGTAAGGGAGGTTAGATGATTGCTCACCTGTAAAAAAGTGCCTCGAACTGACCTAGTCATTGTTCTTTCTACGTGCCAGGGAGCATTTATAAAGAACATTTTTGTCTAGAGCAATATTGTGTGCAATAACAAAATGGTTAAGGAATTCGCGGCCGAGGTTTTCAGTATCACTACTTTGCTTCGAGTTTGAAGGCCGTAGTTTTTTGGAATTTCTCCCTGACGTTTCGCTGGAGCGAGTGGCTAGCTTCTCCAGAGGCTCATCTTTGGTGTTAAAGTCAACAATTCCGAAACCTCCAAACTGTTAAGACGTGTGTGACTCGGCTCCCTTGATGAAGTGAATTAAGTGGCATCCAAAGTTAGCGATTGGAAGAAAACTGAGTAGAGTGACGGACTATATACCCAGAATAGAATTACACATACCAGTGAGTTCATATATAATCAGATAACTTGAATAATTCGATAAAATTCATATTTCTATCAATCCTCATCCGTATTTCATCTTTCGAGAGAAAGTTTCTTTTTGCCATAAAACATAAAAACAAGCCATAAAAAAACAAGCCCGATAAGGTCGTACTCGAATACACCGAATAACATTAGCACGGGAGATGAATGAGGAAAAATTGATGAAGCTCATAGCAGAGTCCAACAAAAAACAAACTGAGGACCTCAAAAAGCATTTCGAGTCGGAAATTACAAAAGTAACCAACGCCCTGGAAGAAGAGAGAAAAAAAAGAGAGGACATTGAATTGAAATATAACGACCTGAGTAGAAAATATGAAATTTTGGAGAGATCCTTGAGAAAAAACAATATAGTAGTTTTTGGTTTGGGAATCGAGGAAAACGAGGAACTATTGAGCAAAACCCTATCCACACTGAATGAAGTTTTGGATCTGAACATCACGATTTCGGACATAAATAACATCTACCAGATTGGTAACAGTAGCCCTAAACCAATTATTTTGAAATTTGTTTCATTTGTGAAGAAAGTTGAAGTACTCAGAGCTTGCAATAAACTCAAAGGAACGCCCATTGCCATTGCCGAGGATTTAAATGTCAAGGAAAGGAACGAATTGAAAACTTTGAAAAAACATCTCAAACAAGCTAGAGCGAAACAACAACCGGCCCATATAAGAGGAGGAAAGCTATATATTGACGGTTATGCCTACAAAGCAGAAGAGCTCGAAAGCATCGTGATCGATTCCGAAGAAGTGGAAGTAAACCAACTAACCCCTATTCAGACTACGAATTCAGTTGGCAGCTCTGGATCAACTCAAGTACCAAGAGACAACCTATCCGAGAAGAATCCGAACAAGAACAAGCCACTGGAACCCAAAAAGAGACCCAAGAGAACCCAATACTCCCAAAAGCAAAAATAATAAAAAAATAGGGATCTACTATTTAAGCAAAAAAAATTATAAACAAAATAATCAAAAACCGTTAGGATTTATGTATTTGTATTTTACTTGAACATATGAGAACATTGTAATCATTTGAACACCAATCCAAAATTGTATTAGAGAATTTTTATCATAGCGTTGATTTCTATCTTTCCTCATGGATCAATACATCAGAGACTTCGAGGCGCCCACTATCGAAACACTTGAGTTTGACTCATTTAACTGTATGTTAAGCACTTTGTACACGGTTCAGGAAAAAAAGTTCGAAAAATTTTCAATCATCCATAGTAATATCCAAAGCGTGCACAGGCATCTCGACGAATTTCTATGCAGCATATCTGAGGTCCAAGATAACGTCGAATGCATAATACTCACGGAAACCTGGAACATAAAAGATGAAGATTTGATTTCTATAGATAATTACAACCTGATACATAATAATGATATGACCGTAAATAGAGCTGATGGTGTGATAATTTATCTAAAAAAAAAATATCAACTTCGAAAAGAGTTTCCATAAAATTGGGGAAGGATTTGGGATATTTGTCGAGCTGAAAATCGATAACAAAAACCTTGCCATCCTTGCAACCTACCGATCAATATTAATTACAACAATATTGATTTCTTCATCATTGCTGGAGATATGAATATAAATATCAAAGACGTCGCTAATATCTGTACTGGAGAATATTTGAATATCCTATACGAAAAAGGTTTTTCATCGCTGATCAACAACTACACCCGCGTTACACCACATTCTAAATCATGTATTGACCATATTTTTATCAGAATAAAGCAGGAAAATTATGACAATGTTACCTCAAGTATAATAAAAACGAATATTACCGATCACTATACCACTTCAATGAAATTACGACTGTCTGAAACGAATAATAAAATCCAAAATGAGGAATTTTCAATTGAAGAAATAAATTACGAAAAACTCAAGAGCTTATTGCAGAACGAAACATGGCATAATGTGTACGAATGTAACGAAATAGAAAAAGCAACGTCTAACTTTCAACAAATCATCAAAGCCCATATAAAAAATTCTACTATACCCCAAAAAAAAGTTTTCCGGAAAAAGAAACCATGGATCACACAAGGCATAATCGAATCAATCAAACACAGAGACCAACTTCATCAAGAATATTTGAGATATCCATCAGAGAACCATAAATTTAGATACAAGAGTTACCGAAACTTTCTTACTAAAATGATAAAGAAATCCAAATACAAATATTTTTCGGATCAAGTGATCCAGAATGTCAATAATTCCAAGAATTTGTGGAAAATTGTTAACAACTTTTCAGGCAAGAGTAAGAATAATAAATCCAATGAAATAAACAAAATAAAGCTAGAAACAGGGGAAGTAACAGAGGAACCAATAAAAATAGCTAATTCACTGAACGACTATTTTTCAAATGTAGGGGCAAATCTAGCTGCACAAATCGACCCTCATGCAGTTGATGATGAGACAAAAAAAGAAATAATAGATAAAGATAGAATTTTCAAATCGATGTTTTTAGAAGAAGTAGGTATTGACGAAGTGGCTAAAACAATAAATGAACTTAAAAACCATAAAGCACCAGGACCGGACGGAATAACAAATGAAATTTTGAAATCAAGCTGTGAATTTATTGTAGAGCCCTTAACTTACTTGTTCAATTTATCATATTCAACTGCTAAAGTACCAAGTCATTTCAAATGTGCGATAGTGAAGCCCGTGTTCAAAAAGGGTAGTAAACTGGACGCGAGCAACTATCGCCCAATATCATTGACGTCAGCGATATCAAAAGTATTTGAGAAGATCCTGAAAAAACGAATAATTGATTACCTAGACAAGAATCAAATCATATCCTCTTCCCAATTCGGCTTCAGAGAAAATACTTCAACCCAAGATGCAATCGCGCTTCTGGTTGCCAGGGTCTACCGGGCGGTGGATTCCAGTCGTCCCTGCTTAGGAGTGTTCGTTGACCTGGCGAAGGCTTTTGACACAGTTTGTCATCAGCTTTTGCTGGAAAAACTCGAGCGCTTAGGGATGCGGGGGGGGGGTCCTCAGCCTGATAGAAAGTTACCTTGACAATAGGAAGCAGATTGTAGAAACAAATAAAGTTCGTAGCGAGGAAAGAACTGTAGAATATGGAGTACCACAAGGCACCGTCTTAGGACCTGTATTGTTTCTCATTTATATAAACGATCTATTGAAAATAAATAGTACTGGCACAGTTTTTTCCTTCGCCGACGATACAGCACTAATCTATGAAGGAAACTCTTGGGAAGAGGTGGGTGATAAAACTGAGAGAGACTTGAAAAAAATATTTGCGTGGTTTAAAACAAATCTACTTACGGTCAACATTGAGAAAACGAAAATAATACCGTTTACATCATACGAATCTAACCTACCAAACTTCACCATCAAAATAGGACAAGAAAATATCACACTCACCTCCAAAGTCAAATACCTTGGTATCTATGTTGACAGCTGTCTCAAATGGAACATTCAAATATCAGATATTTCAGCTAAACTAAGATCCCTCATTTTCAAATTCTATCAATTCAGAAACTTCCTCCCATTCGCCAAACTAAAAATATTATATCACGGGCTAGCTGAGTCTCTGATTCAGTACGGGATCATAGGATGGGGTGGAGTGCGATATTTACACGTTCTTCCGTTGGAAATCCTGCAAAAACGATTACTTAAGATCATATTGAAAGTATCCCCACGCTATTCCAGTGAACAATTATTCAAAGACGCGAAAGTTTTGGACGTTAGACAGTTATACGCAAAAAGTATATTGATATTCTACAAAAAAAAAAGATATAACGTACCACTTGTAGCTCATAACTATAATACAAGAGGACAACAAAATGTTTACTTACCTAGAGCTGTGAAATCAATCGGGCAAAGATATTTTGCATATGTTGGGCCTCGACTGTTGAACATTATTCCTGAACCGCTGAAAGATTTTCTGTCTGCAAATGTTTTCAAAAAGAAAGTTAAAAAATGGTTACTTTCTATGGACAGAAAAATAATTCATTCCCTCATCATTTCCGTTAACTGATGCCTAGGATATATACATGAATATATATGTCCGTGTATGGATGTGTATTTGTGTGTGTGTATATATTTATATGTATATATGTGAGTATATATGCATGTATGTGTATATATTGATTATAAATAGTGGGATTTTCATTTAGTATTAGTAACATTATCATTCCTCTCTATTTTGAAATGTCACATTAAAAAAAAAAAAATAAGACTACGTCTTAAAAATCGCATACTGGACGAAATTGCTCATAGACAAGTTCATCGGAACTTTTTTGAGTATTTCTCCGTTTATTTGTCATCTGATGTCTACTTATTTAGTGCAACTTTTTATTTATTTAATGTATTCATTATGATGTGGAATAAACGTTATTATTATTATTATTATTATTAAAGTCGAAACTTTTTCTAAATATCATTTAATCTAACACCAAACTGATATTGTTTGCCCTGTTTCGCTAACAACGTAAACATCTTCAGGAGAGGAAAATTGATACTAAATGTATAGTCTAGCTTTTTTCATATTTTTGCTTTTGCTGAACACTCTTACGAGTGCCTCTGGGGCGTATTACTCATTTTTACGGTAGCGCATTTGCGATTTCATCTGTAGGGAAACCCAGGAAACCCCACAGTGCTACCGGGTTAGCTATTTACGTACTTTACAAGTTAATGTAGAAACTTTTTGTAGAGATCCAAATTCAGTATGAAATTTCTGCTCCTGAACCTTGTTAGTGAAACACGCGTCGAGTGCAAATAATATCAGTTTGGTATTAGGGTAATTAATCTGTATGAAAAGTTTCAACTTCTGCACCGTAGGTACCAAACTCATCGTTCACTCTGAGATAGTGCAAAAACTACTTTCGAACTTCTTTGGTATGTATGGACGTCTGTTACTACTAATTATTCTGATTAATTTTTCAACGATGTACTAAAAAACGGGCTTAAAGGATAGTTTCTTTGTCACCATTCATAGAATAGGGTGTGCATGACACAAGGCTACTCGATACATTCAAGAGTCTAGAAATAGGAAAATGAAAAAAATAGTAACAAAGGGACTATCCCCTTTGGACCGCTTTCCAATTCATTGTTCAAAAATTGAGTAGAAAAATTACTTGTAACAGATGAAGTTCATATCAGACCAAAACAATTCGCTGTTAGTTTGTGTACTACCTAAGATTGTCAAGCACATATAGCTAACCCTAGTCTTCAGATAAAATATCATTTTTCTTCTCCTGGAGATGTTTACCTTGTTGGCCAACACGCGCGATGAGATCAAATAATATCAGTTTGTTGTTTGAGTAATTGATCTTAACAAAAAGTTTTGTCCTTCGGTGTGTCAGTAATAACTTTACTTCTAGTGATGATGAAGCAACTACTCCGAAACCGGTATGCAGGCAGTCACCTTGGTATGTGTCGAGTGGTCACTGTTGTTCGATCAATGAATCGAAAGGAATTATTTCCGTTTTCAGAACAACCACATTCTTGGATATCAATTCATTATATGAAATGCACATTCCAGTTTGTGGAGATCGAAATATCCATCAAACTCTTCGTTCTTTTTTATGTCAAATGCTGTGGCGATTTGTTGATCTATGTAGTGATTTGATTGGCAGGTTCGTAAGGCAAAGAAATCGAGAAAGAAATGATCTTATCGTAGTAACAAAACTGTGTGTTTTTCGCCGAAACTTTTATTTATTAAAAAACTCAATCGAGTTCGAGACTTCCATCGGTGACAGACTCTCAATCAAGTTTTCGACGTTTTGGGCCCAATTTTACTGGACTATAAGATCATTTCACATATTTGATGATAAGTGTAAGGTAGAAAAATTTCAGTAGGATACGTGCGCACGTACTTTCCGGGATATTTTCTATATTATATCTGTCTCTCAAGAAACGTTCTCACACTTTTATCGTGAATCTTAAAGATATAATTATATTTCAGTTTGAGGAGCGATATTAAGAGGGACTAAAGGACATGGGAAATTTGTTGGGATGAGTGGCTTCAGTATACAAAGTGTCATAGTTTCTCGGTCAAAATGAAGCTTATTCATTCCCAAATGTCTAGTCGAAATTGTATTTCTCCTCAGAATTCTCACAAGTACGAAAGAACAATTTTCAAATCCAATTTCTGTTTTTCTTATTTGGAAAAAGTACCAAGTGAGTAGTAGTTTCTGAATCACTCATTGAGATTTTTTTGTGTAGAATTTACTGATTCTAATTACTGATTGCTCAATAAGAGGTCCTTTGTGGGTGCCAGATACCTTTTACAATTGAGAATAAACCAAACTTTTTATTGTGATTAACCTAACACCAAACTGATAGTATCAGTTTTCTTCTCCTGAGATGTTACAGTAAACAATCGAAATCCAAGAAAAATTTCCACTTACACAACAATGGTTTCAATGTTTCCGATTATATGAATAAACAGTTAAATAATCTGAAATTAGGTTGAGAATCAAAGAAAAGGATCTGAAACTTCGCACATATTGGGGTTATGATCATAGGAAAAAATATAAGGGTCTGCAATATGTTGATTGTTGATGTAGATTCAGTCCTTTACAATGTTTCCATAATCTTACTTTCGTAACCATAATCAACTCTAAAATATCGAAATATATGTTTAAAGGAAAAAATTTCATTTGTGAGACCGAAAATATAGTATAAAAAAACTGAGGAAGGAATTTCTGACTATGGGAAAGGCATAGCTTTGAATTCTATCACAGAGTTGGAAAATCTCTCAACCCACATTTCACTTCACAACACATGCTGCTATAGCCATCAATATTATTTCAAGTGACAGGAATTGTACAATCCAAAGGCAATTTAAGCAATGTCTTGATAAAAGCAAAATTCAATATCCAATATAAATCCATCAAGCAGTTACGTGAGAATCATGCCCAAAAGATTGAAAAAAAATTATTCGACGAAACACTGAAACACCCGACCAGAATATAAGTTACTCGAGGCAGTTTTCGACTGAATCATTCCAACCCACATACCACGAAATGTACTGCCACCAGAAAACAAGAAAATATGGTCCTAAGTAAATATTTGGGTATACATTTCAAAGCGTACCTACCTCTGATGTTAATCTCTTTGTGTTAACAACAGCTTTAAAAATAAACGAAATAGGCAGTGTACGCCAGACGGTATTTGATGGAATTCAATGCTTCTTTGAGTTGATAAAATTCATGAATTTCAGAATCATGCCATAGAAAATGAGCTGAATGAAGTTCGCGGAAGGTACTGATATTTGTGCGCTTAACCGACTTGCCAATTGATTAGTTTCATCTTTATATTCTCCGATAAATCACAACTATTATTTTCAATACTAAGAGAAATATTACGGAAAAGGAAAAGAGCGAGTTAAATGTTATCGGGAGCAGTATCGTTTAGATTACGTCAATACAAGAAATTACAAATTGAGGATCCCGATTGCCTTCAACCTCTTTGCGGTTAGTCTTGAATGATCATCTGAAGATCTTGTCGTACCCTTTCTTTATACGAAGTTGAGTGGTGCCTTGCTCTGCGCTTTATAAGGAAGCCAGAAATTACTGAAAAAAATGCGGTAAAAGTGATAATTGAATTCAGAGAATTGAAAACAGAAGTGTCAGCAGAAAAAAATGTGAAAATTATTAATGTTGCGATATTTCCTCTGGGTTCGTTGATTAAAACTCCAAACAACACTAAACAACTTTTATTATAACTCTTTATCACAACACAATACAATACAATCACTAAAATTGATCCGCTAACTTTCCAACGCTCGCTACTAAAACTCTCTGTAATAGAAATTCTCTACTTCGATTTCTGCACTTAGCAATACCAAAGCTTGAAACACTGATAACTATCCGAATAACTCTGCTTTGCGAATAAACTCTACTAAACTCTGTTAAACTCTCTCTCTCTCTCTCTCTGAATAACTGTCTCCTCCGCGATGAAGTGTCTCCTTATATACCTGCGTACGTCTATGGAGAATCTTCGAGAGAGGCCTCGATGATGTGTATCGAATTCTCCACGCGAATTACGAGTTCCTGGAAAAATGACGTTCGCTCTTCGACCCCTCATATTATTCTGCGTTTATGAGCGACAGAGCCGGCGCTAGGACATTTCGTAACATTACATCAAATTTGATATTTTAAGCTGAGTACAATTCGTGAAACGTCAACAAATACGACAGGTCTACATGAAAGTTCGCGCTGAAGTCACTACCCCAGAAAACCCTGTCAAAAATTTGAAGCAAGTGTTGAATCTTTGGAGCAGAATATGACCACATATTGTTGAGTTCGGGACCAAATTTTAAGTTATATTCATTACCATACATACTTCCTTTCTATATGCCTAGTTCGTATAATTTTCACAAATTCAGGAAAGCCGTGTCGAGGTTTGGTGTTCATTTATAGAAACCTTCATGCAAAAAGTCGAGAGCATATTTTTCGATTGAATTGAAAAAACGGTTGGAATGCGTTCAGTTAATTATATTTCTTGTCATTTCCAAAGGCCATCGACCGAAGTTCTCCAGCGAATTGGGCCTTGTTAACTCTCTCGCGAACTCCTCCCCAACTCCTTACGCCTATCTCCTGGAGCAACGTAGTTGGCGGGGTCAATCTTCAATATAACAGAGAAATACTTGAGAAAGATAAATTCAGATGTCGGGAAAAACTATACCAACAAAAGTTAATTATCTCGATGCTAGTGATTACAAGTAATTATAGATCGTTAACAGTGCTTCTCAGTAGCATGGATGATTCTTATGGAAAACGTTTTTCTCAATATGACAGTATTCAAAAAAACAAGTGAATAAGGTAAATTCCCCTTGGGATCCCTGAGCCAATGTCTTGTAATAAGATGAACTTATTTAAAATGAATCATCGATGTGTGACAATATAATGGAAACTCAATCATACACTTTTTTCAATATGCGCACTTAATCCCTCTGTTAATCGATTCACATATGAGAAATGAAAGAGACACCATATCATTTCAAAGTAATTTCAAAGCATGAAAAATAATAATAAGTTTCGGCTGGTATGAATTATTTGACGTCGATAATAGGTATTCATGTATCTCAGCTACAAGTTACAAAATATAGCAGAATATAAAATAAAACAGTTGCATTGAAATTCACCTCAATGGATCGAAAGGTTACACCTAGGCATGTGAGTGCCTGTATTGTGCATCCCCTTTGATACAAAGAGGGAACAAGATTAGTTTGTTCATTTTTTTACAAATATAATTAGTTTTGTATTCGGATGATTGAAAGAATGGAAGAATGGAAGGTTAATGAAATCTGAGGCTATTGATTTCGCAAGGCTGGGGAAATTCAAAGACCAGTAAAGGCGAGCGGTGAGTGATATCACGTAATCTGAAAATATAATGGATTTTTCTGTATTATCTTTTTAAGGTGAATTTTGAATTTTTTGACACTCTTAATACTTTTGAGGTCTGTGGGTAGTAGATTATAAAGCTTTGGTCCAAGGTAAAGAAGCGATCTTTGTGTATGAGTTTTCTTGAGCAAAGGAATTTGGACTAAGAATGAAATAATCTTGAGAGGTACTGCTTCGTTCTACTCGATCCTTGTCCTTCCATGTATTTCAAGTCCTGCAAATTCCTGAAAAGGCTACTTCTCAGTGATGGAATAATTTCAAACCCCCAATTATCCTTGTGATTAAATAATGTGTCAGAAATGTATATTTTCGGGCATCCAAAACAAATGTTTCATCATGGCACTATTCTAATTTATCTTATTCTGGATTCATTCTTTCTTATGATCAGTTATTGCTGCGTTCTACTGTAACAACAACTTTCATGTTTATATCTCCTGTATATGTTCCCTGTGTTCGATGATTTTGTCTCGGATTCTGTCAATACCTCTGATACCACGTGTCCCACGTCGTTTATACCAGTTACCCTGTCATCGATGTCTATTAGTTCTCTACATACTATTTTTGTCCTGTCTCTTGTCTCGTTAGTCCCGGATCATGAACATCCATACAATTTAAATTTCAACATTCCATACGATTTCCCCTTCAAATTAATTTCATTCATAAATAGGAGTTACTTTAACGAACGAGCGAACCCACTACTGACAGAAAAACAGGGTCCTAATGCCCTTTTTTCATCGACTCATCTATTTGTGTTTTCACCGGATTACGGTGCGGTACGTGTCACACATGTGCTTCTTGTCGGAACTGTCTGTAAGAACTGTAAATCAGTGTAAACAGTGAACAGAAATCGTGCCACAGCGGAAGCGTGAAAATAAACAGAACACGACCACGGGCATGGAGGAGACGATGTGAGACGCACACAGAACCGAAAACAAAATATCAATCTTATTTTTTTGGATTGAGGTGGCCTTTACTTGATGGAAATCCATAGTTATTACGCTATAAGGTAGACACGATTAAATTTCCACAAAATTGGATAGCTTTTCTATGCAGTTTTTTTGCTAAAAAACTACATAGAAAAGCTATCCAAGAAGTGTACCCCACTTTGAGGACCCAGGACAATAATTATAGAATCTTAACTTATTCAGGAAAAAGTAGCTTCATTTTTGCATAAACGAAATTTAAAAGTAGCATATAGAACAGATAACACGTTGGGAAGGTTCATCAAGAATAACAAAGATAAAACAATAAAAGATGAAAAATCGGGAGTTTATAAATTGAATTGTGGATCTTGCTCCAAAGTATATATTGGCCAGACAGGTAGACCATTCAAAAGCCGCATACGTGAACATCGTATGAATTATGAAAAGAAAACATTTCATTCATCATATGCCAATCACATTTTGGAGGAAGGCCATGACTTCGATAAAAATTTCGAAATTCTGCATGTTGAAAATAAAGGCATTAGACTTAATTATTTAGAATTTTTGGAAATCAATAAATTAAAAATTTCAAATTGTTTGCTAAATGATCAATTGGATCTCAATAGTTCCCCTTTGTTGAACTTATTCAATTAATAAGTAACTATGGTCCGATATCATAATCATTATCAGTGTAATTCTAGGAATCAGTATCAGTTATTAGCATCAGGTAATAAGTTTAGGAATCATCATCAGTCAAGTTGTATTATTCTAGGAATCAGAGATAATTAGAGTAGACCCTGGTGTATTTAAGGAGCTTTTAACAAAGAATAATTTAGTGTTTAGAAACATTCGCTTGATAAAGATACAGTGTATCGAAACATGTCGCGAAGACAATAAATTTTGTGGAAATTTAATCGTGTCTACCTTATAGCGTAAAAAATATCAATTGTTTATCGGATATTGTTCCTAAGATCAAATGTGACTTTCTCTTTAGCATGAAAAAATGAGAAAGTTGATAGCTTGCAGCTCCCAGATGGTTGAGAGCAAATATGTTTATTCTATTTCTTTTATCGATACAATGAAACGCTGAAAAAGTTGGAGGATATGTAGTGAAACAACAAAGCTTTAAGGCAGTGAAACTTTCACTGTTTATCATTACACTTGATACCGTAATATGAATTTCCGGTCACTAGATGATGTTAAAAGGATAACATCAAAGTAAACTGGTCGATGCTCGACTAAAATACATTTCTATTGAAAATAGGTTCACAAAACTACGACACATGTTTTGCTGTACATAACCATTCTGAAGCCGTAATCGTTTTGTGAATCCGTTGTTAGTGATATCGTAGTATTTATGTTAGTACGTATAGGACAAGCCAGTGTCCTTACACATTCGCGTTGATATACGTCAAGCATAGTCCCATGATTCGCATACATTTCTGTCTTACCATATATGTGGATGCGAGGCTATACATTTGAAATTTTCCAAAATGTTATTATGTCATGAAATTTTTGTTATTGTATACTATTTTGTGAATGAAATTTCATACTTTTTACGGATGAATTATTATTATTATTAACAAAAACATATCTCTGCGTATTCCTCTAAATCGCTTGATTATTTCTTTCACACCGAAAAAACTAGAATTAAGGAGGATGTACTTCGAGATAAAAGTGATTATTTATATAAAATATATATGGAACTAATCAGAAAAAAACTTTTTTTTCTATCCTGCAAGGAAGCGGTATCTATGACTGAAAGTTTATGAAGTGAAATCCGAAACATTTTTTTTTCGTGACTGGGCGCAAATATCGGATTTGAAAAATTCTGGTACTCCCAGGATTCGAACCTGGCGGGCCGTCCGACTCGAAATGCGAGCTCTTCATAGCACTTGAATATTCGAAAATACCTCTGTAGAAATAAATCTTCCGAAAACGATAACACATTGACGGATCACTTTAGGAAATTGAAGGCGAAAACCCCGATAGACCGTGACAGTTATACCATTCATGAAATACGTAGTTCAGAAAGAGACAGAGTGAAGGTGATATCTGAGAACGAAAATAGCAGAACATAAGCATATTAGTACGGAAGTGCCATATACCACCCTTTTTAACGTTTGCTTGAAAGTGGTTGACAATGTTCCTTGGTGAATGGTAATGGTTCGGACTTCCATTGTCTATATTTTTAACTCTATTGAAACCTGTTGCTAGGAACGGAAAGATTAAAATACAAATTAAGTGAGAAAAAATCAAATCAAAATCAAATTTTTGGTCAATGATGAAATGAGGGATTGATTGATCAGAGAAAATACTGTTGTTACAAAAAATCGAGATCTCGAATCTGAAATATAAGTCAAAAAATTATTTAAACAACGAAATGAATGAAATAATATTGTGACAAGAAAATTGAGGTATCGAATATGAAATACTAGTCAAAAAATGTAAATAAAGAAATTGAATGGAATATTTTGAAAAAATGTTGAAACCAAGTTTCAAGTTGAGTTTACTCACGACGTTTCGATTGCTGGTATACGCAATCGTCTTCGGGTGATTACTGACAATATTTCGAGGTCTGGTCGGTTATAAAGCCCTTCGATTTCCCTATGGTGGGGGAAAGGGTGCTACTACCAAGGGGGCGAGCGGGTGCTACTACTGGAAGTGGGTTGATCGATCTTCAGCGGGAAAGGGATGTATTGGCGCGAGATTCTCTCTCATCGAGCCGCAGCCGGTCCATGCTTTGGATAAGCGGCCTCCACACATTCCGGATCTCAACGCTGGCATGACTGAATGCGTCGTTGTTGAGGATGTAGGCGGCTTCCTTGAATTTCCTCTTGAACCAGTGCTCCTCCTTGTGTATGACCTCGGCTTCAGACCATTTGATGTTGTGATGGTTTGTCCAAACATGCTCCGCTATTCCTGATTTCGTTGTTTCTCCTCGTTGAGTGTTTTTCTTGTGTTCGCTTATTCTTACTTCCAATGGTCGTTTGGTTTCTCCGATGTAGGATTTGCCGCACTCGCATGGTATCCGGTAAACGCAGTTGTTGGTGTCGCTGTTTTTATTCGGTGGTCGAACTTTTGTGAGCTGGCTGCGTATTGTGTTCTCTGATCGAAAACAGACTCTGACGTTGTATTTTCCTCCTATCCTCTTGATCCTCTCTGAAAGTCCTCTCACGTAGGGGATGGTGAGCATTTGCTGTTCCAGTATCTCCTTAGTGTTCCTTTGATTCGTCCGGGCCAATGTTTGATCCAATGTTCGATCCACCAACTTCTTTGAGTATCCATTCTTTTGGAGATCCTTTCTTATGTTGTTCTTTTTCATTGTGAACTTGATGGTGGGCCTCACGTTGTTCAGGTGTTCTAGAAAGGCGTCCAATTCTGCATCTCCGTGGTTCCATACTATGAACGTATCGTCGACATATCTCAACCAGACGCGGGGTTTCTTCTTGGCCTGTTCGATGGCGAATGCTTCGAACCACTCCATGTAGATGTTGGCTATTACCGGTGATAATGGTGATCCCATTGGTAGTCCTTCATCTTGGCTGAGGAAACGATCCTCCAACTGGAAATAGCAATTCTGAACGCAGCATTCCAGCAACTCCATGATGCCCACTATTGGTAGTGTTGTTCTATTTTCCAAAGTATCGTCCTCTCTCAGTTTCTCTTTGATGATCTCGAGTGCCTCTTTGACGGGAACGTTGGTGTAGAGGCTTTCCACATCGAAACTGATTAGCTGGTCTCCTTCTTTGGCCTCGATTCTTCCCAAGATATCAACGAAATGTCCGGAGTTCTTCACAAAGGACGAGGAGTTTCCTTGTAGTGGCTGTAGGATGGAAAGTAGAAATTTCGCAAGCCACAAGACGAACGTACCTCTCAGGCCTATCATCAGCTCCAGGGACTCAGCAACCCACAGGCTTGCGAAATTTCTACTTCCCATCCTACAGCCACTACAAGGAAACTCCTCGTCCTTTGTGAAGAACTCCGGACATTTCGTTGATATCTTGGGAAGAATCGAGGCCAAAGAAGGAGACCAGCTAATCAGTTTCGATGTGGAAAGCCTCTACACCAACGTTCCCGTCAAAGAGGCACTCGAGATCATCAAAGAGAAACTGAGAGAGGACGATACTTTGGAAAATAGAACAACACTACCAATAGTGGGCATCATGGAGTTGCTGGAATGCTGCGTTCAGAATTGCTATTTCCAGTTGGAGGATCGTTTCCTCAGCCAAGATGAAGGACTACCAATGGGATCACCATTATCACCGGTAATAGCCAACATCTACATGGATTGGTTCGAAGCATTCGCCATCGAACAGGCCAAGAAGAAACCCCGCGTCTGGTTGAGATATGTCGACGATACGTTCATAGTATGGAACCACGGAGATGCAGAATTGGACGCCTTTCTAGAACACCTGAACAACGTGAGGCCCACCATCAAGTTCACAATGGAAAAAGAATCTCAGAGCAGACTGCCGTTTCTCGACGTGGAGGTGAAGAAGACCAGGAATTTATGGGAAACATCAGTCTACAGGAAACCAACTCATACTGGACAATACCTGAATGAGCAATCCAATCACCATCAATCTACGAAGCGAGGAATCGTTAAGTCTCTGATTGATCGGGCAATCAATCTCTGTAACACCAAAGAAAGTCTAGACAAGGAGCTGAACAACATAAGAAAGGATCTCCAAAAGAATGGATACTCAAAGAAGTTGGTGGATCGAACATTGGATCAAACATTGGCCCGGACGAATCAAAGGAACACTAAGGAGATACTGGAACAGCAAATGCTCACCATCCCCTACGTGAGAGGACTTTCAGAGAGGATCAAGAGGATAGGAGGAAAATACAACGTCAGAGTCTGTTTTCGATCAGAGAACACAATACGCAGCCAGCTCACAAAAATTCGACCACCGAATAAAAACAGCGACACCAACAACTGCGTTTACCGGATACCATGCGAGTGCGGCAAATCCTACATCGGAGAAACCAAACGACCATTGGAAGTAAGAATAAGCGAACACAAGAAAAACACTCAACGAGGAGAAACAACGAAATCAGGAATAGCGGAGCATGTTTGGACAAACCATCACAACATCAAATGGTCTGAAGCCGAGGTCATACACAAGGAGGAGCACTGGTTCAAGAGGAAATTCAAGGAAGCCGCCTACATCCTCAACAACGACGCATTCAGTCATGCCAGCGTTGAGATCCGGAATGTGTGGAGGCCGCTTATCCAAAGCATGGACCGGCTGCGGCTCGATGAGAGAGAATCTCGCGCCAATACATCCCTTTCCCGCTGAAGATCGATCAACCCACTTCCAGTAGTAGCACCCTTTCCCCCACCATAGGGAAATCGAAGGGCTTTATAACCGACCAGACCTCGAAATATTGTCAGTAATCACCCGAAGACGATTGCGGATACCAGCAATCGAAACGTCGTGAGTAAACTCAACTTGAAACTTGGTTTCAACATTTTTTCAAAATATTCCATTCAATTTCTTCATTTACATTTTTTGACTAGTATTTCATATTCGATACCTCAATTTTCTTGTCACAATATTATTTCATTCATTTCGTTGTTTAAATAATTTTTCGACTTATATTTCAGATTCGAGATCTCGATTTTTTGTAACAACAGTATTTTCTGTGATCAATCAATCCCTCATTTCATCATTGACCAAAAATTTGATTTTGATTTGATTTTTTCTCACTTAATTTGTATTTTAATCTTTCCGTTCCTAGCAACAGGTTTCAATAGAGTTAAAAATATAGACAATGGAAGTCCGAACCATTACCATCCACCCTTTTTAATTAAATTTTCCCATAATTCTGACTTTTATCTCGAAATTTCGACTTTCATCGAGGAATTCCATCTTTTATCTGAGAATTAAAACTTTAAAGTTGAAATTCCTACTCTAATTTCAGGATGATGTTACGAATGTCTTAGCGCCGGTCCTGACGAGATCGAAAACGCGTTGTAGCGAACATCATTTTCCAGGAACTGTGGATTGCCGTGGAGAATTCGATAGACATCATCGAGTCCCTTCGCGAAGATTCTTCAAAGGCGTACGCGGGTATATAAGAAGAGGGGACATCGCGGCGAAGAGAGTTTTTGTTCAGAGCTTAGTGGCGAGAGTTATTTAGAGCTAACTGGAGCAGAGTTTATTCGCGAAGCAGAAATTTTAGTACAGAAAGTTTTAGTACGGAGCATTGGAAAGTTAACGGAGCAATTTAAGCGATTGTATTGGATTGTGTTGTGATAGAAAGTTGTAATGGAAGTAGTAAAGTGTTGTTTGGAATCTTAATCAACGAACCAAGAGGAAATATCGTAACAATAATAACGTCAGATTTACGAAGTTAACGTCGAAATTCGGAATTTTATCTTGGAATTCCTGTTATATAGGAATATTCCAAAAATTGAATTGACCTAGCCGATAAAAGATTAAAATCTATTTTCAAAAAAAAATAAATCAGATTTCCACTAACAATGGGTTTACAGAACCGCGACACGTGTTTTGCTAAACAATACCGTTCTCAAAGCGGATAAATGATAAATAAATTACTATTCGTTCAGATTTTTTTTTATTCTTTCGCATAAAAACGCCCAAAAGAAAAATGTGTGAGAGATATTGTTTGTCACAAATTAAAGGAGCAATTCAAAAATGAGTTTAAGTTTGAAAGAACTCAGTGGCGTACAATTATTAATTAAGTTATATAGCAACCTGTCGTTATTTTTCCATGCAGAATCACCCCCTGAAGTTCGTCGCACTTATTCACTAACACCCTGTGATTTAGCACGCCTATGCTATCATAAATGGCTCTTTTTCGAGTAACACTGAATAAAACTTATTGTTTTTATGAAAGCAAATTCTGAAAATTTCTTACAGGCAAGGAACCGAAAAACTCTGGTGAGTAGTAGAACTTGAATCGCCTTGCATTTAGGACGTTCCTCTTTGTTTCATCACCATTGCCCGAAAATAATATTATAATGATATTCCACATTTAGTTTTTCCCAATAACACTCAGACGAATAAGATGATTTCACGAAGACTTTTGCAAGCCGGTTCGTCAGATATCTCGTAAGATTTACTTCCGTTATGAGCCAGAGGGTTGTTCTTTCCTGGCGTTTGTCTGACCATTGAACTGGACTTCTGAATCTTCAATGGGATGCTGTCCAATGCGCAGATGATGCTCGCCAGAATAGTACTTTACCTAACAAGTGCGGTAAGTGATACTTTTCCAAACGAGATTGGATGGTCGACCGACGCGTTTGTCGAAAATGTCACTTTACGTGCGAAAAAAAAAACAAAAGTTATCATAAAGAAACATTTATTTTCAATACATATCAACAAATTATTATTAATAATATCAGACGTGCAATTTGTTGCATTCTGCAAATTAGTTCCAGAGGCTAAAATGTTTTCCAATGAAGTCAGATTTCGGTTTTCCACTGCTTTGTCAGCAACTTCGCTGGAATAGGTCATAAAACTGGTTTTGACAAGGAAGTGTTTTGACTGAAAGATTCATTATTTCTCTGTTGCTACGGTTATTCAAAGTGACAAATGAACAATGTCAGATGTATATTATTATTTGACATTCATTCGAGAAGACTTATACCAGGGCCATTAAGAATATATTGAAACATACTTCTCTTTTTATTAAAAAATATAGCAGAATTCTAATAAATTTTTCCATTTCTTAGTCATTCGGTGAACTACAACCATACAAATATATTTTTGGATATTCAAATGTTAGTAAACTCAGGAATTGGTGCGGAATAAAGTTTTTTCCGCACTAGTGCGGTAAGGTGACTCTCTCAACACTAGTGCGGGAAAGTGAACTTTTTCTTACGCTAGTAGAAGAAAGTACTTTCGGAATGGATATTTTCAATACTATTTCCTGTTCACCTTGTAGTGAATGACAATCGCGAATTCCTCGACGAGCCACGACATTTCTCTCGCTCAACAGACGTTCCTCCATTGTTTCAGCTTTCATTGTGTTTCCTTAAAAAGCAACAATATGTGAAAGAAGCGAACGTCAGCAGCACTGCGACGAACGGAGGCATTTTTGTGTTCTCGTGACAGACTTTGATAAATGGCGGTGCGGCAGCAAAAAATATCCCTCTCTGGCTGTGGATGATACAAAGGATTTCTACATTAACAGACACGACTCGTCATGCTATGAGATTCCTTTGATTCTCTGAGAGAAAATTGAAATTTTTTGCATGGTGGAGAGAAGCACGACGTTATTTTTCATTCGCTGGAAAAGTGGGTCAACGAATTCGAAATCGGAGTATATTAAGCTGAGATATTTTCGTTGTATTTGCGAATTTAGTCTACGTTGTTCTTATTCATATATTCACAAATGAAGTTCTGAATTATATAATAGGAATATCTGAAAAATACCTATATTATTAAGCAAATTCGATGTTTTCAAAACGGGTTAATAGAATCTATAATTGATTTTGAATGAGCATGATTTTAGATGATGTTCCTTTTCCATCAGAATGAACGTTTGTGTTCATTCCGTAGCTATCCTTATGGAAATTATGTGAAATATTCCAAAACGTTTAATTGTTCGACGTGTTTGATTATCATAAGGAATCGCCTACTTACAAGCTGAAGGACTTCAGTATTAGGGTCTTCAAGATATGAAAGCATTTGATCCTTGCAGAATCTTGAGAAGAATTCTGCGACAATATGCATATTGGTACTCATTATATGAACATTTAAATTTTTTCAAACCCTGGAGAACTGAAATTTCTTCTGACCAAAGGGTATCCTGAAACACTCAATTCTAGGCACTGCACTAGAGATTGCCAGTTCCCACGAAGATGCTGTAGAATTATAAGAAGCTATATAATAGTTTTATTAAGTTTCACTTCAAAGTGGAAACTAACCCCAGAGCAATATATAATTAATAGTGAGAGCAAAATGTGAGGCATAGTACAGAAAATGTAATTGTGTATATGGCAACCACTTGAGTTGTGTGTCACGGACTGGGCTGATTTCTTGTGTTTTTTCGGACCTCAGTTGAGGGAAAGTGTGGTGAAATTATTTTGGAATATCTAATGCTTGATCTAAGGTTAATTTCACCTGATCCAATCCATCTATTGATGGATTTATAATGCTGGCGACAGGTACTAAGGATTGGGTGTCCCAATATAGAAAAACCCAAATATTGTCGTAGGTGTCAACCTTTGGGTTTTAAGCAGATATAATTTCATTTCAATATCTCTTATCTGTTATATGCGTTCCTTTCATTGAATTTTTTTGACATTCTCCCATTTATATGCTTTTCTATTCCACAAATGTAACTGATCTGAAAATAATAGATCAACATATGTGTCAACTTATAGATCAAGTGAAGATGTCAAACTCTATGTCATATTTTGATTTTTTTTCAGATTCTCACCAATTCCTGAGAGGATTGCTTGCCTTATGCAAAATGAAAACAGGCATTTGCCGAAGTACTTTCCTGAAGACATACATGCCGCTGAAGGAGACTGTGATCGAGGAGTTTCTGTAGATACATCAGCTGAAGAACATAAAAGTATTCAGGTTATATGGATTCAGAGGGCAGATTCACAGGGAATGTAGATCGAGTGGAGTCTTACTTGAGGACAAAAAGCAAAAAGAGGATGTCTGATCAGGAATGGTCAACTTTTGGATAGTGGTCAAAAGCTGAAGATACCACCAAAACACTCAAAATAAAAAAATCATTCACGAGCAATCGCCGAGGAAAAAAAATGTTTCTTTTTGAAACGAAATCCAAAAATAGGAACAAGAATACCGCAAAATTCGAATTCCTGAAGCTCTGCCGTTACTGAAAACAGGGTAGCAAAAAAGTTGGTTGGGTGAAGTTTACAATTACTTGCCTCGTTAATTACTTAAGTTAAAAAACCTACGAGAGAAGTTGCTGATAATCTGAATGACCCTCACATAGAAGTTGATGCTGAAGGGGTTGCATTTTTCGATCTCAAAGGTAGCATAGTACATACCAAAAAGGAAATAAAATTAAATAACCAATCCCTCCTTCAATCCCGATGATTTGATTGATATGATCACTGGGAATTCAGCTGGGGCCTACTTTTTTACGACTCTCGTTATTTAGCGAATACGTTATCACTGAGGTGGGAAAGAATTGATTGGCTGCGCCTGAGCAGTAGCGTATGCGTTATCATAACGAAGACCGTCAAAAATCTCGTATAAAGTCGAGTCTCGGGTCATTTATAAGCAACTGAATATGCCTAAATTGGAAAGAAATTTGAAAGAATATTCAGAATGATAGCGATTCTTGGGATCTATTAAAATGAGAGACTTGCTGGATCACAAGAAAATTTTCTACCAAATTGTAACATCCCTTGCTAATGGAGAGATTTTCTTTTTTGGTCATATTCCATTTTCTTGGTTGAATGTCGCTGAATGATGACATGAGCATTGGAGACTTACTTACATTGATGTTTCTTTTCGTTTCGACTGTGAAGCCCTTTCAACGGAAAATATTGTTGACGAAGAATGTTATCAACCAGTGTTGAATGCTGGTCCCAAAATGGTGAATACTTGGTACGGAAGAGATAATAATTATTGGAAGATGGGCTCTCTCATGACCTGCCGAACTCAACTCATTTGAAATTAACTAGCCATCGATCAATAAACATGATGATGAAGGGATCGAACTGATATCGTTGAGGCATATAACGTAAGTGAATTTTATGTTAAATATTGATGATCGTAACTATCATATCTGAATTTTAAATGAATCTGCAGAGAAATTATTTTGACTGCTGATTTCTGGTAGTCGAGTCAGTCTTCTGTCTGCATAGTTGATATTGTTCTACCTTTACACATCCATTTGTTACTGGTGGTATAAGCCATATAAAGCTGTGTGGCACTGGTGTAACTTCATAATATATTTTATTAGTAAGGTACAAGTCTATTTTTTCAGTCTGGTCCAAGTTATTCAGGTACTGAAGAAATCATATATCTACCAGGTATTATTACAATATCTATATATATATATATATATATATAGATATATGTATTTATATATATATATATATATTTATATATATATATATATATATATTTGAATTGATATTTTATATAATTAGTGCAGTGGGTTGTCCCTTTCCATCAGGGTGGTTTCGGATTCTCACTGGCAATGAATCCGTGGCGCACCAGAAAAGTAACCCAAAGTGTTTCACTGATAACGAAACCTAATTTTGTTGTCGAACCCATACTCAACTGAGCTACTGGGACAGTTAGAGGCGGGTATCACCTTATGCACATTCACTGCTCATGCTTTCTCTTGACTTCTATGTAAATTTTTGAATCATGAACTGGAAATGCCAAGAAAATATGGAATTGCATTGTATAGATACTAGGGAAGATAATTACCGCCTTGAAGTTCAATAGCGAAACATCCGAAAAAACATCTCCAACAAAGTTTTTCCACCCAATGCGATTCTGAGAATAGCGAAGGTGATTTTATTTTGAATATTCATTTTGTCATTTTTGGGCTAACCCCTCCCTCTCAGTCAATAGCCTGGATTCGCCACTGATGAAAGTCTCAGAAAGGATATATATACCACTTCTCATGACTACCCTATAATCCAACCTAATTAAATATTCCACTTTCCAGCCAACGGCATGTTTAATAATCCATTTTTCATGCGTATGAGGGTTAAACGAGGTCAAAAGTGAAACTGGGTTATATAGTTCCATTATTCCAACGATAAAATTCCATCACACGTTCCCAAGCTCAGTCCCACAGTAACGCTAAAGTCGCTGAATTTATTTGCTTCCGTGCCACATTGCGAAATAGAATTGTCCGACCGGAGTAATCCGGGCTTATACTGGACATGCACACGCTATATACACGTGTCGCATCTGTGCTACAACAACTTCCAGATTTATTTCACCGTCAGTCTAGAACTTTTTCAGCAAAATGGATGACATTTGGAAATATATTTCTAGCCTGCAGAGCTCAGAACTGTCATTTGAAGCGCAGCCTACTGCGTTGTGCTTGACACAGATGTTTTTGTTGATATTCTTTTCAATCTTTTTATTCACAACAAATCTTACTTATGGTTCCTGCAGTATAATGACACATATTATTACCTAAGGAAAAATGGTGAGGAAATTATGGTAATAGTCTTCATCTACACCCGTACTCTAATAATACACTTATATGCCCACAGCCCGTTTTATAATGAAATCCATTACGATACAGATTTTTCATTACGATACAGATTTTCAACCAATAGAAACCCATTATTTTCCAATCAAGCATGATGTGCATACTCTGCATTTGACATTTGTCAAGTCAAAATCGGTATAGGTATTGAACTTTTTAAGAATTTAGCCAAACTTCGATAATCATAACAAAATGTCTGATACCAGCGATATGGGAGAATCACCTTCGACACTTCCACCGACAGGAATACAGTAAGAATGATTGAGTTTTTTATTTGACAAATGCATGGTTTATTATTTATTTTTTCAGCAAATTTTGTGGGCTCTCCGTAGCCGAGTCGTCTGTGGCGCTGACATTGATTATTCTAGCTGGAGGAGACGTTGTTTCGATTCCGGTCTCGAGTAATCTTTTTTTTCTTTGATTTTTGATCTTCTTTTCATATATCATCGTTTTATTTCTCGAAGTAATACTATTTATTACAATTCTGTGGAATTTTCCAAAGAAATTCGTTAAATTAGTATTATTGGGTGCAATACAAATATAAATATTTGTAGTTCTTCACTATTTATCGGGTGTTGATAAAATAGCGTATGCAACTCTCATGTAATGGTTATTAATACACTCGCATAAACCATCATCACCTTCGGCTCGTTTCGTATCCCGATTTATGCTCATATATTAATAACCATCATTACACGATCGTTGCATAATATACTATTATTTTCTCTTGTAGCCCCATCACAAAATTTCTCGAATTGAATATTACCAATATCCGAAATTTCAGTGTCAAACGTGTAGGTAGTATTTGTGTATTTTCACTGAGAATTATGAAACTGAAGAGTCATTTATTTATGATAAATACATTATTCGTAAATAAAGTAGAGTATACTACTCGCAATAAAAACTATTATTCTCTCGGAATATTACTCCCTTGCCGCTGACGCAACTCGGTTCGTAAAAATTCCTCTGGGTATAATCTCCTATTTTTCCCTACAATACATTCGGTCAGGTAGTAAATCATCCTGTATTATTGGAAAGGGTATACCTTCATGATTCCAGCAATGTTTTTATGTGTATGTGTAACTTGTAAAAATGCTCTCATCGAAATAATTGTTGGAATTATCGAACCTAAATTCTGAGTTCCACATGAAATAATTTTTTTTCAGGTTACGATTGGTTCCAGCTTCAAATATATTTTTCCAGAGACTGGGTAAAACATCTGTCACTACCATCCGGTTTAGAAAAGCAGAAAGAGAAACGGTGTAGAAATTAATATGGGAAATATTCCATTAGCTATATGTTTCTATCACCTATTTATTGTCAAACATGAAATGAAGAAATGAAATACGTATTAGTAGTAAGTAGTTATTTCAGATAGACATTTTTTTATTCCCATCAATGAATCAACCATCTGCAAACCATATTCATATCACAAGTTTTGTTTGTTTCTATTGCTTTCAAGGATAATCGACAAGAATATACCCAAGGAAATCATGCACTTCAGCCAAGAAAATTATTCCTTACTTTCAAAAAAATATCGTCATTAGTTGTAAATGCAAATATTGGGTTCGATCGCAGTAATTTCACGGTATCGTGTTCTCGATGAGTAATTAAATGCTTTAAGAGTTCCGCATCAATAACGAGCTGATTCATTCTAGAAGAAATGAGTACTTGGCGATCCACAAATGTCTGCGGTTTTTATACGAACGCCATAGACTGCTTCTGACGATTTTTCAGAAATTGCAACAAAGACTGCCGGTCTTTCGAGAACCCGAGTGGTTCGAGGGAAAATTTGTAATGAAGTCCAACAAAATCCATGAGAATCTCTTCAAATAAACTATTTCATTCGAATTCGATTACACTTACCGTTTGATTAGTTTAAATGAAAACTATCCGAACGTTAACAATTTTAAATGAACCAATCAAGACGACAGCCCGACAGCTTTAACACAGATTCATTGAATCACCATTATCTACCTAATTAAACTCAAAGATAATTATCGTAGGAATGAATTAGGTAGTTTTTTTCATTCTACAATCTCGGGTGTCATTTAAAATATCAGTCCCTTGGTATGAAATGTCAAACCTGAATGATAATTGAAATGACTTGCCGTCAATGTAATCAATTGGTGGTTATGAAAAACTTTTATTTCAAATTAATTGCAGAAAAATAAGTTTACCGATACACTGATTTCAATGTTACTCTGAGCTGGCCAATTTCTTGAAAAGCAAGTCTCAATTATGAAATATCAGCCAAAATATTCAGATTATCGATGAAATCCATGACTAATTGGTGAAAACTAGAAATCTCAGATGGAATCTTGCAATCCCAGAAAAAAATTTGCAATCCCCACTGAAATGATGAAATGTGTAAACGAATCTCATTTTGTTTGCAAAATGTAAAATGCGAATGATATCAGTTGGGTGTGAAAATAACTGATCTGAAAACATCCAGAAATCTCACGAGTGTACTTTGAAGAAATCTTGAAATCCCAACTGGGATTCTGAGATTACAAATCAAATCCATTTCAAACTCATTCATATAAAAATTATGAAATCTACGGAAATACAGTTGAAATGCCTCATTTGCAAATTTGGTGTTGAAATTTCAAGGAAGTTTATCACCCCTCGAGTGAAATCATGAATTTCTTATCTGAAAAATAAAAAATCTCTGGATGCAGATGTAATTGAATCAGTAACACTAGAGAAAATAGCTCAAGAAGTATTTCAACTCTCCATTCAACCATAAACTTTTTTCCATCACCTAGCTGACGGATATTTTACAAAAGTATCAGAAAGTTGTCACTTCATAGGTTATCACAGATATCATTTCATAGGTATCACAGATTTCCATCAAGTATCTACTAGTTTATTCATCTAGAAACCGTGTATCAAATCAAAGCCGTCAAATCCAAATCAGCGTGTTGAAATTTTCGTGAATGTTCTTTCGCACAAATCCATTATATAGAACTGGCTCTATTTTATGCCAAACCCTGTTCGCAGGCAGTTTTTTACCCATTTGGTTCGATAGATCGTAAATTTATCGTGCAAAACTGCTACCAGACACGCTAATATTGAATCGATGTTCATTTCTGTAATGGGTTTATTAGTTTATGGGAATAACATGGGAATGTGAAGGCATCTGTAACTATCTATAATGCTGCTTCGTAGAAGGATCAAAATGACGGACGGCAGTTTTTGTTGATCCTGGCTCAGAGGCGTAGATAAAGGGGTGACATTCTTTTCGACTTTCGATTTCGAATCACAACTCTTAAGGGGCGAGTTACCGCTCATAACGTGCGAGTTACCGCTCATATCAGTATAGTTGAATATACATGGCTTTTTACCAACTTCCATAGTCATTTATGCTTGGTTCATAGACCAAACTTTTACTTCAAATTTATCTTTTACTTTGAGGAAGTTCTCACAATGCACGACACTTTTACTATAACATTTTGTGCATAAAAACTCCTCCATTTATCAACATTATTAGTCAGAAAGCAGCGGTCTCATTTCGTTTCATAGCCTTTTGAAATTCAGAAGGGCATTTTCAGCCTTTTTTACCGAAAAGCGATCGAAAAGGCACTGTTTCAGTCGTTTACACCTCATCAACCTTCTTCATATCCTTTTTACCGTTTTCAATTATAAAACTCAGGAAAGAATTCTCGATACGATTTTGAAATTATACGAATAAACCAGAACGCGAATCGCCATATAACTTCGATATAGTTTCAGAATTTTTTTCCCGAATTTCGTAATGAAAAACTGTGAAAAGATAAAGAAGAAGAAATGATTCTTATGGGGCACCTGATGACGAATGGATATGTTTATTTTCGATCGCCTTTTGGTATTTAAAATAGCTGAAAATGCCCTCTTTCTAAACTTTGAAGGGCTATAACTTCGGATCGAGAGGAGAGCACAGCGTTCTGACTTAGTATTCAGTGGCACAAAATGAATAAGTTTGTACCAGTTTTTTTGAGTCTGTTAATATCCCAATATGAAAAAATTTTGAATCGATATTGAAATCTACACAAGTGTAATATGGCCTTGATTTCTGAATTACTCAAGTTTCTGGGTTGATTGAAAACAGTTTTTTCCAAATGAAACTCGTTTTATCAGTCAGTAACTTCTCGTATAACTCGAATTTTTCTATCACAAAAATGCTATGGCTAATATATAGGTGAACAATATTTAGATTTATTGACGTTTCGAGAAACGAATATGTTTCCTTTCAAATTTCATTGTGAACACTTCTCTTCTATAAATGGTTTGGATTGTGGTTGGTTGATAAAGCAAATAAACTAAGAAGAAAACGTTCATCCACCACAAAATGATGACTTGCAAGCAGTACAAATCTTTTTTGGCATCGAAGATGATAAAATGGTCATAACATGCACTCAACTGAAATTGCTTCAACGTTGGGCTGAATATGTAGAATCGTGCATGATTGGTAAATAGGGTTCAATGTCAATTCATTCATCAATTGCAGATCAAGTTTATTGGTGATTAATAGTATTTTGGGCTTCGTTTATTGGCCGTTGATGAGACGCACAAAAGTCCTACCCTCTTTCAACTTTCCCAACCTCGGTTATCAGTTGTCAACCAAGTTAACAACCTAACTTTGTCTAAAGCAATTTTTTTTTCATATATCCAGAGCAATTTGAGGGAATTTGAAACATTTCTGTCGCGCTCGGTCCCAATAATACAACCTCATAGTTGTGTTACGAATTGACTCAGCATTTCACGAATTATATTGACATATTATATGACCTGAGTATGTAGCTTTTTTATGTTATATTCATCATATTCATGTAGCCTCTGTCTCATCTCCCCTAAATCTCGTGTGTCCTAGCTACTTTCCTTTCAAAAAATACACCTATCGCGGTTTTCTGTTCATTTTACTCTTCTGCCGGGCATAATGTTTACATGATTTTTGAGCCGACAATTGCTCGTGAATTCCACAATTACCATCACGAAGTTTTGGTTTAGCAGTTCCTCCGTGAATTTGGGAAGAAAACCTTCATGAACACTTTTCCCTGCTCACTTATTTTTTCGATCCTTTTCAATGAACAATTAACTTACTAGTAATTGTAGATAAGACTTTTGTTTCTATGGGAGAAAGTTATATCTGAACATTTTTTATATATTTAGGTCTGATTTATCCATGAAACAATACTTTTCGAATGCTCACAAGTCTTATTGAAGCGAGTATTGAAGAAAAATTTGATTATCAATAGAATTCAACTTTCATGTTCATTTTCAAATCATCAGCATAGGCCAGAAATTGGGGATATTGAGGAAAGTTGAAGTTATATCATTGGATGAAACGAGCTGTTCGTGTTCAATGATAAAGTTGACATGCACACCAAACTTTCCCAGCTTCATCAGCAAGGTTTTATGATAAACCTTTCCAGAAACCTTGGAAGTCAGAGTACATGTCATCCACTTGGAAACCATCCGTCACTGTTTGAAAACCTGTCGCAACTGAGTAGTGGTTAAATACCGGTTACACATGACCGTGTTTAAATACTAAAATTGAATTTATGTATTGAAAAAAAGTCCATCAGTAATAATTCGAACGATGTTCTAAATAAGCGTGCCAGAGATACTTACCCCATGTAATTTTTTACAGACCTCTTGTTCTCTTTTTTTTTCAATTAGGATCATGTTGGCCAGCTTTCAAACATTTGGTGAAGTCCCTTTTTCCAGTAATTTGTTGGAAATAATTAGAAGAGCATCAACTAACGTATCAGCACAATATTCAATGAAGTAACCAGACCTATCATCCAGCCCACCACTCTTAAAAACATCAATATTACAGTTTTCCATATACTCTATACTTATTTCCTTTCGGATGTTATCTATAGTGAAAGTATCTGAAAATAGTCTGAAAAATAACTCTCTTCGAATGTTTCTTCCACTCCTACTTTGTTTGATATATAAACTGAAGAAAAATTCAGAAAACAAATAATATATGTTCACTGTGACTGAGTTGTTCGCTTCTGTATAACTTTGTAGAAGAAATTGTAAATAAAGCATAAACCACCTCAGATATAATATTCAAAGTGAAGCCTTTGGAATGCATTCAGTTCAACCTTAAATCCGGTCACAATCAGTCAAAATACTTTACATTATATTACAATAAATACTGAATAATTGCTTCTTCATACTCAATAAGTAGTTGATGACTATTGAAAAATTACTCAAAATCATTTTTAACAATTGATTTCAGGTAGTCAAATGAAATTTAAAAAAACAAAGTATTTTTATATGACATTCCACTTGAATCGTGCCAATGAACCAACGCCTGTGGTTTTGTCAATGATAATTCAAATCTCATTTAATTCAAGGACGATGGTTATGTTTTTCACCACGATTAACGTTTTTATACTTACCAGAAGATTATATCCTTGGTGCTGGTATTCATTAAGATTTTCTCTGATGAGGCGAATAGTTTGGTTCGAAAATGAATTTGCACTATCGCTAATTTGCATATCTACTTATAACTTATGCTAATGAATATGAATATACTCTGCGATTCATCAACAAAATCTCTCTATATATTGAAGATATTGAATATTGAATTATCGAATGGGTTAGTGGTGATAGGAATTCGTACACCACATGTTTTCAAATATAGCTAATATCTGAGAGCTACATAAAACGGTGAATATAGGTTACTTCTCATCACTATATTTCATAATAGAGTATCACTTACATTGTTGCTAACTACAATAGTGCCAACTCCATTTAGTTAGCAAGTTAGTCAAATTGATAAAAGAGATTTCAATTATTGTCGAATAATTATCTAGAATTTGTCGTGAAGAAAAAATAATCATCGCACCTCTAGTGTGGTAACTTGATATCAAGTTGGGATAGTAACTCTCGTAGAATTTTTATTGAACTCAAAAATCGAACCTTTCATGGATATTTGTCAAGTATTTCTCGTTAATCATTCCATATAAGAAAATATCTCAGAACTAGAAAAATTTTTGTGGAATCTATTGATTTTTTTTTACTTTTGTGTGTTTCAACAATCATGTGCACCATGTGGTATGCTTTAAGTATCTTACTCGTACGTCAATATTCACGAAATATCATGATAAAAGAAGATGCACAGCAATTATTGTCTAGAGGACAGGATTATTATGAAGTGTTGTGGTCGAGTACTTTTTTCGAAATTTCAACATATTTATGAGTCGTCTTATTTTCTTCAACAGTTGTTTTTAAAGAAAGAAAAACATTTGTCACGCTTTATAGGAATATTGTCTCAAATGGGTGGCTTTCTCAGATTAATAAGGATTATTTATTAATCTGAGGTGGCCTAGCTGACCTGTATTCAGTGAAAAGTAGTTGTGTAAAATTCTAAAATAAATCAAAAAGTAGAATATTTTTTCATCAACATAAGTCGAGTAACTCTGTCAACACATTTAGTCTTGAAATTATTGCATTGTTTGTGTTATACCGAATGTGTTATGAATATACAATAATTTTCACAAAAAATATTTTAGTTCTAGGGTATTGTTTCATATGGAATAAGTTAGGACAATCACTCGACTAATATCGATGACAACAGTTTCGATTTATGAATTTCAGAAGAATTCTACGGTTGTGCCAACTTGATATAAAGTAGCAAATCGTGACATCATCAAGTTTCATTTCATCCGAGATTTCATCACGACTTCGAGCGAGAAAAATATCGAAGAATTGAACTTGGAACTGTTTGTAGCTCGATTTGTATAATTTCCCACACAGCAAGTATCGCCTTCTGCCGTTTTGTCTCTGTAAAAAGGCAGATAAATCATACCTGGTTAGCTTAGCAAGCAAATGAAACTTTAACAGAGCGCAATAATAGGAAATTTACGAGGATCTTTCGCGAATAGAACCAGTGTTTCGAAAGCACTGGCCGTTATAAAACGAATAGCGATACCCGTTTATTTCTCCCAACAGGTACATAAATCATCGTCGAAAGCAAACAGCTTTGCTTGTGAGTTTTTTGAGGTATGATGCTGAGTTACAATCCAAGATCCTAGCCCGTGAATCAACTTGTTCTTTCCTGAAAATCAACAGTGTTACAAAATCAGACGATTGATAAAAGTGATAATATGATATCTTTTCATAATCGCAGTTTCGACATCCGACTGGTAGAATTATAATATTATAAGTACCTATACGTGAAAGACAGTTCCGAAGGAATCTGATAATATTATACGGAGAACCATTTCACAAACATTTACCCTGAAATGCCTTCGAAGTATATCTACGGAACTAAGAAAAATATTTTATTCTGCAATCGTTAATCGATCTATAGAATAGATGATTTTTATTTTGACTTTCGTAGGTACCATTTCCATATTACATATGAATACATATTACATAGATTACATTTTCACGATTCAAAAATGACAAGGCAGTGGATTATTTTCGATGGCAGCATCTATCAGGGATTTCAATTTGAAACGCTAGAACATATCAGTTTTTTCGAAATTTTTTGGTTCGGTTCGGTTCTTGAAATGTTTGGAATTTCAAGAATTATTTTTCCGAAAACATATACCAGGTATCCACAATAACGATTGGCATAGGTTTTGTTAGTATATGCATAAATATTCTCTGGGCAAATCATTTTCTGTACGGTGTAGAAAATCGAAAAATAAGTCTGTATTTTTCACGATAAATTCGTCGAGAAATTCTGAAACATTGAGAAAAATTTCATAGTATTTCGGATATCTTCATATTGTATCAATCACTATTTTTGAGAGGAAGATCAAATTTACATTACCATCCTGTGGCTTACAATACGGGAAGTAGATTCATTTTGGAGCTCGTTTTATTGCCACTGGTCCAAGCGAACATTTATTTCAAATTTTGAATTCTGTTATCAGTTAAGCTTGAACAAAGCATAACCATTGAATTTGGTAATACATTCAGTACAGAAAATAATGAAAATAATCCTTCAGGGAAAATACTCCTTTCACAATTAGGTCCTATAGCTGATAAAAGTCGTTACAGTTCCATCGCTCGAAGAGATCTCTTGCCTTCCTGCCTGTTCAGATGTAGTGCTCAAATGAATGTACAGTGTTCTAAAAATTTGTTTGATACCCATTTAAAGCTCTCGTTGTGAGTCTATTCTGGCAACTATCGAATAAAATCGGTATTTCAACACGATCTTTGAACTGTCTTCCTTTACAAATGTCTGTAAGATCGGATATATGTGAATGACATGTGTTCATTCAATGATGATAGAAACGACCATAACGATAACTTCGTTTCTATTCGAGTCGATTCGAGTCTATATTATTTGCGGATTTTTCGAAAATTTTATATTTCTTCTTATTCAAAGTTTTTGCATTATCCGGGAAGAATTGCACAGAAAATTCAAAAATGAAAATAAATATGTCAATCGACCAATGGCGTCAAAATGAGTGCACCATAGTCGAGAATTTTCATTTCGAATATCCGGTGTACACAATTCACCAGAAATTTTGTAAGTCCATGTTGAATCCAGAAATCCCATCAAAATCTGATACGAAATCCCGACATTCAGTTTGAATCCTTATTATAGTTCCATATTTGAAAATTTAGTGTAGAAATTTTACATGAGTGAAATACCCCTCAACATAATATATCTGCTATCTCTAGCTACTCAGTGGTGTTGTGAAGATTCCTATCATGGTAAATTGTATTCGATGAAATTCAACGGAAGATTATTGAATATTTCAGGAGTACTAACAAAAACTGTCTATTCTACATTCTGTTTCATTAATGGTGAATTTAAAAATCAACAAATAAATGTTTCTTCTTCCGATTATCAGGTTCTAACGAAACATTTTTGATGATAATAGAGTATAGAAAAAAAAAGGTGAAGAGAATAACTCGCTTTGTCCTCTCAGAACATTCATAACTACCAACTCTCAAAACTGCAACTCTCGGATATCATATTTCATATATACTTATACATCTCCGAATATTCTCGACTGATAGTACCTACTTCGATAAAATCGATTCCACCAGAATAATTATCAATGTATAATGAACCTCCTGATGATTCATTACACCAGTTTTCATTCTTCTTCACTTCTTGAACTTCACTTCAGATAATTCTTCATTATAAAACAACTCTGTAGATTTTCTGCAAGTTCACTTTGCCTACTATCTACTAATGATCACTCATTAATTCAATTTTTCGATTTGGTTCAACACATTTTGGATGGCATGAGTGGGTGGATGCTTTCTCTACTAACAAATGTTTCAAAACACTCCTGGTAAGTTGACCAACAGTGGTGGCTATTTAATCCTTGAGCTCGTTCTTATTACTCCCAATCAAACTAATTGATGGCAGCTACTATTTCTTTTAATTGACGTTAAGCTTGTAGTAATTTATTACCAATAATGTTAAACAATGTTAACAAATAGAAACGTATTATTCCTTCATGTTTCCTTTCCAACATAATTATCCAAAATGGATTGATATCTCAGAACGAATTGACATAAAAGGTTGATTAGGATTACCCACTGTATAAAGCATGTTTTGAAATAATACCTGAAATATCAGAGAATGAAATCATCAGAATTATTATTCAGGAATTGTGGAGAAATGAATGTTGTTCATCTTCAGTACTTACATACTCCAGTAATGATAGTTTTTCGAAGATTGAAGTGAGAGTCTATTAGTTTTATTGCACTATTGGTGTGTGAACCCACCTACTAGTGTGTCAATAGCGAGGTCAACATATATCATATAAACATCTTTCTACAAGGAACTTCTAGTTTTGGATTTTTTTAGGAATATCGAAGGCTCGATCGAAGGTAAGAAATCTGTATTTTGTGTTTTCGCTCCTCAAAAATCTTATAATATCTGTTTCAAGAGCGAATTGTTATATTTGCCCAGATACGTAACTGCAATATTATAAAAAAGTAAAAAATTGGAAAAATATTAAAAATGCATATTCTTCTCCTTGGCGACGTTTCGGAAGCTAGTCTACTTTCTTTTTCGAGCCTTTTTGAAAATTTGTAAATTTGAAATTATGGTTATTACTCTCGAAATGTAACACTGGCATATATAATTCATTCTTCAAATTCGTAAATAATACGATTCCTGCAATATCACATTTCATGAAATCCCCAATTTTCTCCAATCATCGATTTCAGAAAAATGTACTATTTTCAAAGTATCTAAAATGTCTGTATCAGCTTTGTACATATATGTTTTTTCCGAAGCAAGTTCGAATACGAAGGTAAATTCCAGAAATGTTTTTCGTTGGCCATAAAACAGTGACCTGTTGAGGAAACAGCGTTCTTCCTTTCTTGATTATAGCAATTCGAGTTCATGACCTCGCTCATCATAAACCGAGTCATAAACCGAGTCATATATACAATGAGAACCTAACCGAGCGAAAATCATAAATTTGGTAGGATATGCGATGCTAATACCTCATTCTATCTATTCGTTTTCAATCTTGCCTTAATTTCAAACAGAAGCTACCTTCACAGAATTTACGAAAGACTCACAAGTGATTTACTATACCCATGTCGAATTTGGTTTCCTCTCGGGTTTTTTATACCTATTTTCTCCAATCAATAACACAATATTGATCGTTTTCTTTTGACGAAGAGTTTCGGATTTAGACTTTTTCACCAACGGAATCAATCAGATAAATTCAAGCTTCTGCAAGCATCGGTTGATTTCAATGAACCAAGATTCGACAAGAGTTGGTAGTCGAGGTGGGATTTTTGTAAACTTTTCAAGTATAAATTTCTTTGGAACATACATACTTCAATACCTCCTTTTCAATTTTTAATATTCATCGATTCGATAGAGAAAAGTCGCTCGGAATATCACATTCTCAACAAATATTTTATTTGTTTTTATAAATTATCAACATAGCGGTATGTACCAAATTATACCTATGCCAAACCCTTGTTTCAATAATAGCGAGAATAATAGCGAGAATAATAGGTAGGTTTAATTCTAATACTATTTTCTCGAACGATCATATATGTATATTTCGTTCACAATTGAAAATGATGAGGTATGCCCCAAGATTATTACCCTCGATATAAATGAATATTCGATTCAGGTATCTAGAAATTGTGCATGAAGTTTTGTGCGAACCAGAGGTCCAATGAATTTTTAGGTTGTGCGCTAATAAGATTCTAATAATATGAAAAAATAATTATTATAAGTCTGTATCAAAGAATCTCACAATATATATTATATATTGAAACCCTGAATAGACACCATTCTTCCTCAAAAAATTCTCGGTCGAAGATCATCAACGGATATTCACATCGGCAACTTGATAGAGATTGAAATCGTGTTTTGTATCCGATAAGCCTTTAAAAAACGTGGCTTCATCCCACGACGCAGACGAACAAAATATTAGGATGCCCGCCCCTTTAATAATATGTTAGCAAATTCTGGGCTATAACAAATTGTTGTGAGACGCTTTCGTTGTTCCAATGGTGTTGCTGAATGACTGTATGGTTCAGTGCATACTGAACGAAACGAGGGAAAAACAACTACCCAGAATTTGTACACCGTAATTGAATGTGTGATAATGAACAATATTCAAAATATACTGAAAATAAAACGTAATGAAAATATAATAAAATTGCACTGAAAATAATTCGAGTATACTGAGAATATTCAAAGTACTACAGATGCATTGAAAATAGTTAAAATATTCTAGTCTATAATCAGTATAGAAAATACTGAAAATGTACTTAGGTCTAGTCTGATGAAAAACAATGAAAAAAAGGAACACATTGAAAACCCTGGTGACCCGACGCTACATGAAATTGAAATTATAAAACTCAACAGTTGAGAACATAGTTTCAATCAGAAATGATTAGATTCAGCAAGTCTCAGAGATCGCTCTGGCGACAAGAACCAGAAGTGTTTCACTTCCGTAAAATTTGTACACCAAATCAGGATTTCTAATGGATTTTAGGATTTCTTCAAGGATTTCAGGTGGGACTTCTGGATTGTAACACGAATTTCATGGATTTCAACAAGAATTTTGTATACCGGGTTTCTGTAGTGAAACACCCCTTGCACAAGAAACAAATAATTGTAAAATTCATCCGAAATATTTTGATTATATCAAGGATATTTCGATGATGAAAATCGAGATGAAAATAATATTTGAATTGAAAAGTGGATATTTTCAGAAATTAAAGTGATATTCAAGGAATGAAGCGCTATTGTCGATATTGAATTACTAAATCGGGTATTGAAATAATTTCAATATATTTGGGTGAAGGAAGTCATATTGAAATACTTTGAAATACTTCGGACTAACACCTATAGGTGTTAGTCCGTCAACCTACAGTGTAGGTGAGTTGAGGCTGGCCTGAACAAATTGTTCATTTTTTGAATATTTGATTTAAAGCCAGTCTTCAAGCATACCCACGAATATTTGTTTTATTCGGATTTTTCCTTGTACAAGGAATTGGGACTATGCGGATATGCTCTTGGTTAGTACCTAGTCTATGGGCAGATGGCGCAGCAACGGCTATTTTGCTTGTTGTTTGTATCAGCCTAGGTCTAGGGAAGATACTCTACCCGAGTATGATTTTTAATTATGGGAAGTCATCGACTTATGTTGATGATGGCACTGCCTTGCACTGACGAGAGGCCAAGTAGCCCGAAACCGGTCTGCAAGTGTGTCCCGTCCCAATAATTGAAAATCAATTCTGGTGGTGTATCGCCAAGAGCATATGTGGAATTTCTTCTGTGAAGAATCCCGCACTAACACCTGTTGGATGTAATCCAATGCCCTTCGTGGTATTAGCCAGGGGAGTAGTTGTTTTCTAATAGGTGTTAGTCCGTCAACCTACAGTGTAGGTGAGTTGAGGCTGGCCTGAACAAATTGTTCATTTTTTGAATATTTGATTTAAAGCCAGTCTTCAAGCATACCCACGAATATTTGTTTTAACCCAAAGAAAGTTTCTTGTGAGTTCTCTGATGTCGTCTTCAAATCAGAAGTCGTTATCTATGAAAAATACCAAGGAATTTGTTGCTTAATTTATTCTCGTTAAAACTTTCATTGAGAGTAATAGGGATGTTATCAATAAAATCTCGAAACGATCTAAAATCAGTTTGAACGTCATTGTTTTGTGGTGGATCGATATATTTGTAGTATAGATTCGAATATTAATTCCTATTTTTTCAGATTGTGTTAGGTTACAATACCCAGAAAACTACGGAACAGATATGAAATCACTTTTGTTGATATTTCGAGATCTCACATAAGCATTGCACCAGTCCTTGATAATCCTCATAGAATAGAATAGAATAGAATATTTATTCATCCTTTGAGATCATTTACATGATGTAGGACAAGTCAAGCGATGTCAATAGCGTATTCGTGTTCACAAATACATATTAAAATTACATACATGTTGAAGAAGAAATCAAAATGAATACTGGTTCATATACTTATACATGAAATGGGTTGGATGTAGGGTAATAGAGGATATGCCATCTTATAAAAAGAACAAAACGAAACTAACACTCAATCTTGAAGAATTAATATATATGAGTACGAATATTAAAATTTTTTAAAATCGAAATATTCATCAATTGAATAAAAACAATTACTCTCCAGGAATAACCGCAATTTTTTTTTAAACAATTTCATTGGTTCAAGTACCTTAATTTCGGAGGGCAGGTGGTTGAATAACCTCGTTCCCGACAAAGATGGTGCTTTTTCGAACAGACTTGATTGATGCCTCTCTATTTTCAGAAAATTTCCATGTCTGGTTGGATAACGATGGTTGTCACAGTTTTTTGGTAAAACTCCCAAGTTTTGTTTTATGCGGCATATGCTGCTATAAATGTATGTACATGGGACTGTTAAGATGGAAAATTTCTGAAAGAGTGCTCTACAAGAATCGGTTCTATTCAGATTGAAAATGAGTCTTATCACCCTTTTTTGGGCTACAAAAACTCTTGCAATTTCTGCTGCATTTCCCCAGAGGATTATATTATAGGAGATATGAGAATGAATGAGTGCATAGTAAACATTTATAAGAGTTTTTTGGTCAAGTTCATTCTTCAATTGCAAAATGGCATAGTATCCACTGGATAGTCTCTTGGATACATGATCAATTTGTTTTTTCAAATTTAAACCTTGATCCACAAATATTCCCAGGAATTTTGTTGTGTCTGAGGGTTCGATCATGTTCTCCCTTACATGCACTCTGATTGAACAGTTGGTCATTTTTCATATCTGAAGATCTTACCTTGTGGAGATCTGAGGTATGTTTACCGTGCCATAGTATTGTGGTGTCATCTGCGAGTTACGTGAACATGCCCTTTATATTTACCGATGTCAGATCATTTATGTCCAAAAGAAAGATAATAGGACCAAGGATGGACCCCTGAAGAACTCCACTGTTTATATCAGCTGCAGTTGATATTGTAGTAGGTATTTCAATAATTTGACTTCTACCGATGAGATATGATTCAAACCACTTATGAGTTATTCCCTCAATGCCATAATGATACAAATTTTCTGAGCAGTATTTCATGATTGACACAATCGAATGCTTTGGATAGATCAGCTGCACCAGATGAACCGCTGCAGGAAGAGAAAGATATTCTTACCTAGGTAGTAAAATGCTATTTGTGCCAGTGCATTTTATTGCCGTAATGATTTAGTTGAGAACAAAAGGCGATGATGAATTTCCTGAAAATGATTCCATGAGATATATAAGAGTATATTATAATGAATAGGTAGTCGTGTGCTTTTCGAATTCTGTGGTAGAAGCAAGAACTCCTTGATTTCTTGTTGAGTTGGAAAAGGTGGTGTTGAATGAATACCAGACTTTTCTCATTCTATACCTTCTCCAACAAGAACTACCGTAATGTTATTTCACAATTTTCCAGAGAGAATAAAGTTTTTACTTTCAATGTGCATGCCATCAAGATAATGCAAGAAGTGGAATCTCTCCTGTCGATTATACCTGCCGCTATTCTAACTACCTCCAGCTACCTTCTAATCCAGAAACAATCCATCATCGCCATCATATCCGGGTATTTATGAATTTTTAATCGCTCTCACGGCAAACAAACACCAAAACGAATCGTAAATTAACCGATAATGTCCCCTTAATGTCCATTTTGCACCACAAAATGATACCGGATGACCATAACTCTGCGCTCTTACTAAATATCTGCACGCGGTAATCTGCTGGTCGGCAGCATGGCCTGCTCGGATGGCCAAATAGATAATTTCGACCGCCACTGTGTGGGGTGGGATTTATGGGTAGTTCGGGTCACATGTGGGACGAGAACTCACGGTCTACAGATAACGGTTATTGCCGTGGAAACCGCGATATCGCGATCACAAGAATTCTTCGATTAATTTCCGGCCGAATTTGGCGGAAGTCGAGAGAAACATGGACATGTTTCGCTTCTTGAAGTTGTGGTCAAGCATAACTGCAGCGCTATTTAAAATATGAGAAGCCCGCAAGTGTCGATTTGACTTTTTCTTGCTTGTTCACAATCGAAATTATAGATTAGGTAAATGGAATCAAACTCGTATTACCATTCATCAATATGTCATGTACCATGTTAATGAATTACTTTTCATGGCAGATGTTCGATCAAAACTGGAATATAGCATACTATCAAATTGTGGTATCTGGTTTTTGCTACTCATTCAGCTTTGATTGAGAAAGCACAGTGGAAGTTTCTCAATTTTATCAATTATAAACGATTTGTTAACCAAGTATACTGTGAAAGGAAACCCTCTTATTTCAAGTTACATGATGAATCGCAATTTGTTGCCAAGAATACCAGATGAATCATTTTATAGGTGACATTTCTTCACAATCTTTTACATAACGATGTTGATTGTCCCTATATTATGCCAAAGATTCCATTCTTCGTTTCCAGCTAATGAAAAATATAAAATAATGTTTCACCTTGATTGAAGAAAAACACATATCTCTTTTAAGTGGCTTGTAAAAATGTTGACGCTGTATAAATTATGTGATATCAATTTCTCATCAAGTTGTACATATTTCAATGATATTCGCCGTTACACTTTTACATAAATTCACTGCTGCATATGTTTTTGCATTTTTGTCATTTGAGAATATGACACATTGAGTCTCGAGTTGAGTCTAGTTACAACATATGGGGCCCAGAGTTGTTTCACTTCAGAAATTCGGTATAAAAAATTCACTAAAATTGGGGAGTCAACATTTTGTAATACTTGAGGACACTCCGAAACTTGTTACTTGGCTTCGGGTCGAGCTTCTGGTACAAGAAGCATCGGTCATCACACAAGGTGTCAGGTTGAACATAGAAAAATTTACTTTTTGCTATATTCATGCTATTCTTGGGGGTTCCCCACTTTGTTGCGTATAGCGAGTTATATACCAAATTCCCTAATTTATACACTTGGTGATACTCTTATTTGAATTTCTGGATTCGATAATAATAATAAATGCTTTTATTGACAGTACTAATCGAAAAATTTAAAAAGTTCGAAATTTGAGTTCGGATTTCCTGGGATTTTTGTATTTCTCCTGATATTTCTAGACTTCATTTAATATTTCGAATACATATTCATAAATGTTGACTTTTGTTCGCCCTGTTCAAACGAATTAAATGAATTATTTATATCATTGAAACATTCCCTAGAGATCAACTACCCTAACACCAAACTGATATTTTGCACTCGACGCGCGTATCACAACAAGTTTCAATTTTCTTCTCCTGAAGATGCTAATCTTGTTTGCGAAACGCGCGTAGAGTGCAAAAATATCAGTTTGGTGTTAGGGTAATCTCTAGGAAAAGGTTCAACTTTTACACCAAAGGTTTCAATCTTATCGTTTATTTCAATTTAGATCATAACTGAATATTGCATCGAACACAGTAATGAAATACTTTTCATAGGAAATAAAAGACACGAGAAGATCCCAATTTGAAAAGGTATTTTTAATTGAGTAAACCTCAACTTGTGAAAAATGTAGATAGGTTGTTAAGTCCTTCACCGTTTTTCTAGAGATAAGTGCCTTCCAGTACTTCCATAAACTAATTATTATTCTCTATATAAATTCCCTTCATACTCGCAACAAAAAATAATGAACAGAACAGATAATTCACTACCTTTAATATATTATCTTCTTCGCAATTATTAAACTGAATATCTCTCAATATCAAAAGAAGAACATATCTAACAGTTCTATCTTTATGAGGTACACCTTTAATCTGAAATGAGAAAACCAATTATCTCAACTATATAATTAAGGAAATTAACACCTTGGAAGCATGAAAATTAAATTCATAAAAGGTTCGAATTTTTTAAATTACACAACGCAACCATATTAAATCATAGTGAAAGTGTATATTTCAGCACCCGAATCTGAAAACGAGTACAAGAATGGTGCCGTGTTTATTAGTGGTTGGCCATGAGAGTTTGGATGAGAAAAATCCGTAAAACTCCCCGTTGAAATATTCATGAATGATCAAATGGAAATTGTTCAAGCTGAACCATCCTCGAAAATGTGTACACCATATTTCTAGTAAATTTCAGGATTTCTTCAAGGACTTCAGGGGGAATTTCCTAATTTTTACATGGATTTCATCAAAATTTCTAGTGAAATTTGTACGCCGGATTGCAAAAGTGAAACACCCCCCGACCATCCTGATAGCAACCACAGACTTTCAATAGAAATTTCTTCGGAAAATTCATTCGAAAAATCAATCCTATTATCATCTTCAGAGACAGTATACCAAATTTTGCCAGGCGGCGTTAGTGTAAGTTTATAAATTATGCCAATTTTGTATGGTGAATAGATAAATGATAAATAATGAAGCGGCTTCATTGAACAAATAAATATATGAATTCTATAGCATTACAGAAGAGTTGTTTATCATAATTGGCGAAGTCTAACTGGAGCCCTCATACTCAACCGGGTACTCAACCAATACGATTTCTTCTAAATAAATCTGATAACGAGTCTGATAATACAAAAGTGTTATTATTCACACATGTAAACACCTACTTGACACTTCCTCCCTATATTCCCTTACATTCCTTGAATAAACCAAAACAATAATTTCATAATAGTCTCGTATTGTATTGATTAATAGTCGGTTTAATATGGTCGTTGAAGAATCAATGGAGGTATCGGAATTTGAATCGGAAAAATCTGTATGAGATGTACAGAGAGAAGATCCATGTGACAGTTGGCATGTAGGGGGTTTTGACAGCATTTGGACTGGAATTGTGTGAGATGTATTTTATATACCTATAACTCGAAATCGGAACAGGCAGTCGAAGTCATTGTTGAAGTTTGGTTGGTCGAATCGTAGGAGGGGTTGATCGTTCAGAATAGTAGGTATGGGAGTCGACAACTAAAAACATCTCGGATGCTTATTAATTCCCTAAAAAACTATTTTTAATATTTTGTTCTTCGAGTTTTTTGTTATTGATTTCTTCGAAACTTTCATGGAATATTAGGTTCTCGATTAGGTTTTTTCATTTTGCTGTTCTGGGTGTGAATAAATAGTGCTTATAGTATTTAAAGAAAAATTCACTGTGTTGCTGAATTGACAAGAATGAGGACAAGACGTTAGCTGTATAATTTGATTTTTTAGTGTCCAGAAAAATTGACTGAATCCCCCCATTAGATATGGAGGAAAACATTTCGTTGCCTTTCAGCAACCTTTTAGAACAAGAAAATTGTACAACTAATTGTTTCACTAACATGGTGTGTAGTTAGTTACGGAATTGTTATTATCGAGGTTATATTTGGAAAAAAACTCCGTCAAGATCCATCAGGATATAATCAAAGAATTAACGTGAAGATTTTGCAGAAATTGAGAAAAAAGAAGAATAAGTGAGAAGTAAAATGTGTGACATTACGCTCGACCTCACGTTAGATCTCTCACTAATAACTTCAAGATGGAAAGAACTCGAAAAAGAATGAGTCGGCGAAAGGTTTTCCACCCATGTGAAATTTTCACACCAAACAGAGCACCAAACCAAATATGGGATTCCACTCAGGATTTCAATTGGGTTTCAGGATTTCACTTGGAATTTCATCAACGAAATTCAGGTGGGATTTTCGAATTGCAACATGGATTTGCAAGATTTCTAGTAAATTTTGTACACCGGATTTTCGAAGTAAAACATCTCCCAATAGGGTATTGGTCTTCAGATGAACTGAAAATATCAAATATGAAATGAAGGATTCAAAATTGATCAATTTGACTATCACGCAATAATCACTCCTTTTCATTTTCCCAGTAATTTCGATGCGATATTACCTGTAGATATATACTTTCACAACATCAATTCTCAGTCTCGATACTTTTATAATTTCGAGCTACAAGTTCAATAATAAAACTCGGTAAATTAAAGTTCCTTCAGTGGAAGGCGAGGTGGAAGGGGTGGTCCAAGGGTAGTCTTTATAATTGTTTTATATTTTACGATTTCCCGGCTAAGATTCGAATCTCAATAGGCGTCGTTGCAATAAGCAGACTGGTTGTTTTTATTGAATTGTTAATTCGAACCATTGGCCAGCGGTATGTCAGCCGATTAAAATTGCAATTAAATTTAATAGTTATAATTTTTCTCATCGACCGGACGGTTTGTTTTCGATGAGTGCCGATATACACTGTGATAAACGAACGTGATGAATGCCGGTGTCTGTATCGAACGTTATTGTTATTCAAAATTCATGGTCGTTCCACACTCACCTGTTGAACTATCGGCTGATACTTAGTCCCCAATGATAAAAATGAAAGTCCACTCGACTGATGATTGATGGCTATTGTATACAGTGATTTGCATCATAAACTGAAATAACCACTGTCAAATGGTATTTATTTTCTTTATTTTTTTTTTTTTGGTTGACGGATCGAGTGACGGACTCGGTGACGAACAGGAAACAGCTAAGAACTCACAGCTTTTTTCTCTCATTTCTAGGGGGGAAAACCAAAAAAAATACATTTCAGAACATTTATTCATCCCCAACAAACTTTCATCTCGATATTCAAACAATATTAACTAAGAAATCAATTTATTCCATAATTGTTTACAGCGTATGTATTAAATACTCGTTCAAATAGCAACTAGCTGCGCTGGAAAAAAATCACCCAGCATATAACTCGGCTGATACAAAATCAGGTTGACGTTAGGTTTCCATATTTGCTTATTTCAATACGTTGATGAAAGATATAGTTATTTTTCATTCGGAGATCAACTATTTCGGGTTTATATTGGTACTATATAATATATCAGGTCGGAATGGATACAGAGGGACAGCTGACTGAACCTGTGAAACAATTTTCGTAGCACATCCACTCCCGAGAAATTCTTTACAGAACTGAGTTTTAAGGATTCGGACAATCAATAGGTAATAGTGATCAATACGGTAAGTATAAAGTCTTGAACGTCAACACATTATTAATTCCATTGATCCAGTAATCAAGTCGACTGGCTTTATATCACCCAGCCAATTGTTTTCGAATTGTTTTTTGGTGACCTATGCTCAACCGAAACTTCGGAATTGCTGTTCGTTGAGCTATTCCTGATGCTTTCCTGGAATGAAGATATGAATTCGACTTTTACCTTCGGGTTCAAGTTTTTCTCGAGGTTTCTCTTGAGTAACATTATTGAACGAATTTTGGTGAAGGAGCTGAATAAATGATTCAACTTTCAGAAATGGCGAGGGGTGTTTTATTCAATTGAAGTTTGTAGAACAAAATTTTAATCCTCGAAGAGTGATTGGTTTTTACTCAGCTACACGCCCAGCTACTAGGTAGTGTATATGTGATTAAGCCTACTAGGTTTCAAGTTTTATTCGTATGTTCCACTGATTACATAGGTAAGTGTCAGTTGGTATAAATGTCAATTATTCGAACGAGAATGTAATTTCGAGAAGATAATGTAGTATTTCAGTTCGGATTTGAATCAAAAAGCTGTGAGTTCAAGATTGTGAAAAATGATGGTTCCAAGCAGTGTTCACAAATTTTGTTGATCAACGAGAAAATTGAACAGAGAAGCGTTAATGTGATTATTGATGTTGTGCAGGTGAATTTTCTTGGTGCTGGAATACCTAATTACTATACATTTTGAAAAATTGAACTTAAATGAATATACCTTCTCACTTCTCTCTCTAGTTTAGCAACACACAAGTTTTGATCATTTCCAATAATTTTGACAAATAGTAGAGCATATGCTCGGAAGTAGGACCTGAAATTTTATTCAATGTTTTTTTTTTCTTACCATCAGAAACACTTCCGCGTTTTCCCCGCTATCTCCACAGTACTTCCTGATCAGTTGATATGTAGTTTCTCTGAGCCATTCTCGAAGGGATACCTAGTCTATTCCAGGTTTAAGCACTTTCTCGAAATGAGTATAATGATTCACTAGGTTTGGTGATAGAGCCGAATACGTATTTCTCTTTTAAAAATGTAGTTCATGATTGGAATTTCCACATCATTCTTGAATTGGAGTTAATATGTATCTAAAAATTGTGGTTCTGAAAAAATATTGGTGACTTTTCCTTTCCATAGTAGGTTATAATATGATGTATATTGAAACAGCGTGATACTGAGTTTGATTACTGCCTCCATGCCCTTGCTCGTGCCCTTGTTTAGGCTGAGGAGAGCAAGGAATGTATATAAAAAACATCTGATTATCCAAGATTGAAAAAACTTCATTCTCAAAAATATGTTGATTTTGAGGTATTATCTTCACTGTTAATAATTGTGAGAGAAACATGTGGAACTACACGGTACATTATTTAGATATTTGGGGTGGTACCTCGGGTGGTACTTATTGAGGAAGAATTAAATATTCCTTATGAGTAACTAACCGCAATACAGATCATAACCGCTTTAGACAACCTTCGAGCACTTGTTGATCTTAGATAAAATACCTGAATACTTAAATTTCTTCCTCGCCTCCTTTAGTCAACTACCTCTCAAACAACTTTGAGCAACCAACAAATATGGGCGTGTTTCTACACACTGTCCGTCTTTAATTGATATCCTCTCCCTGATATGATCGTTGAAACTGTCCCAGGACAACAAAACCATGCATGTTAATGAGACACCGGCGACTCACCTTGTAATTATGTATGCTTTAATAATCCAAACAGGTTCCCATATCGAAGTCGGACTGCCAAATAAAAGTGTCCCACAAAATCACCAGCTTTCCCTCAATTTCCAATCACTAACAACGGAACTAAAAACCACAACACAAAAACAAACAAAAACTTACAGGGTTGCCACACAACTTTTCACAAAAAACAACAAAAAACCGGAGATGAGCGACGAGAGCAGCGTCCTAGCGTGAAGATACGCGTCATAGCCTCACAAGCTTGGAGTTGGACAAGAAACTGAGCGGATTCGGAAGAAGTGAAGTTCACAACGTCGCGCTTTCAGAGCGCTACGATCACCACGTGTATTTCGTGTCGGTGCGCAAGCTCTAGGGCATTCCTCATTCCTCTGGATGCTGAAGCCGATTTCAGCACATTGTAACGAACGTGCGGTGTTGAAAAGCAATCAAACGCTCTCGGAAAATACTCTTACTGATGGCATTGCAAACTGAGATGTCTATGGTCTGGAGATGAAGGATCGATCGAATTGAATTGATTGTCTTTCAGTTTATGGTATTGGAATGGGAATTTCTCTTCGGAGCGTGACTTTTTCCTTTTAAAAAAATAATTTGGGTAACGAGTTGAGATATTTTTCGTAGAAATACCTCATTCGAACCATATGTAAATTTGATGCAATTCCAAGGGAACGCTTGCCTCTATCAGTGAATTTCTTCAACTCGGAATGGAGTAAGTTTATGCCTAGAAAACACTAAATTCGAGATTTGATGGTATTTTCATATTAAAAAATGAATCTCTCACTCCCGAGTAGTTTTTAGGACTTACCTATGGAAGGTCACTTAATCTGAGTATAAAAATAATTCCCATACAGATTGAGCACTAATATGTTCTGAAAGCTTTCGCGGAAAATAGTATAAATTTCACCTATTTACTTCAACTAGCTATGTATTGAAATTATGAGCCCTAACTTTGATTCACTCCACTCCAACGAAGGGTGATTCCAGGGGATCATGGAAGTTACGGAACCCCCCTTGGTCTTGACTAAAATAAAAAAAAACAATCATAATCTCATCATTTTATTTGAAATGGAGCCTGCCTTGGCTGGATCTCGATTATATAACCTCTTGTCTTCCCTGGTGATAACGCCTTTCTCTTCTTCTCATGCATGCAGTGGTCCATCTTGAGTTGATGCTTGGGATGGAAAATATAACTCAGGGTTCCTTTCCAATTGAAATTTATTTTTGTAATCGAACTCTATGTGACCCCCACCTGATACAAAGGATGGATCTTCCAGCGTTACATTGACCTCAAAAATTTACCCAGTTTTTTGGTGTAGCCTTCTATGAATAACACTTCTTGATTTTTGTAGGATTTGACTCACAATCGGTCAAATGTTTTACATAACTTAATGTGAAATCAAATTAATTCGACGCAGAGAAAATTTGATACACTGCTCGTCACTGGTTATAGCATTGAGTGAAATGAAAACGCGAGACTTTGCCCACTCAATCATGGTGGTTGCTCATCATGATCGCATCAATCGTGTCGCTTTCAAGAGTCTCATCAAAGTTTGTTCTTGCAGTGTACATCGAAGTTCTTAAATCCATTCACAACGAAATGGTTTTCTGAGTATTCAATTCAATACCCACAAATAGGATAGACCGACGCTGGTTGGTTCACTTTTTGAATGATTTCAACCAAATATTCCACCGTACGATTATAGGAACAATTCGTTGTCTTTTGCAAAAATTATGAAAAATCTATCTGTATTTGTTGTTTAGCTGTGGGGTTTTGGAAACATTGATGTTATCGTGAACACCTCATTCCGGTAATGAAGCTATTGTTGATCAAATGAAATGATGAGAAGTTGAAAACAATTGTAAGTGTAATTATAAAGATATATGAAACAGATTCACATCATCAACGAAATGTATACAAAACCTTGACTGTGGACCAAAGAAAACGAATCAAGGGCAATTTGTCATGGTTGGAAAAGAAAATTCCTCGATCCCGTCGATTTATATTTTGACGAGAAAATCTTTTAATGATATTATCAATCTTGGTACTTCCACCTATTCGGCTGGGAGAGATCAAATCCTCAAATTATAAATGGGAATATAGTCGAGCGATACCGCGTTTTAAAAGTTACTAAGTTGTCTTTTCAATGTTGAAGTTATTTTTTATTTCGATGCACTAGATGATGAGAAAAAAGGGCATGGAAAAAATATTCCATATTTCAGGACAAATTGTGCAATGTTCATAACAAGTTGCTTGACTGTCAACAAACATCAACAGGCGGTCGATGAACCTGAAATTGAATTATTTTCAAACAATTCGTTCGGGCCAGTGTCAACTTCATACACAGTATGTATATAGACAGACACCTCTCCGAAAACAACTACTCCCATAGCTGATACCACAAAGGGAGTTGTACAATCCACGGTTGTCAGTCCAGGTATTTTTTCAGAAGCAATCCTCGCACATGTAATTGGGGATTACAAGTACCGTAATTGTAGAGACGCATAAACCGGCCGGTTTCGGGCTTGTTGGCACTCGTCAGTTTGGCAAGTGTTCCCGTCCCAAATTATTCAAAGTCAATTCTGACACTGGTATCATAAAAAGCGTATGCAGGAATTTCTTCCGTGAAGAACCCTACACTGATAGCAGTCGGATACAATTCGATGTCTTTCGTGGTATTGGTCACCGGAAGAGTTGTATTTTGACAGGTTTCAGACCATTATCCTACTCTGCGGTGAGACTGACCTCGACAAATTGTTGAAACCATGATTCGATTAATCGCCAGTGTACGCTCATCGCCAAAATCGAATGATTTCAACAGTCAACCGACTTGTGATGAACACCTTACCAGCCACACAATGGACAATTAGTTTTGAAAGTGGAAACAAAATATTCCTTTCTAATAGAGGGATCGCTCGACATCTATTCCCATTTAGAATTGGGTTTTTGATTCCACCTTGAGAATAGGTTCAAAAGATTTTCCCTGAAAATGAAAATCGACAAATTCGCGGAATTCTCATTACTGAACGCTACTTATGAAAAATCGGCCTTGTTCCGTTTTCATCGGCCAATCCTGTATATATCATACAGGATATCATACAGCGAAACAAGTTTTGAAGATGAATCATAGAAACCAAGTGTGATACATTCAATTGAGGACTACATGGAAAAATATTCAGACAAGTCTTTCAACAGCTAAATAGTTCAAATATATAGTGAATTCGTAATAATCATGTCAGTTGATCATAGCAGCGAAGAGGAAAGGAACATGACAAAAGAAAATGGTTAAGAGGATATATTGAACAGAACTCCATTACGAATGAAATATATACAGTGCGGCTATGAGAAGTCCGCTTCTCATAACTTCTGAACAAGACTTCCATTTCCGACAGAGTTAACTTTGAATGGCATCATTTCCAGCACTTCGCTTATGACGTACCAGGAGCGGAAAGTAAATCATTTCTCTCGAGCGAAAAATATAGATTAACCAAGCTGAAAGCCATAGTTAGCTTTTTCTTGAGAGAGAATATTAATTTTTTGACAAGGTTTTCATACTATTTCATTCAGAATCATCCGAAATAATTCAATGAAGTGTTGAAGAAATGAATTCTATACTACTACCAATAGCACCAAGAGTGTCAGAAGTTACTATTCCTACAAAGTCAAGGATCTCGATGCTGGGAATTACGATCAGTAATAATAACTCATGGAAAAACCATGTGAGATCGATAGCTAAAGGTGCTTCCCAGAAACTTGGATTTCTATTTCGTGAGAAGAAAAACTTCACTTCTCGTCAGCTTCTGATGATCTACAAGGCATAGATAAGACCTGTAACATTCTTTGAAGTTTCTTGATTCTATTCAGAGAAAGTTAATCCGTGTTGTTGGTGATTCTTCGCTCACAGACTCGCTCACTTCATTGGAGCATCGAAGAAGGGCCGGAGACTTGTCTCTCTTCTATAGATATTTTCACAGTCGGTGCGCTTCTGAAGTGTTATCAATCGTTCCACGTTTGGCAATATCTACATGGATGACTCGACGAGTACAAAACTCCCACCCCTTTGTAGTCAACTTGGAGATCCGTCGAACCTCTCTTGCTCAGCGATCTTTTTTCAATAAAACAGCTGAGCTTTAGAACTCCTTGCCGAGAGAGGTTTCTCCTGAAGCTTACAAACTTCAGAAAGTCAAAGTGAATGTTAATTCATATCTCCTGTCCCTTGATTCACGCGGTATTTTTTGAACACTACAGGGCTTCCCTTTCGTGTGAATCTGCATATGAAAAAAAAATCGATCTGAAATTCAATTTCTTGACACAAATTCTGCAGAATCATCTCATGTAGAACATAAAAATAAACAGAAAACCGGCACCAAATTCAATTCAAATGAAAATGTATGCGGCAAGTGCAGATAAACGAATCTCATATCCGACGTTAAATATGACACGATCTAACATCACAAACCAAAGAGAACACTAGCATTCGAAAGTTGAAGATTCGCTAGAAAAAAATATGTTGTGGTTTTAAATACTCTATAGATTCTTCTCCTGTTTTCCATCAATTGTCTTTTTCTGATTGGTTAACTATTTAAAAATCACACAATGGTATCGAAAACGTAGTTTGTTGTTTCAAACCTAATCAACAAAGAGGTGTAGGGCAAATCCATTAATTCCACATAATTCTTTATAAATCGTTGAATTCACACATGAAAAACTCCTCATCTGACCCAGACAGACAAAACACATGACTCTTTGTGTTTTTGGAATAACCTGCATTTTCTCAAGACTAATTAAGTTATTGCAGATGCCTCATGAAATATTAATTTCGATATTAATCAAAATACCAGTGGCATTACTTTTTGCCGCACTATATTTCCAATGAATGAGAGTTATAAATTCTCATTCCGATGCAATATTTTCATTTTGGGTTTTTTCGCAGTATCTGTCCATCGATATTTCAAATACGTTCATAACACTAAACATTGTTAGCATTTCTGGACTTTCATACCTTTTTAGGAACAATGAAACATATATCTAAGCTGTCGTTCACAACACACTCGTACAGATGGTATATGCATGAGGATAACTGTTTCAAATTTCAGCAAATATTTCAGCAATTATTTCAGCTCATTTGAAAGATAATTATGTTTTTGGTTATCGCATCATTCAGATATTTATGTTGGAAGTATACTCAAGTCAAAGACGAAGAATCAAAATTTCTCAAAAAGATTGATCAGAGAGCGTGCTCGTGAACATTACTCAAATAAAGAAGAAGTGAATTGAAATGAGAAAGTTGAACAAGAACATCTGAAGCAGAAAGAAGTTTGAAAAATTAAGAAAATTTAATGAGGTGAACTTTCATTTCATCTTAATCCATGAGAGTACAAAATAAATATGAAATTTCAATTTTTATCACAAGGCAATGAAAACTTTGAAGGATGATATTCATTTTCATCCTTCTTCTTTGAAAACAACAGTGTTTCCTATATCATTCCTTTAAGAGTGTTCATATTAATTCTACCTCTCGTTATATTTTTTATTTTGATGCCATTGTGAGAACATATCAGCCATAATAGTATATTATGCAACGATCAAGTAATGATGGTTATAAAATAAATACAGGAACATTAACCGTGATACGAAACGAGCCGAAGGCGAGTGTTTTAATGATCATTACATGAGAATTGCATACACAAGTTTTTCTACACCCAATAAATAATGAAAAACATCCTCTCAACAACAACACATTATTCTACTGGCTTATACCGAGGAGCAATTGAGCTATATAAACATAAGGATAATTTCAACAGGAAGCAAGAGGGACTGAAAAAAATCAAGGTGTTGTAACAGAACCGAAAACTTTTGTATGTGATTGTATGGCATTTTCACAAATATTCAGGCATGGAATTATGGAAAATGTTTTCGTCATAGCTTCATACGGGCGATTGAACTTTTTCTTCGAACGAATATGATAGATATAATGTTGATATTTTCGCGGAGGTTATATTGAATACGATACTGGAGCCCATATTCAAATAGATTATTGTACGAACCAGAGCGGTAGACATAACAGTTAATGAATGCAACCATTTCATAGTTTTCGTAGCTATAGATGCATAGTGATGAGAGATGAGAGCTTTTTTTTTTTCCCATCGGATGCTGGTCCTGTCACCAGCTGCACCTCAGCCTCTTGGACTTTTTGTGCATTCCAATTAGTTTCACAGCAGCCACTCCGTAATTCTAGTCCCCTGTACCAATCTGTACAGGTTCTTCACCGGATGACTGTTGTATTCTTCGGGAGTTAGCCTGGGCTTCCCGAATATTGCCTGTCTCTTGCGGTCTAGTGCTTCGCATTCTGACAGTATGTGTTTGGCTGTTTATGTTCCTTTGCCACATTGTCTGCAGGAAAGTTCTCCGTTGTACAGCCCCATTTTGTTCAGGTGTTTCCTCATTGGGCTGTGACCAGTGAGAAGGCCCGTTATTGTTCGAACTTGATTCCTGCTCAGCTTGAGTAGTTCTTCAGTTTTGTGTTTTGACGGTTCTTTAATGTATGTTTTTCCGTGGTGCATGAGAGGGGCATCTTTCCACCTCTCCTTATGTTTTCGTTTGATCCAGTCCCGAATGCATCCTCGAATGTCGGATTTAGTAATCCCGAGTGCGGGTTCTGGACCAATATATGGAGTTGATGAACCGTTTCTGGCTAGTTCATCAGCTTTTTCATTGCCCTCGATGCCACAGTGTCCTGGAACCCATAACAAAGTTGTTTTGTTATGTTCTGAAAGGACCCTGAGCTCTTCTCGGCATTCCCATACCAGTCTTGATGTCACTTTCGGGTTCATAAGAGCCTTCAGTGATGCCTGGCTATCTGAGCATATTTTGATCCGTGCATTACGCATTTCCCTCATATTGATTTCTCTTGCGCATTGCAAGATAGCGTACATCTCTGCTGAGAGAGATGAGAGCTTACAAAAAGGGGCACGATACCCACGACGGCTATGTGTGAATGGGAAGCAGTACCAACATCATCGGTGGAACCAAAAAATTATTAAATTATAGGATTATCAAGTGATAGAGACGCTAGACCGCTAAATACTTGAAGCGATGGATTTGTCGCGGTCGTGGTTGGAGACTGTAGGATCGCGAAGAAAGTGAGTGGCCCGCGGGGAAAGTTACTTTTTGGGTCGCGAACGAAAAACGGTTTTTATATAGTGAACGGAGAGACAGAATCGAAATTTATCTGAACGAATTTTTTATGTAAAATCAATTTCTTTGGTGTCAGCTATATGATTCAGAATCTAAGTCAAGTTCCGAAACTGTGACTATATTTGGGTTTGGATGATTCATTAGACGAATGCATCCCAAAATTATCTTTTCAGCTTCCTTTTCTAAAAAAATTCGTAGATGATATTATATGTGCTGTACCTTTTGATGAGATCAAAAACATCAAAACTGTATTCAACAGTTATGATCCATCAAAACAGTCCACTGTAGAAAAAGAAAGAAAAAATTCCGTACCATTTTAGATACTCTTTCAATAAGAACTGAAAACAACAAAATCATCTTAGATTACTACTACCAATTCAGGAAGATACATAAGTTATCTATCAAGTCATCCACAAAAAATTAAAATCAATCTGGTACTTGCTCTAAAAAACAGAATTGAATAGATTTCACATCCGTCACTGATTGATTAAAGTTTGAAAATAATTTACGATATGCTATTAAACTGTTTTCAACCCTCCATCATTTCTAAAAAATCTTTTATACAACACAACTTCAAATACCATTGATTCTACAGAAAACAATCGCAATGAAATTTCTACATACAAATACTGTTCTATTCTTTGTATTTCAGAATCACCAAGCGAAATCATAAATGTATTTGAACAAGAAAATAATGTCAGAATTTCATATGGGAAAATAAAACCTTTGATCAAATTACATTCAAAATTCAAAGATGAAGATCCACTTTTCGAAAAATCTCATGTAGTCTACAAAATTCCTTGCAATGATTGTGACAAAAAATATATCGAACAAACAAAAAATAATTTGTAAACACGCTTTAGGCATCACATATTTCATATTTTGCCGCCCCTCAATACAATTGTTTGGTAACTACTCTCTTACATGATATCATGAAGAATAAATATACAGATAAAAAATATTCCGAAAATTAAAATGTATTCAAAAAACTAAGACAATGGCATAAATGAAATGAAGTTGAAAGAACCGAGATAAAACTCATATAAATATCAAATACTAGCGGTCCCGACAGACTTTGGACGTTGTCCTCTACATGTCTTCAGAATTCGAAAATTCCATACCTGACGATTGACGACCTGCCGCAAATTCAAATTCTTGGGACGTAGATAGAAATAAAATTCCCTTATACGTGATGTAAAAAAGCGCTTCTATGTAGTAGACGCTTGCATCTTCGCCCATTGTTACAGATTGAAGCGACTTTTATATGAGAACTAGAGCATCAGCCCTTGGAAAATAATTCCTATGGAGGGTTGTTAATATGTATATGATGACAATTTATCGAAAATTTGCGAAGGTTCGCCGCCTCCTGAAAGTTGACGCTTAGCGACTGCTAGGCCTGCTGGTAAGACTCTTAGTTCAGCAATGAGCACCTAAAATAATCATAGTAGTCATCCTGATTACACCTACAACAGTGAATATAACCCCAAATTTCTATTCATTTCAGGTTCACCCTATTCAAAAAATAACGAATTCTCTGCAAAGGGGGAAATAAATATCACCGGAATATATCAACAAGGCCTCATAAGATCCATACACGTAACAACAAAGAATGCATATCTATCTTTCAAATATGATAATGTAGTGATGTGTCAGTTGCTCGTAAATAAAGATGTGGATGAATATTGTATTTTCATCAGTCTGCTAAATTGCTCTAGTGCCGAGTTTGAACGTTAACTTCTGCTCAAAGTGGGTGAGTGACATGTTATGTCGAACAAAATATTCCATGCTGGAAAAAAATTCCGATAAAATACCTGAGTTGCCATCGGTTGCCATGGTAACGCGAAACAAAATACGCATTTCATTGTCCGGAAATTGTTGGTGTGAAATTTTCGGTTATAATTGCAAGTTTATTTTCATATTTTGGCGAATATTTACAAAATATGAAAATAACCGAATGCAATTTGTATAAGATATCACGCTTGAATGCAAAATTAGCTGGTCATTTTTATGTACGAATGTAATTCATTGGAATATTTTACGAATAAAGAAATTCTCAAGGAAATGTTATTTTTTATTCATTTATTCTTTTCTCTATAGATTGTATGGAGCACTCACCAAAACGCGAAATGTTTTTCTATTCTTGAAGTCTATCTGACATTTATTTGTGTTGTTTACTGACGTCTAGCGATACGGTTTCAAATGTGTTGTTATGGTGACTTGATAAAATGCAATTACCGCTGTAAGTTTTCGATAATTGCATTGCTCTTATGGGACAATTGCATATATGAGGAAAATATTCAATAAGATTTACTTTGTGATTTCATCACATTTCACTGATTGAACGATCTACTACCATTTCGAAGGGGATTGAGCAATCACATGGTGGTGATTATTTTATGTCACGTTTCTCCATATACTTGAATCATTTGAGTGAATATTTTATTCATTTAGTATGAATGAGTGAATGTCCTCTGTAATTTCCATGGTTCATGAAGTGACTAGCTATTTTCCTCGAAAACAGTTGAAATGAACACCGCCCGCTTTGATTGAATTAAGTGAAGGCTTTGTAGGGTAAACTCAATTAATGTCGAAGTAGAGCTGTCTGCATCGTGACTCGCAAAAGCTCTCCTCTCCGGTTTCTACGCAGCAAATGCTTATTTAATTTGAATATCTATTCATTCGGAAATAGCATCGGAATTAAGAAATTCCTTCTGGGGATTTGTAGGCATCGGAAACAATGGGTTGAATGCGCGGTCGTGGATGTTTTTATGGGCGTTGAATTCTCAGCAAATTGTTTTAAAGAGTCAATTTGTTGGAAATTCCACTGGACGGATTCATTGTGATAGTTTTCTTACTATGTTTGAATCAAATAGTTGAAGAAAACGATCGGTCACCATTGTGGAGGATTAATAGCGGCAATCATGGGAAATAAATAGGTACCTCTATACGTTGAATCCAACTCCTTCTGGTATTCAGAATCTTTAGTCGATGCAAAAAGATGAGGAAACAGAGGAATAGATAGCGCAAAAAATGAGACTTGTTTGAGGGATTTTCAATAAGAAAGAAATCAAAATTCAAAGAGTAATGACTTCTCATATAACCTGTTACATGGTAACATCCAATATCAAATATTTGTTTCTCTGAATTACCTTTTGAAGTGCGATTACCCAGCATAGGGGGTGGCGGAAAAACAGAAAATAACACCAGTTATGAATCTGTCGATCATTCCTCCAAAATCAATTGATTGGTGATAATTGAACAAGAATCGAGTCTCGAATGATGTATCATATACATGACACGACATGGCAAAGAGTTAGGACATGTTTATTTATGTTTCATCTATTTCGTGATATTTACTTCCAAATGCTCTGTATTTCAGTCACCAGCTAAGCCTCCATCAAGTTGTGGCCCACGGCATCATAAAGAATGTTAATAGTTGAAACTTCTATTTTATGCGAATTGAAGCGGCGTCATATATGAAAATCCAAATGGAGCACAAAGAACTACAGTTTGCCTGTCACTGCCCCTGGTCTATTTTGTCAGAATTTAGCACAACGTATTCTGTCAGCCAGATGCCATCATAATTAGCAGTGCCGAGTTCAAATAACTAATTGTCACTTTTATTTTCCTAGCACTCTCCTCTTTCACGAAACAATTCCAGTTAAATCTATTGAATTATCACTGGTCTGCAACAAAATCCTCCTTTGAATGAAAATATGATGAATAAGAGGAGTTAAACATCATAAAATCAGATGCTTTACATTTTTTTGCTATCACGTACAGCTTATCCAATCCATCTTGGCACAGAACTAATAACGTATACCTATGTCCAGCAATCTCTTCGAAGTATAATACGATAAAAAAAATACCTATTACATGTGTTCACTGTGTTGAAATTTATTTCAAGTGTTTTTTTTTCGTCATGGTCTACACTACCAGTGAGCAACTGGTAAAAAGAATCTGAGTTTGTGCCAAGTTGGATTGAATGAGCTGTATATATTTTTTTAATAGCCCAATATTATGTATTTTTTGTCCGTCTCTTTTGCTTTAACGATGTTTCATCTAATTCTAATTTACATCCACAAAAACGATTTGTATCAATAGAAAGAGAAAACATCACCTGATGGTGTTTGATTTCGTAGCGTGGAGTACGTTGAAAAGTGATTATTTTTCAATTTATAACTGATATTTTGTTGGGTTATGAATTATATCAACAAATAGTGGTTTTATAACTACAGAGTGGAATGAAATAAAATAATTAGAACATTATTATTATTATTCTTTAGGTTATAAAATATGTCCCTCGAAATTAATTTTCTAGAATCTCACTCAGATACTTTGATTTCTTTTTGGCGCAGTATCAGATGAACATGATGAAAGATTCCACCAAAATATATTCCACATAGAGAGGAGCTACAACGGAAAATGGTCAGAAGCAATGCTTGTTGGACGATTTATCGTGAAACACCAACAGAATATATGAAAAGAAAGAAATCTACATGGTGAATTACTACTAAGCGAAGGGATTTACAATTATGTAATGATTTTTTGTTGAGTTTTGACAGATTGTATTCAATATCGTATTATTTTTCTGGATAAAAGACTCAAGTTTGGAGCACAATGAGAGTTTCTTTCAAAAATAAAAAAGATACGTGTTTCGTAATTTTTCATACTATATTTCTATGCAGAAATATCAGAGTTATCATAAAACATGCATGAAATCTAAAGGAGAGACCGGTGTTATTGATGATATTGAGTCACATTTTATGTACAAAACGTTATTAATTTCAGTTTCAGATAGTTTCCGCAGATAATTTTCCTTACCAAATCTCCGAGCTTGAAATGAGTCCACATATTTCTATTCAATTGCGAATTTTTTCAAAATATTTGCAACAAAAAATCTCTGGGAATAAATCATGCTCTACGGAAAATAAAGTAAATATCATGGATAATATTCAGTACTACCACTGACCTGAGAGATCCATAAGGCATTTTATGCTGCATTCACCACAGAGGTTTGTGTTATTTTTTGCCGTAGAATCAGCCATCGGAAAGCCATATCTTGATATCTACAGTTTCGAGCTATTGCTACTCTCAACTCACCTCATGAATGCAAATATAAATTAAAATCACTTGATCTTATAGATTCATTCATAATGCGTCAAATATTGTCAATTTCGGAGACAATAATATTTCATGTAAATACTTGTAAATTCAAACTCATATTTCATTATGTAATGAGATCCCCTACATATATTGTTCAATGTCTTTTTGTACCAAATTATTCAGATTTCTCAGAAATACTTTTTGGGACCAATGTTTTATACATTTTGTGTCAGCTTATCATCTTTATGAAGGATACCGAAAATATTTTCGACTTCATAATGATTTCTCTGGGTAATTATTTCTCAACAATTACTCTATAACATCTTGTCTGCTGCATTAATGACCGAATTGATGAATTACTAATGATGAAGAATGGTGAGCAGTGGCGCGACAAATCTGCAATCAGAGTTAATCGGTCTCACTTGTAATAAAACGAATCAGTTGCTCTTTTTGCGAAATAATTCTTCAGATGCTTATTTATTTCTGAAATTCTGCATTTAAATTAGTCCACTGAGATTATCAATTCCATAAATGAAATGCCATTGATTTTTTTATCATCCTCTATCTAACACCCTTACAAGTGTATCCAGAAATTCTTCTGGGGGCAAGGGTCGGCTTATCATCGTAGCTGCTGAAGATCTCTGGTGCGTGTTAATGATTTTTCTATAACGTATGTGCTATTTTAACAGGAAGGATCAAGTTGTCTCACTTACCAGAATCACTATCCTTCGAAAATGTGCAGTGAATGAGTAATAGAATGAACCTTGTTGATCTGTGAAGTGATGTATTTGACACTGTTATTGAAAGGCCTCGTCAACCCTTATACCGACGTCTGGTTATTCAAAAAATATTTCGGATGCATTCCACAGTGCTTTGAATTGGCTTCGATTCCAAGTATAACCTCACACAATTCAATCTTTGAGAAGAACTTTTTTGATAACCTGTCTCCTCTCACTAGTGCTGATTTTTCTTCTCTTGAAAGGATATGTCAGTTCTAATCCTTTCAAAAATTATCCCTGCCGTCGCGTCGATTCGCAATCGACAAATTCAAAAATTACACTATAAATTAGGAGCCATTCATATTTCGATTGTGTTGAAGAAGGTTTTGAAACGTTTTTTTTTACTAATCACCTGACCAACCCCTACGAATGTCAATCCTCATCAAATCTTGTGCGAGTCAAGGATTAAAGGAGTATAAAGTTTTAACGACTGAATCCTTGCTTTCTCAATTCACACGGATAAAAATTATTTAATATTTTACAAATATAATGAGGGCCATGAGACGAAACAAAAGTGATAGTTTCATTGTTTTGAAGATTCAGATTGAGCAGAATTTTTGTGAACCAATTAAGATATGGTGATGGAATGAATCGAAATTCCTTTCTGTTTGAGAGTTATTGTTTGTGGTGGATGTATTTTTTTCCGTACTTTCTGAGTAGTTAACCTACCAAAATATGAGAGAATGAAGAATTGATATTGAAATATATTTAGGTGTACCTATGAGGGTATACTTTTGATCTACCCCAAATAATGCTGGGCTAATTGAAAAGAGTTCCTTCTGAGGGAACTAATGGAATGTGATCAGTCAGCAACCTCTCCTATAATTCGAATTTACCTATTCAAAGGGGATTATTTTTTATCAACGCAGCAACATTTCAGGGTTGATTGGAAAAATATGCCCTTTTACACTTGTATAGATTTCAATATTCTTCCTACACTTTTTCAGATTGTGGTAGATTAATATCCAAAGAATTACGGAGAGAAAATACCGATTGATATTTTTTTATGAATACGTTAATTTCATCTGAATAGAAATCCGGAACATTTTGCGTTTTTTTATTCAAATCATGTTTTATCAAAAATCGAAATTTCACAATCTGAAGTTATTCCAGTATACTTACACACGACCGAAATATCTGAGGGAATATAAACCGCGCGCTTGTGTTTCCTACACATAATCAAGTTATTGGAGCATCATTATTTCGAAAGAAAAATAAACGGCATTGTTGCCGGTTTCTTCTGAATAATCCTTTTTTCTTTCTTATTCCGCGTATGCCCATAAATATATCGGAGAGATAACATCTTGAACTTGTAAATTGCATGATGAAAACGTGAAAGAATTTTGTTTTACCTGTTCCACTTTCTGTTGCATCGTTGGTAATATACCAAAATTCTCTTAAGTTTCCGCAAACTGCAGTTTTTTATGACCTACATTACAAACTAATCGAAATTGTTGGTAGCGATAGCCTAAGGAAACTAAAGATGAAAAATGATTCCACAACAATTTTCGAAAGAACGAGGCTCAGTTGTTAGATGAAAGTAACTCGAATGAGAAAAGTTTGATGAAATTTAATTATGATTTGTTACCGTGGGCGATTCAGTAAATTTTTTTTCTTGCAAAGCACACTCGAACTGGAACATTCGATTATATTTGCCTTTTCATCAAATTTGTGGTCAGTAACTTGGGATATGCTCGAATGTGTTTGACAATTTTCTTTGTTGAATGGTAATGATTCGGACTTCCATTGTCTATATTATTAACTCTATTGAAACCTGTTGCTTAGAACGAAAGGATAACGATACAAATCAAGTGGGAAAATCGAATCAAAATCAAATAATTGGTCAATGATAAAATTAAGGGTTGATTGATCAAAGAAAAATTAATGTTATAAAAAATCGAGATACCGAATGTGAAATATTAGCCAAAAAAATGTAAAAAAAATAAATGAATGAAATATTATGAAAAAATGTTGCAACCCAGTTTCAAGTTGAGTGTACTCACTACGTTTCGACTGCTGATATCCGCAATCGTCTTCGGGTGATGACTGACAATATTTCGAGGTGCGGTCGGTTACAAAGCCCCGATTTCCCTGTGGTGGGGAAAGGGGTGGTACTAAAAAGGAGGCGAGCGGGTGCTACTACTAGAAGTGTGCTGATCGATTTTTAGCAGAAAATGGATGTAATCTCGCGCCAATATATCATGCCATCACCCGAAGACGCTTGTGGATACCAGCAATCGAAACGTCGTGAGTACACTCAACTTTAAACTTGGTTTCATCATTTTTTCATAATATTTCATTTATTTAGTTTTTTTACATTTTTTTGACTAGTATTTCAGATTCGATACCTCAAATTAATTGTCATGTTATTTCATTTATTTCTTTATTTGAAATTTTTTTTCGACTCAATCAATCCTTCATTTCAAACAGATGTTTGTTGTCCGAGCGGGTAAATGTACCCTAGGTTTCTCCCCGCACAGTATACACCAGCTCCTGTTCCATATTCCGTCTTGGATCCATCTGTAAATCAGATGCTCCAGCCGGGATTGTTCTCAAGGAGATTGCCGCTTCACGATCTCTTATCATACTGAATAGTTCGTATTGAATAGAAATATGGGTGACATGTGGTCTGTATTCATGTTGAGTACATGTCCCTCCACATGTTCCACGATATCTGTTTTCACCGATCTTCTGTATCCCGTCGAATTTTCCAGTCTAAAATGGCCCATTCTTGCCTCTAAACAATTTACTTTCAAAAAACTTCATGAGAGAAATGAAGAACGGAAATATTCAACATACCCTCGTATATCCTACTATCAAAAGTAATCACCGAAATGTATTTCAAATTTCCGCTATCTACAACTATGCACATTCGATGGGTAAAAGCCATTATTATGCTATCAGATTACCCGAAATAGGTAGAAGCGCAAACGATGACATCAATCGATTAGTACGCCGTATATTTGGATGTTTAAAGGGTTCATTTTTGAAAGGGCGACTTCCCTTCAATCTGAATCAAAGGCTATTACAATAATGACAGAATCGTGTTCGAAAAATACCACAAATAGCTTTATTTGTTCCCCTTTCGGCATTTTGTTGGATGGTGTCCGGTCTGTTGGACGAGAGTCATTTATTATCGTTACGTTATCAGACGTGGTGATCTGATCATTTGGAACAAAAAGTGGGATATTTATTATAGTTATGACAAATTAATGATATTCAATGATGAATATTCATATTGATATTTTGTTTGCAATTAGGTTTAGTTGGCATTGAAACAAATACCAAAGTCGAAAAGTCACAAAATAATTCATGAAAAAACTATATGAGTTGTCAGGTATAGAAAGTATAAATGAATTTCATCATTATTTTTGAAGTCAACGCGATGAGGCTATAAATGGATTAGGTTTCTCCTAACAACTATAATGATAGCATGGTGAGCTCGTTACACACTATCGACTTATATAAAATTTTGTATATGAATTATTATCGATTTGAGGATTTCTTGAATATTAAATATGTTTGGATCTGAATGGACCTACAGCTAAACAACCAGTTAGAGTAGTCTCTTCTTCTTCGTGTTCCCAGCAGTTTCGCATGTTGCCAACGATTTCCTGAATGATAATAATGAACTCAATTCACACGAATAATATTTATACAATTGTGTTGAGGAAAAAACTCAGGTAACCAAATGACGTCTTTACGACGATACTTTTATTACTTTTTTTTAACAAATATAAAGGATCTCATTACTTTGTTGAATCATATTTTTCATTTATTTAATGAATTAAGTTAGTCACTTTTTTCAATCTTTTTTGAAACTTACTGGGCACAACTTTATTGAAAAAGTCATGAAATGAGGTATATGAAAAATTAAAGAAATATTGAGAGTACTACCTGAGATTGGCCAGTCAGCGAAGAGAAATAAAATGAATAAGGAAAAAAAATTCAAAAATCACAAAATATACGTGAATTTTGGGTGCATAAACACTTTTGAAGGTCATGGTGAAAGTGGATATCCTATTTAATTAGTTTTTGTCTTTGTGCCGACAGGGTTCGTCATGAAAATGAATGTATTTCGAATAATGTCTTGTGAAAATTTCCTTTTAACGAATTGAACTAGGTAACAGGAAGTATATATTCATTCATTTCGATCTCAATTGCACTACTCGAAATTATAGTTTGTTGTATGAATTCGTGCTTACGATATGGATATGATATGAATGGAATGGTGATAGTCGTGATCATTACCTCGAGCTCATTGAATTTCGAAATATTGTGTAATTTCAGACAGGAAAATCGCAACTGAATAGTTCTATTTTCCGCCACAGAAGTTGTCCAGAATAATTTTAAAGTTAGAAAATGTGAAATTTTTTCTCTTGCGAATGTTTCGAGCTACGCATACACTATATTACACTCATAATGTAGCAAGTTTCCACGTCCTTCAATTACAGCTACTTCACTATAGTGGACAACTGTTATTGAGTTGTTCTGTGGGAGATCTGGAACCTATTTGGTGAGAAGGCTCGAAGTACACTGAAAGCAGAGTTTAAACAGCAAATAAAATAGAATGAGAATAAAATAAGAAACCAATTAGAATACATTAAGATTAAGGGCAGAAAATATGTGTTTATACAAATTACTAAAATAAAATAAGAAATTAGAATGAACATCTTTTTTAACAATGATTTTGTGTTCTGTTCAAGTTCAACGAAGTTCGTGAAAACAACCATTTCTACATAAGACCTGAATGGACAGGACACATCCTTAGAGAGCGGTGAGTGATATTATCATTGATAGTATCGGACCAGTTTTCTCGTGATAGATTATTGGGATTTCGAGCTAAGCGAAACGCTATCTGGTGGCAGTTGACGAACTAAAGTTGTCTTTTGACAGTTGTCTGTCAAGGTCAAACTTCGACGTAACATACGTCAATGGCATGAAATGTTTCTTGTTTATATTTACGTTATTCAGCTTTGAATTCGCCAATTCTCCTATTATTACAAAATATGCACAAGTAGTGCAGGAGATTCATATATTGATGGAAATACTTCAATAAAGTCTTGCACATTCAAATTTTTGAAAAAAAAACTGCTCCTACTCATTTTTCAAACATGGCTGGAGACTAGAGATATGCCTACCAAGAAACATTCCTGAAACTGATACCTAGTTATAAAAATAGTTGTCAATCACTTTGACGCTGCTCGCCGATCCTAGCTTATCAAGAAGAACTTAGCTTTTGCCACTGAAATATGTCTTGAATCGAAAGAAATTTCAAGTTCACATAAAAAATGTATCAAATAACAAAGTGAACACTCGGGACTCGATGGATGGTGCAAAACTCTATATATATATATATATATATATATATATATATATATATATATATATATATATATATATATATATATATATATATATATATATATATATATATATATATATATATATATATATATATATATATAGAGGAGAGGAAGTCTTTGCTGACAAGTTAAGAACAAAACTCGGGAATTATATTTGGGACAGCAGCAAAAGCGAAAGTGTACTCTTATAACAATATATTTCCAATATTTCGACAATCGATTGTTGTCATCATCAGGGAGCTACAAAATAATGTTAATGAATGAAAATATGACACAGAATTTTTATCCTTACTTACATTGTTAGTGAGGATGGTCGCATGAGATGGTTAAAGAAGTCAGATGACACATAGTAAAATTGTTTTAAAACATTGATACGTATCAGTACAACACATAAACACGTTAAAAACTATAATCTTCTTTTTTAATGAAAAAGGTGCAGTGACAAACACCATGTGGAAATGATGAAAAGGAATGAAAATTTTGTGGTTATAAAGGCGCCAAAAGTCATTTGTCAAAAATGTCAAATGTCACTGAAAAATTACTGCTGAGACACAATTTTTCAGTGACATTTGACATTTTTGACAAATGACTTTTGGCGCCTTTATAACCACAAAATTTTCATTCCTTTTCATCATTTCCACATGGTGTTTGTCACTGCACCTTTTTCATTAAAAAAGAAGATTATAGTTTTTAACGTGTTTATGTGTTGTACTGATACGTATCAATGTTTTAAAACAATTTTACTATGTGTCATCTGACTTCTTTAACCATCTCATGCGACCATCCTCACTAACAATGTAAGTAAGGATAAACATTCTGTCATATTTTCATACATTAACATTATTTTGTAGCTCCCTGATGATGACAACAATCGATTGTCGAAATATTGGGAATATATTGTTATAAGAGTACACTTTCGCTTTTGCTGCTGTCCCAAATATAATTCCCGAGTTCTGTTATATATATATATATAAATATATATATATATATATATATATATATATATATATATATGTATATATATATATATATATATATATATATATAAATATGTAATTGATTGAAACAGTCATGAACCAACACTCCCAAATCATGCCTTTCACCTCTCCATTGGTTCCATATTACTCGAGATATGAAGAGAACTACCCACCAACCTTTCTTTACGGATACTTGTGACAGAGCATCTAATGTATACCTGAGCCATTTTCAACTAGTTATTCACTGAAGAATTGTTATTTATTGAAAAATCAATATCAAGACTTTCCTGTATTGAACTGCTCATTCGTTTAGCTTTCATTTAGTATTATATTCTAAATTGTTTCTCTAAAAGTGTTCGTTCCGTTAACCAGCTGACGAACGTCAACCCTCAGAAGTCGAAACTTGTGCGAGCAATGGATCAACGAGGCCTTACCTTTTAACGTGCGATTACCCAGCACGGTGGCCCGGCGAGGATTCGAAGCCCGGCCTTCCGCTTGATAGGCAGATATGCTAACCACTACACTACCGAGACCACGATATCCTGAACAATTCAGAAATTCATTGCATGCCTCAAGTGATTTTTCTTATACACATTCAATTTACTATTCATTTTGAATCAATCAAATTTTCATTTTATACCAATACATTAAAATTTGTTGGAACTGATTTTTCCACTATGTGACTTTCTGTGTATGTGAAGTTAATTGAAATGATGTAATTTAATTCTATTATGAAATTACTGGATCATGGATTTATTTATTCAAATATGAAAGTATTCTTTATAATTTTTTGAGGGGTATTTCCCGCTGGAGGAATTTGTAGAGCAAATTATCGAATAAGAGATATCATTCAAGATTTCTAGTAAATACTGTACACTGGATTTCGGAAGTAATATACCCCTCGTAATTTTTTCAGAAGCAATCCATTATGGCTTTTTCCCAGTGAGTATATCAATGTATCTCAATATCATCATATATAGAAATAGATGTATTCATTTCGTTAGGCATTTGATAAATAAAGATACAATTCACAGCGGTTCATTGTGCATAAAAGAAGTGCTTTTGAAATTTTATTCACAGTAAATATTTTATTCAAACTACTATAACAGAAGGACGGTATTCAAGAGTTATTGATGAAAAGTTACATTTTCTATTTATACTTTCTGTAGAGATCAAGTACCCTAAAACCAAACTGATATTTTTGCACTCGTAGTATTTTTCGGTAACAGAGTTAGTATTTTCAAGAGACGAAAACTGATACTGAATCCAAAGACTATAGTTAACTATAGAATCTGATTTATTTACTTACTACTTACTTCACTACCTAATTTAAGTTCAACATCGTCTGTTAACTACTGATTATTCCGATTGATTTCTCAATAAGTGTTTTTCTTCCGAAGATGCTTATGAAACGCGTGTCGAGTGCAAAAATATCAGTTTGGTGTTAGGTTCATTGATTTCTACAGAAAGTTTAAACTTCTACACCAAAAGTCCTATATCATTATTTATCCACATTCTACATGTGAACGGTATTACTGCTTCCAAAGCACATTGTCCATTTATTCATTCAATCCATATTCACACTTAATAGAGAAACCAACAACTGGAAGCACTCTACAACTATTTTTTTTTAACCAATCTCCAGATTGCTTCCATGTTCTAAAAAAAAATTTGTTGTTCTAAAATTGTTCGTTTTCGTTAACCAGCTGACAAACGTCAACCCTCAGAAGTCGAAACTTGTGAGAGCAATGGATCAAAGAGGCCTTACCTTTTAACGTGCGATTACCCAGCACGGTGGCCCGGCGAGAATATTCCTAGGAACGAGGTAAAAGGATGTCTCAGTATGAGAAAACATCTAGTTTTCCGCAGTATTTATATAGGCTCTTCAAAATATACAGATAAACATTGATATCCAAACTTTTGAAAATATCTTCTGATGATGAGCTCAGTGAAGACTCAAACGAATTCACTGGAGTTTGGTGGTGTGAAGACTTTGGAAAAGATAGGATGGACTTGCACTGTGTCCTACAGACTCCAGAGTATTCCTTATGAAATCGGATTCCACCTCAAATTCCAACGGCTTTTTTCTCCACAGCCCATAGTGTGAATATTCTGAATATTGTCTGAATGCAATTTTTCTGATAGTAACATGCATCAACAGAATCTATTTCCAGAAAATTCATCAAAATTCCAAATAGAATTGAAATATATTCTTCTCTTTCCTCATCACTCAATAAAATATACTTCCATCTTCATCCATTCAACCTCATATATATATATATATATATATATATATATATATATATATATATATATCATCAGCCCTCCTTCAGAATTGATTCACAGACCATCAAATTGACAGATCCATCCGCCGCCATCAAACTTCTCCTTCCATTCCCAGAGACCCGACAGACAACAACGTTCTTCACAAAGCTTTCCTTTCCTACATTAAAGGAGTTACTGACAAAATCAGCCGAATTCTCAAAAAACAGGACATAAAAACGATATTTACAGCCAACAATAAAATCTCCACATTTCTCCGCTCCCTCAAGGACAAAATCGTCTACGAATCACATGGTATATATGGAATAACATGTTCTGATTGCCATAGAACATATGTAGGCCGAACCAACAGACGTGTGACAAGTAGAGTATACGAACATCAACTTGCTGTCCGAAAATCAGACCCATCTTCAGCTCTGTCCAAACATCATCAAGAGACAGGACATAACATAGACTTTGAGAACACTAAGACCATCGCCACAGCGAAAACACTCCAAGCTCGTATAATTCGTGAGGCCATCGAAATCGAGAAGCGACCGACCTTCCTGCTTAAATAAACGTGACGACGCGACGGTCAGTGACTTCTAACTGCATGGAAACCCCTAATTTCCAGATGCCCAGTCTCCACCAAGACATCCGACGGTGCTTTAGCAGCACCCGCTGCTATAAATACCACCCAAAATCCCTCGATACGTCAGTTCGATCTAAGGAGTAGGCAGATTGAGACCTTAGAAAGAACTCGTGATGAGACCCGGGGAGTAGGCAGATTGAGGCCCCGGCGTCATGTCACAAACCCTTGCCCCCTGTGACAACACCTGAGGAGTATGTCTCCAAATCGGAGCCGAAACATCGATATATCGATATATATATATATATATATATATATATATATATATATATATATATATATATATATATATATATATATATGTTGTTGTTGAGTTCGGGTTGAACCGCGTCTGGAGTTTTGTTCTCGACGTTTCGGCACCGATTTTGGAGCCATTTTCAAGAGGTAGATGTGACTTCACGCTGAGGTCTCAATCTGCCTACTCCTCAGGTGTTGTCACAGGGGGCAAGGGTTTGTGACTTGACGCCGGGGCCTCAATCTGCCTACTCCCCAGGTCTCGTCACGAGTTCTTTCTAAGGTCTCAATCTGCCTACTTCTTAGATCGAACTGAGGTATCGAGGGATGTTGGGTAGTCTTGAAAATGGCTCCAAAATCGGTGCCGAAACGTCGAGAACAAAACTCCAGACGCGGTTCAACCCGAACTCAACAACAACACACAACTGGACGCGGAAAACTATCCGAACATATATATATATATATATATATATATATATATATATATATATATACTCGTCAACCCCCAAAATAGAGTACAAGAATGGTAGAGTCAGGAAACACATGAAAAATTATTCGTGCCCTACCGATAGAAAATATGTATACATCCATCGACTCGCACCGGTAAGTTTCAGAATCTGCTTTCAAATAGACCCATGCGGGCTGTACAACTCGGTGTTCCGCTTCGACATTTTTAATTTCGGGAGATAAGGCCCAAAGAGAATGCCGTCGGAATTCTGTTTGATATATATACTCGTCAACCCCCAAAATAGAGTACAAGAATGGTAGAGTCAGGAAACACATGAAAAATTATTCGTGCCCTACCGATAGAAAATATGTATACATCCATCGACTCGCACCGGTAAGTTTCAGAATCTGCTTTCAAATAGACCCATGCGGGCTGGGCTGTACAACTCGGTGTTCCGCTTCGACATTTTTAATTTCGGGAGATAAGGCCCAAAGAGAATGCCGTCGGAATTCTGTTTGATGCTGTAGAGGCGCTTTCAAATTGGTTTATGGTTGTACTGGTCCCCGATGCAAAATGGCCGACGAGAATGTCTCTTGAATAATAATTCTGTTTGGGAGCCACGATCTAGTCAATAATGTCGACATCGTTGGAAATTCAGACAGGAGATGGAAATAAAAGATGTTCGGATGCTGCCAGAATTCACACACCGTTGGTGAATGGGAATATCACAAGGTATGCTATATTCTGAATTACATTCTTTGGAATCATAACATCTAGATGAGCTTTCATTGCTGTACATGTTTTGTCTCGAATTATTGACATTATTATTGAGTGAAATCACTCATGTTTGCCCTAAACACCACCTCACATCTATTCGAAGTATATTCATGTGAATTCATCAATGTTCTCAGCTGACCGAGTTGCCATTATTGCCGATTATTATTTTTTTCCCAGGCTGCACCCTTCATTCAAAAATTCAAAATACTTCGGAGTATTCTTTCTTCTATTTTTGGGTTCGAGAACCTCCTATAAACAGAAAACTATTTAAGATATAAAAAATAAAATTAAACCAATGAATTACAAATGAATAATATTCCATCATTCGTAATTTATTGATTCAATTGACATTTTTTCCATCTTATAAGTTTTCATAACAGATTTCAGGTGAGAGTTAACTATGTAGACAATAATTATCCAAACCAATACCACTCATGTGTTCACGGTCCGTTATATTTTTTCAGACAATTGGGAAATATAAGATATAATAGGAAGTTATTCACATTCGAAAAAAGGAATTGTTTTGATTCTCGAATTCACTTTTTGGGGTAGATTGGTGGTGTGTCCTCGTTCCTCGTACACTTGTAACTTGTACATATTTCCAAAGCAATACCTGATTCTTTGAATTTGTAGTGCGTTATCAATTCAAACAGTACTATGGAATAGTCTGGGAATTTCAACAATGCATTTTTGACTGAACACGATATGATTGGCAAACGTGGTATTATACAGTTTTTCCATTGAATCATCAAGCTTCCAAATATACCTATACAGAAATTTTAAGAAAATCTGGGAGTATTCTGAAAGTATGAAATGGGGAATTAATTGTTGAAGGTCATTATATACGACTGTTTCATCTGTTGGGTGAGGGGTCAATGTATCGCAGAGAAACATTTCCTTTTTCGATGTTTCGAACTCTATGAAGTTTATCTCAGGGCATAAAAACATCATCTTGAAGAATATTTTTTATTTTTTTAATAATCTCGCGACTCTTTGCTGGAGAATATTGAGTTCTTTTCAATTCGAAGAGCCAAACGAGCTCCCAAACACGAAAATGGTGTAAGTATGTAGGCATTATTCCAGTATCAGTATAGTATTTGTTCGTGGAATTATCCCTGCATAATAATGCAAGATGTATTAGGCTCCCGAATCTTTGTTACACTCATGAATTACTACGTGTTTACCGTGTTTGTAGCTTTCAGTAGCTGATGGCGTAAGTGGATTAATATCCACAGTTAACAGGACAGAAAATAAAAACTCGAATGAGTTAGTTCAGTATTCGAGAATTCATTATGACAGAATTAGTTTTTTGTTACAAAATGAAATTAGCGAGGATTCGATACTATTCACCGCAAAGAACTTGAGGTGTCAAAGAATTCCAAAACCTAGGCGGTAATATATCCTCAAATGTAATTTCACTTGTGAATAACTGTTAAAGGTCCCAAAATCAAGGCTAGCAATGACGCAACTGTTCATAATTACATATAACACTCTATTCCTGGAATTTCAATTCTGCTGGAATGAGGTCAGTCTGGCAGCATTGAGATTTTCAGTTTAGCGTTTTTTATAGTGGTGTGAGCCATTCAATCAGATAATTCCTGACAGTGAGATGAATTTTGGAATTTTGCACAATATGATTAATTGTAATAAATTCAATGGAATCTGTGACCTGAATAACAGTGAACCGAATCAACATACATTCTCAACATTTTCTTGACACATTTGATAGTTGGAAAATGATTCGAAAATACTGTTATCCACGAATATTGTATATTGTAACCATTATACGACTGTTTGCTCAACCTTAATGATTGATGAGTCATTATTACTTGCTGTCAGATCTTTTCTTGATTAAGCTATATTATATTGTTTTGATGTTGATTTTCTACCTGCGATTAACTTTTATTAACCAATTGTTGAACAATTATAACAATTTATACAATTAATTATGACAATTCATAACAATTATGAGTTTAAATTAATATCTTCTAAAATAAATATCATTTTGTAAGAGTAGATACGTGATATATTTTAAGGTAAATACATAAATTTTTCTGTTAATTATTATGAGATATTATACGATTAACATAATTTTTGATAACTATATACTGTATATAGATGAACAATAATTTATTGTATGACATATTTGCCAGAATAAAACAATAGTGTTTCTAAGAATATGTATGTAATACAAAAATTTTTCAAATTTTTTTTTATTAGTCGTGGATAGAGTATAGTATTCTACTCGCGTATAATGCCTATTATTCTCTCGGCGAATAGCCCATCATTATACACTCGTTGAATGATATACTATTTTATCAGGCGAATAGAAAAGTAGAAGTAGTGAAGTCAGCAAGAAGGACCATTTATGCCTTGAAATTGCGAAAAACGGAGGTGGCGTTTAAACAGAATCGACTAAAAATGGTAGCACAACCACAACGAAACGTCAATTCCTTCTCTAGTGAGAGAAAATTACAAAGCGTTGTCTCCAGTGATGAAAGTGAACTTTAAGATCCTTTCATGTACGCCAAGCAATACTGATTGCTTTTTGGACAAAAATACTACTTTGAAACCGCCTGTACCCTCCCGCGCAGGACAGTCCGTAGTTTATTCCCACCGTGACCTCTACTCAAAAATGCAATTTTTTATTTGTTGTGATAAACAACAAAAAATCGCGTATTTCTTAATTTATTTGCAAAATTGAAGTAGTGTTAACGGTGCGATGGGATGAACTGTATAGAATTGAATTCCGAAGAGAATGACGAGTCAAACGATCCGATCGAATAATTAGAACCGGAGAAAAGCGGAAAAAAATGGAAAATTTTTCTTTTTCTTTATTCATAACTGCCATTTTTTGATATTAAGAACTGAAACTTTGTACGATAGTAGCTATTGACGTGCACTTTATGTGTCAAAACCTGGATTCAGTCGGATTAATAGTTTTCGCACAATCCCCATTTGATTTTTTTTTGGAAATATTTTCGCGGAGAGCTGGATGCGTTTGAGGTCGTCCGATTGAAATTCAAAAAATAGATTTGGAAAGTAGACGTGAACAGTAACAAAACGTATATTCTGATTTCTCGATAAAACGCGATAAAGTGTTGTGTTGAAAACTAGTGAGAACATGAAGGGAAACGGCCGACCGCGCGTGAGCGGTCGTGTGGTGGGGGACTGTGCGAATCAAGGAGAAAGCAACGAGCTCTCGGCGGTTAGTGAGGACCGTTGGCGTCTGCAGCGAATACGTTTCTCCTCGATCCCACCACTCGCCCCCTCACGCGCGGTCGGCCGTTTTCCCTCATTTTATCACTAGTTTTTAACACACCCAAACACGTTTTATCGGAAAATCACAATAAACGTTTCATTGGTGTTCACGTCTACTTTCCATATATATATTTTAAGTTTCAATCGGACGACCTCAAACGCATCCAGCTCTCCGCGAAAATATTTCCGAAAAAAAATTCGATGAGAATTATGTGAAAACTATCAATTCGACTGAATCCAGGTTTTGCACACATAAGGTGCACGTCAATAGCTACTATCGTGCGAAGTTTCAGCTCTCAATATTCAAGAATGTCAGAGTTATGAATTATAAAAAAACAATACAACTTTTCTCCGGTTCCAATTATCCGATCGGATCGTATATCGTATGACCCGTCATTCTCTTGGAAATTCAATTCTCTACAGTTCATTCCCTTGCACCGTTAACATTACTTCAATAGTTTCTTTTTTACATCAAAAAAATAAATAAAAAAAACGAGGTTTTTGTTGTTAATTGCTTATAAAAAATCAAAAAATGGCATCTTCCAGTAGAGTACATGGTGAGAATAAAATACGGACTCTCCTGCACGGGATTGCACAGGCGACTTCCACGTAGTATATTTGTCCAAAAAACAATCATTTGTCAGGGAAAATATCTCTATTGCTTGGCCTATTGTTGGACATCGAAGCCGAAGGATTATGATTAGATATATCGATCAAGTTTCAAGTCGGTGCAAAATGCAATATCGGCCTTAGCTTGTGTACATCTAGAACTACAATAATGAAAACAACAAGATGAATATCATCGTCTACGTCTGTGATACATAGATGAGTTGTTTAATTAATTCTGAATACTCAATTACCCCAATATACCAGTACAAAATGGTTAAGGCTTTCGCGGCCGAAGTTTTCAATACTTTGGTTCAGGATTGAAGGCCTTCGTTATTTGGAATTTCTTCTTGTTTCGCTGGCGCGAGTGAGTGGCTAGCTTATTCAGAGGCTCATACATCTCGAATTAGACTCCAATGATTCAAGATGAGTGAGCCTCTGGAGAAGCTAGCCACTCGCGCCAGCGAAATGTCAAGAAGAAATTCCGAAAAACGTCGGCCTTCTAACCCGAACCAAAGTAGTGATACTGATACAACCAGTACTTTAACGAAGGTCTGTCATCCTACCTATTTCAATTAACCGAAGGAATTCTGGTAAAATTGTCACACCATCGATTGAATAAATTCACCATACTGGAATATCTATTCAGTATACTTAGACATTAGACAGTCTCGAATGGTAAACAATGAGCGCATCGAGCAGCGGACAGGTGAACTGGAATACTCCGTGGTTTTCGTGTTATGCGATGTAACCGGTTCGAGCATAGGGACTGAAAAAACTTTCGCTAAATAGCATTTATTCAGGCTAGATAGATGGGATGAAGGTTAGATTTCAGCGGTCATTTGGCACTGTTTTTATTCACTTGATACAAAATTGATCAACTTCATATTCATCAATTAATTCACTGATTGTTTCTACGTTTCATTCATTCCATTATCACTGTTTCGAATCCAACGGTATGAAGAGTAACTGAATATCATGCACAGTTCGTGTTTCTTTGTTAGTTTTACTCGACCCACTGAAAAACTCCTATAGTTCTGCGGTTCGACCCCAAATTCTGTGGCGCCATCTGATGGAAGTGAATGCGGAAATCTCTGCCATTGGACACAAGAAATCTGCATTCAATCTTTATATTTTATCTCATTGCATTTGTACTGCGCTAAACGATTGAGACGTCAATACTCTTCCCTGCATGTGAAGATGCCTCTGCCCACTGTTTCGGACTCTGTTGATGACGAGAAGATGAGAGGGCGCCGATTAAGATTACGTCGGTGTACTGATGAGAATATGAGAATCTTGGAGTTATGCTGTTGTACAAACTTTGTCGGGCGAAGTTTGCAGTCACTGGCGATATTGCTTGCGATAAATCAAAAGTTTGTGCGATAATGAAAGTTGAGGCGATTGAAAAGATGTTCGCGAATTTTTCCAAGGGGTGGAAACGAATACAAGATCTACTGCTTCGAATTATAGATAGTTTAATTGAGAGTTTCAAATTGCTGAGCAGGCTTATAAAAATGCGAGAACTGGATGATGAAAACTGGTGGGTTCTTACCTTTCAAATGGAAAGCAGCAATGTGCTTCGAAATACCAAAATAAAAAAAAAATTGTAGACCGATAATCCCACTTAAAAATATTAAAAAATAAAATGCTATTTCCTTCCATTATTGGGATGGAAGTGGACCCAGTTTGACCGCAGGACGAGTCTATATACTATTTTTGTTCTCACAGTTGGCACTCGTACCACGCCATCTTTGCCTGAGTGTATTCTTTCTGTAATACCTAATGGTCACTATAGAGGACGAATATTATCCTGAAATAACGATCATGCTCTATTTGATAGGGTTGGTATCGCTATTCCATTTTTGTCAGGCTTGTAAAGTTGAAAGGTATCCTATACGCCATCTTGTCCAATAATGTTCAACCATGTTATCAAGAAGTTCGTATCGGTTGAATAAATTTTCGTCATTAAAAATGCAGAAGTGTATAGGGTCAGCAGGATCACTACTGAATAGGCATAGTGGTCGTCTATTTAAAAGAGCTTGGGCTGAAACAGTATAGCATTCATCGTAACTCAAAATTTGCAAACCAATAACACAAAGCAGCTATGGAACAATCTGTAGATGAAGGAGAGGCTAATTCCAAATATACTGCCTTTATTGCCTGACAAATGAACAAACAAGCCTTGACTCTATGATACCTCTTCTTTGAGCCATCGTAATGTTGTAAAATATACACCAGTCCATGAAAATTCTTGAGCCTGAATCACTCTTTCCGAAAGCAAATAAGATATAATTGGATGCACAGATTTGGGATTGATTTTGGCACAATAATTGCACTTCCAAATGCACTGACGGATCAAATTTCTTGCAGACAGAATCCAATATTTTTGACGCACAAGGAAGTTGAGTGCTATTATTGAATCAGACAGAGCAAATATTTCTTCAATATTTTTTCTGAGACAGAAGGTGTCACGAGTATCATAATAACACATAATCGGACATACAACACGGATCCTCACTACACCTATTATACGTCTGGTTGCGACCACGTAGGTCCAGAATATTGATTTTCAAGATATATGAGCCTCTGAAGAAGCTAGCCACTCGCGCCAGCGAAACGTCAAGAAGAAATTCCGAAAAACGTCGGCCTTCTAACCCGAACCAAAGTAATGATACTGATACAACCAGTACTTTAACGAAGGTCTGTCATCTTACCTTTTTCGATTAACCGAAGGAATTCTGGTAAAATTGTCACACCATCGATGAAATAAATTCACATACTAGAGCATCTATTCAGTATACTCAGACATTAGACAGTCTCGAATGGTAAACAATGAGCGCATCGAGCAGCGGACAGGTGAAGTGGAATACTCCGTGGTCTTCGTGTTATGCGATGTAACCGGTTCGAGCATAGGGACTGAAAGAACTTTCGCTGCCTGTTGGCTTATATTATGATGTTTGTTAAAATACCCGTAGACCTGGTAGGTACGCGGCTTACAGCGATCTAACTGCTGATACGAAAGCACGATGGGAACGCCACTATGATAAAATGTTGGAAACGAATTATTTCGTATTGTTCGAACGTTGTTGGGAGGAAACTGGATGTGGAATTGACGAAGCGTGACTCGAGAAATTGCGTGGAGAATAGATTCCTAACAAATACCTTTCCAATGACATGATGTCAAAAAGTTTTGATTTTTCGTATAAGAGCAAAATTTTTGAAAGTCTTCGTTTTTGCTGGAAGTCGCACGTTGGAAAATGAGTCCCTTGGGGCTCTTGATGACTCTTGGGTCGTATATGATTCCAATTTTAAAGTTGTTCTATGGAAACAATTGCTTGACGGAAAACCGAAAAACCCATTCACAGAAGTCTTTTGAGTCATACACGACCCCGAAATCGAGTTTCAGACTCAAAATATACTAGTATCTAGGTATCTGGTCTTTAGCTGGACATATTCCGGACCTTCATGGTCGTAGCCGGACGAATAATAGATGTATCGAAGATCCATGTTGTATGTCCAGTCAACGTGAATTTTATGTGTTATTATGGTACTCCAGACACCTTCTGTCCCAGAAAAAATGTTGAAGAAATATTTGCCCTCTCTGATTCAATAATAGCACTCAACTTCCTTGTACGTCAAAAATATTAGATTCTGTCTGCAAGAAATTTGAGCCGTCAGCGCATTTGGAAGTGCAATTATCATTCCCAAATCACTCCCAAATATGTGCATTCCATTATGTCTTATTTGCTTTCGGAACGAGTAACTCAGACTTAAGCCTTTTCATGCACCGGTGTATATTTTCTAGAGTGGCATACAACATTACGATCTACCGATTGTTTCATAGCTGCTTTGTGTTATTGGTTAACAAATTACGATGAGTGCCAAACTGTTTCAGCTCAAGCTTTTTTGAACAGCCGACCACTATGCCTACTTAGTAGTGATTCTGCTGACCCTATCTCCTAAATATAAATTTATCCAACCAATATGAACTTCTGGATAACATGGTCAAACATTATTGGACAAGATGGCGTATCGGATACCTTTCAACTTTACAAGTCTGTCAAAATGGAATAGAGATACTAACCCTATCAAATAGAGCATGATCGTTATTTCAGGATAATATTCGCCCTCTATAGTGGCCATTAGGTATTATTGAAAGAATACACTCAGGCAAAGATGGCATGGTACGGGTGCCAACTGTAGAAACGAAAAATAGTTCAGACGCTCGGCCTGTGGTCAAACTGGGTTCACTTCCATCCCAATAATGGAAGGAAATCGCATTTTATATATTGATATTTTCCAGTGGGATTATGGGTCTACCATTTTTTTCATTTTGGTATTCCGAAGCACATTGCTGTGTTTCATTTGAAAGGTGAGCGATCCATGTATACAGTCTATTTTGAAATTTTCTTTGACGAACCGACCAGTCGTCATCATTCAGTCCATCCATCCAGCATTCTTTAAGCCTGCTCAGCAATTTGAAACTCTTAATCAAACTATCTATAAATCGAAACAGTAAATCTTGTATTCGTTTCCACCCCTTGGAAAAATTCGCGAGCATCTTTTCAATCGCCTCAACTTTCATTACATCGCACAAACTTTTGATTTATCGCAAGCAATATCGCCAGTGACTGCAAACTTCGCCCAACAAAGTTTGTACAACAGCATAACTCCAAGATTCTCATATTCTCATCAGTACACCGACGTAATCTTAATCGGCGCCCTCTCATCTTCTCGTCATCAACAGAGTCCGAAACAGTAGGCAGAGCATCTTCACATGCAGGGCAGAGTACTAACGTCCCAATCGTTCAGCGCCATACAATTGCAATGAGATAAAATATAAAGATTGAATGCAGATTTCTTGTGTCCAATGGCAGAGATTTCCGCATTCACTTTCGTCAGATGGCGCCACTGAATTGGGGCCGAACCGCAGAACTGTAGGAGTTTTTATCAGTTCAGTGGGTCGAGTAAACCTAACAAAGCAACACAAACTGTGCATGATATTCAGTTACTCTTCATACCGTTGGATTCGAAACAGTCATAATGGAATGACCTTCATCCCATCTATCTAGCTCGAATAAATGCTATTTATGGTTGGGACTATTCTCCAAGATATTCATTCAATGCCAGGAGAGTTATTTTCTGAGGAGCATCTGGGATCGGTATCACTATTCATGCATGTCGATAATATGAATTATTATATTATTGTATTATATATTTTCCGATGACTCATACCACATAATCTCGCTACCGAAGATGATTTTTTCTGCCTCAAATAACAATATACTACTTTCTAAGGATATATTTGCCTGTGAACTGATCTCAAAATTCTAGACGTTTCACTCTATGGAGCGTTCAGATAATGAATGTATCACAACCAGTATGTTGTTATGTTTTTGAAGTATTCTATGATAAAATTGGAATGAACCTGTAGTAGAAAATAAACGGGGTCAACTGTTTGATAGAGCTGAAAATGAAGTGGAATGCGCTAGACTCTTGTCACTCTCAGCCAGAGAGTCAGGCAAGTGGTTAGAAGTTCTTCCATCAACAAAACTTGGAACCTTTTTGGATCGCGATAGTTTACGCATCGCGATAGCTTTACGCTTAGGTGCACAAATTTGTGGAGAACACCAATGTAGTTGTTGTAATGCACATGTTGATGGGACTGGGACACATGGCCTTAGTTGTCCTCATAGTTCGGGGCGTCTCTCCCGTCACCATGCATTGAATGACACTGTTAAGCGTACATTGGCTTTTGCAGGTATTCCATCCAAATTAGAGCCAGTTGGAACATCTCCGGTATATGACTGTAAAAGACCTGATGGAAGAACTACTCTCATACCTTGGTCTAGAGGCCGAGCCATGGTATGGGATGTTACTTTTGTGGATGTGTTTGCAAAATCGAATTTGAAACATTCTTTAACCGCACCTAGAAAGTTAGCTGAAATTGCTGGGGAAAGAAAACTTTCTAAATACAGTGAATATAGGAACAATTATATAGTAAAACCCTTGACATTTGATACGCTCGGTGGATTTGGTCCAAACTGTCTTGAAACTATCAAAGAAATACGGAGGAGAACAGAAGAGAACACTGGTGAAAACAAAGCCACAGCATATTTGGTGCACGTCTCTGCATAGAAATAGTTCGAGGCAATGCCACATCCATTCTTGGCTCAATGCCTCGACACCTGGTTCTCGAAGAAAACATGTAATTTTTTTTCCTTTATTTTTCTTCCTTTTCAATATGGTCTTTAAATATTGTATACATTAAATTATCAATTTTATTGAATATACGTTGTAGAATGAAAAAAAAATTGAAATATTCTCATAAAAATTCAGATATCACTTCCAGGGAAGCAGGACTTGATGGAATATTTGAAATTATCAAGGAAGAAAATAATATTGTAAGAAAAATCACTATCTCGAAAATTATTGCTATTGAGAATCAGAAGATATGAAAGTGAACATAAATACTATGTAATCATTTCAATGAAAAACAAACTCTGATGGGATAGTTATATCCAAATAAGGGAAACAACTACAACCATTATAGCCTATAGGGCTTTGAATCTCATCATCATTCTCATCATTTTCTCCTACTGAATTTGTACACCAAATAAGCGTTACCTGAATCAAACATTCACTGGGAGCAGAAAAAATATTGTTTTTCATGTTTTGTAATCAACAGATACTGAATTCCTATAACTTCACTCTCTGGTGAAACACTCTGGCCTGCATGATACATAACATTCGAACCTTAAGTCGGGCGTTTTCTCATAAGAGGACGGCTTTGTATGTATTGTGCAGGTTGAACAATGAAAAGGAGCACCGGGTGGTATACGAGGGTGCAAGAAATTAATTACTTGTAAACTGAGAAGGTGATGAAGGTTGGGGGTTGTCGAATTTTGAAGTTATTATACTTGAGAGATGAAGAAGACAACACTGAAATTTTTGAAAATGAGATGAACTCGAGTTCGACCCTTCATCAACTTGTTCCAGTTCTTACCGAAAGTATCTTGTGAAGTATTTTCCACAATTAGAAAAAACATCAGATGCTTTCCATTACCAAATGATAATAATAATATTCCTAAATAATAATAATATATATAATATTTCTAAACAAGCACATAAAATATATATATATATACATGATCTCCTATAAGATTCCTCCCAATAATGCATTGGAAATATGTGGAAAATATCAATAAGAAGAGAAACATGATTATTTTTGAGGAGAGAAGAACGTTCTGAGGAAGAGATTGCTACTAGCCATTTTTTCTCTAAGCCGATGCAAAAAGAATCCAAAACTTCTATAAAAGAAGTAACATCAATTATAAAGGAAACACTCTTTGTTGATGAGTGTTAATCATTGTATTTGTGTAGAAATATTACATGATTGCTATATGTTTATTCAAGTTCAGAGTTATTGCTAGGGTAATTGACCAAGACGTCTCGCCAAATAGATGAATGAGCTGTTTTAGAGAGTCAAACGTCTACGAATCATCTTCACACAGCAACAGATATTGTTTGGTAAATATTTGATGTTACTTCTTTCATGAAAGTTTTGTGTTCCTTTTGCATCTGGAGAATGAAAAGCCAAAAATTATTCCCAAAATGTTTATGCACTAAGAATGGAAGCAGAGAGAAGATCTGATAAGATAATTTTTCAAACGTTACAAAAACTCATCAAATATTGTATTGTATTTTGTCGAAGTGTCCTTCTCTGCTGCGAGACTTTGACTGAATGTGGTTCAACTGATAAGTCTATATTCTTCGATTGAGCCGGTAACTGACCATAGATTATTAGCGCTAACTGCGTTTCGGAACCTTCTCCTCTATCATCGGGAGAGTCCGTGTTTTTTGAACCGCTGGCATCCATGTTCTATAAACGTTATAACTATTTCTTTGCAGTGGATGATGGTTGGAAGTTGTAACTCTAGTCAGATATCGATATATGTGGGTTGGCTCTTTGTATGAACAATATATCCTAGTCTTTCATTTTCCCGTTTCTCTACTCATACGTTCAGAAATGCTATATTACTTCCTTCCTCCGTCTCCATCGTGGACCAAATCTTTGGACTCCAAAAACTCAGATGTTCTTGAAACTCCTTCAGTTTTTTTTCTGGGACCCCAAATGTCATGAAAGTATTGTCAACATGTGGGTCATGGATACCAGCGGTTCAAAAGTTACGAACTCTTTCAATTACAGGGAAGAGGGGTCCCGAAAAATCAATTGGGGCTAATCAGTCGAAGCTCCACAGCAGAGGAAGACACTTCAACCAATGTCGCATCGTCTTCGAAAATGTCTGCCGCAGATGCAGACGAAACGTCAGTTTTAAAAACCAGGATACCACGGCTCGTAAACACTTTCAATTGAAGAATAATATAACAAGGTGTCTTGAAATAAACTAAAGACTGATATTTCAGTCGGACATACAATTACTAGTGTGTATCAAAAAGCTAATATTTATACTGAAAATAAATGTAAAACTTTGAAATGATTGGTTTTTATCGATAATGAAGAGTTTTGTTCCATGTATTTTCTGCTCAACAATATTTGTTGATGCAAGTCCATTTGCAAATCTAGCGATTCCAAACGAACCAAATAATCCAAGAACAGAACCCCCTACTCAATAAATCAAACATGTGGGTTGTAAACGATGAATGAAACATAAAAAACATTAACAAGCAGGAGTTTGATTATACTGCTATAGGCCAATGGGCCAGTTTTTTCTGTTAAGTTCAAGTTCATCATTTTACTGTGTGGGTGAATTAAGACTGCTTGAATTGATTGAAATTTCGGTTTATATTGTAAGTATAAATATCAAACGAATTATGTAACGAGGTTCATGCACAGAATAATTTCCATATACCTCACGGAGTCCTCATATACTTCAACAGGAAAGTAATTTATGTATATCAGATGCAATATATGTTGATGTCCAAAATTCAAAGGTCTCATTTGTGTCATTGCAGGACTTCAATAAAGACGTGACGGTTAGCAGGCATAGCGAGTTTGAGAATAAATAATGTTCTTCATATATGTATTCAATTCATCATGGAATAATAAAACACCACTGCCTTGAATAATTGTAACGACTCGAGGACTCCAGAATTTCATAGGATTTACCATAATAACGAATCTGTTGGGAACTAGCCACTTTCCGTTGCCAAATTCTGTAACGCGCTTCCCAGGCTCTCACAAAGTTGTTTTGAAAATATGTACTTGTTAAATTTCCATTCCCTTGGGGTTTTTTGTTGGTATTGAAACATTTTTCCATTCATTTTTACATAAACGTGAAATATTTGTATTTTTTCATATCCAAATGTCCTTTTTTGCTCATTTTTCAGGAAACCTTACGTATTTACAGTGATGAATATTGATTGCTCGACTTATCAATGAAACTACTGGGACACCCAAAAATCAATCTCGAGTTGTATAGAAAAACAGTAATTATAAATGTTCCTTTACAATTTGGTTTGGTTTAGGGACAAATAACTCCCTTTGCTAATACCCAGCAGCAATAAGGATATTTGCGGACCTGTTAACCTTGAAACGACAGAGATAAATTCTCAAGAGGAAATTATCTATCCCCGCTGATGTTATAATTGTTGTCGTATTTAGAATGAACCCACAGAACTCACATAACATAATAGAATAACTCATTCGATCACTTCATCGAGAAGAGCAAACTGAAAATCTTCTTATCCAGAAATGAACAAAAAAAAGATAATGAGAATAATGGGGGTCAAAACAGGTAGTAATGTTATTTCTGTCTGGAGAACAATTAAACTAGTTGTTATTTCATCTTCGAATTCACACTGTTATCTTCAACGATCGTCCTATGAACCAAGGAGAAGAAAATACGATATTGTGAAACCACTATGGAATTTTGAAGGTTGTACACCTCAATGAACTTTCGAATGATCTTTCACAAAAACAATAGGTAATGATTAATGATCAGCATCAAGATTCGTGAAACTGTATGCGGTATTTTAAATTCATTGATGAATCAATTCTTCGATTAGACAGTTGCAGAAAATAGATTATGACATTTATATTCGTATACTTGCGGAGGCATCACTTATGTAAATTCATACTCAAAGCAACACCCTTGACCCTCATGAAATCTATGGGAAGATTCAAGACTATGCTAATTGAAGACATTGATTGCTCTCTCGCTGAGATGTTGAATAGCGTTAATTCCGTATGAATGTGTTAGATGCCGGTTATGGTGGAGCAATAGAACGAATATAAAAAGTTTCTTGTTACTTTCAGTAGTATTATTGTAATGAATTTAAATTCACGGTGATGACACTCCTTCGAGTTCGAAAAATATTTCCATTTGTATTCTTCGAATGCTGTAATCGAAATAATTTTCAGCTCAATTAAATGCTTGGAGTGACACCGGGTAGGTGTGAACGATGAAGCCATTTCAATGTTTTCTCGAGAAACGAAATGCTTTTTTGAGATGAATGTGATTCTCAATAGCAAATTACTTACAGCATATTTGTTTTAAAATTCCACTCATTATTCAACATGAAATTTCAGACGGTGGTCAACCGAAAGCAGTATCTTTCGAATACATTTTTTTCAAATAGCGGATATGAAATTGAAACTCCCACTGGCATAGCTGGAATTGCAAATATTTCATCAAGATAATGAAATAGCTCGAGGAACTGAAACAAGAAACATTCTAGTACTTTCAAATTCTCATAGGTTCACGCAAATTCTCCTCTAACTCACATTATGTGTTGTAATCAAATGAACCAATTTCATTTCTTCAAATTTGTTGAATAGATAGAATGCTGGGTTTAAGGAAGAAATCAATAATTTTGATTTGGTGGGCCATCTCAGACCAATGTTAATTTCATAATAGAAGCACTCAGTACAATCACTAATTTTGGTTATTTCTCGTTTACGACTTTCCAAAAGTACTTTGGAATTATCAACGATCTATTATATATAGTTGCGTTTTATCTTGTATTATTACGTTTTCGTCATTATTCAAGGTTCTTCGTTTCTAACCCTCAGTAACTAGTTACCTATCCATATATCAGGGTATTCAACAGGGTAATTGTACTCACCAAGTAAACACTTGTATCCTAAATGTTTAATAACTGAAAATTTGAGCCTATACAAATGACTATCATTTTTGTTATCTTCTGTTCTTGTTCAGCTTTTGTTTAACTCATGGTATGAAGTCAGTGTTACTATCCAAACATTTCAGTATCAGACAGAACTCTATGATAGAGTTTTCCTACTATCACTGTTTCGAACCGTTCATTACGTTTTTGACAGCTGATAGGTAATGGCTCATTTAGATTACACGTGTATTCTAAATTAATGGCAGCCGCTCCCGGAAGGTTTTTTTGTGTAAAATGATGGTTTGGGTAACATTTAACCTGATGAATCTTATCTCATGACTACATTTTAGTGTCTAAAAGCAATATTCAGCGAATTTCTCTCCCAAATTGAAATTGAATTGAAAATAAAATTTCAACGAAATTTACTGTTCAATAGTCCATGGTTTGGTACTGAATCTAGTTATATCCATGAATCGACAGGCAATTGTTTTACATACTTGCTGTCATGGATTGCTATCTCGTCGATCATCAAGTGATAACAAGAAAATTTGTGCTACACCACCACAAATTACCGCACAAGCCTGGTGGGAGTAAAAAATGTTATATATTATACAACGCAACTCGAGAATAACGCCTTGTGCTCACATTTTAATTACAACCATATATGTAATGCTCTACTTCCCACCCCCCACTTCCCGCCCTCATTTCCCGCCCTCACTTCCCGCCCTCATTTCCCGCCCTCATTTCTCGCCCTCATTTCATCTATTCTAGACTTTATCTGTCATTTATTGACTTTATCTGACATTTATTTATACCCCGCAGTCACGATAACAATATATTGTTCTTAAATTGTTGTTCTAAAATTGTTCGTTTTCGTTAACCAGCTGACGAACGTCAACACTCAGAAGTCGAAACTTGTGCGAGCAATGGATCAACGAGGCCTTACCTTTTAACGTGCGATTACCCAGCACGGTGGCCCGGCGAGGATTCGAACCCCGGCCTTCCGCTTTATAGGCAGATATGCTAACCACTACACTACCGAGACCACAAATCTACTTGATTATTCTGAGATAACCGCGTTCTTGGTAATTTGCCGTTAAATGTAATATTTCAGGTATGTTCAGAACGAAACAGAGATTCATCAATTTTAATCGAAATATAATGGTTGTGAATGAAATAGTTCACAAACCTCACTAGAAAGTTTCATTCCTGTTTCGAGATCATAGCTAACCTCGACGCTTTGCGTCTTGGTTAACTGATTGATCTCACGACAGGAATGAATAACTTCCCACTTTGGTGGGTAATATACTATTTCGCTCGTGTGTAATAGGCTTACTCATCCTCCTCGTTACGTAGTATACTATATCACATATTACTGTTGAAGCTGACTTTGACGATTTAAGTCACTTGAGGTTTTCAAGTTTGATATTGCTCTCAATACAATCAACTACAAATTGGAACGAAACTTCATGATTTCAATGAATACAGAAAACACATATGATTGAACTAATGAAGACAGCAAAAAAATCGACCTATGGCTGGAAAACTATAGCATAACATAACCTCCATAAATTCGTCTGTCATGGTGCAACGTCCGACTAGTTTTTCTGGTTAATATGAAACTGACACGTATTCAAATTATTGAAGGTGAAAAATATTATGCGGATAATTGAGGTAGATCCGAGTAGGTTTCACATCAAATTGAAAAATTCAAAAGAACTTTGCAACAGAGATAACTACATTTTTATAGGTATCTTTATTGTTATTACAGACAACGAGTCATAAAAGCATTTTCCGCAATAGATATTTCATGAAGGTCTCGTATAAGTTACCTAGTTTAAATCATAGCTCGGGGTAGGGTACAAAGTAATGTCTTTGGTATGAAGTAGAGTAAACGATGAGATTGTAACTTTTCAGGTTAAAGTTGAAACTCATTTGTAGAGATCAATTTCTCGATCACAAAACTGATATTATTTGCACTCGATGTGCATTTCGATACCAAGGTTAGCATCTTCAGGAGTAAATTGTTGAAACTTAATCCAAAGACTAGGGTTAGCTATTTATATACTTTACAATTCTCAGGTAGTGTATCAACTACCAGCAATGTTTTTTGATCCGATATGGACTTCGTCTGTCACATCTAATTACTCTGATGAATTCTTCAACAATGAACTGAATATCGGGCTTACAAATATAGGCCCTTTGTCAACATAATTTTTTTTTACATTGTGATATTCCTAGACTCACACATGTAACGAGTAGCTTTGTTCCATGCACATGCATAATCAGTTTCAGAATCCTTTCATCAATTCTATAGTCATTGTACAGAGCATGTTGGTCGTCAGTGGACTTTTCACCCTCCCGTATATCATGCGTGCAAAATGCTCTTTGAAATGGATTTTTATTGCTCGTTACTCTGACAAATTGGTGATCCGAAGGATAAATAAAGAAAAACACAAAAAAAATTACGAAATCAGTTGTTGACATTGCAGCAGTAAATACATTGATACATAATAAGTATAATACATTAATAAGAATAATTAAACGATAACTATACCTGACCAAAAAACTTTGCAGGTAGTTGCTGCATTACCTGAAAATTGTGAAGTTTGTGAATTGCCCCAGTCTTTATTCATTCAGTATCAATTTTCTTCTCCTGAAGATGCTCATTTTGTTAGCGAAACGCGCGTCAAGTGCAAATAACATCAGTTTGGTGTTGGAGTGATAGATCTCTACAAACAAGTTTCAATGAATGTATAGAAATAGAAAGTGACCAATACCTTCCTCAGTCTGTTTTCAAAATTTTCAGAGAATACCCAATTTTTTATACATGATAACAAAAGTCGGGCTCAATTCTTCTCATTTTCCTTTAAAAAAAGGATTGCGAAATCGAATCTCAATAGTTATACTAGAGAACTTCCACATGCAGTGGATACTTCGTGTAATGGTAATTATTCACAACCCGCAGAAGTTTTTCCTACCAAATTGTTCTGCTAATTGTGTTTAAATTAACATTTTTCTTCTATTCCTATTATTTCCTGATTGAAATGTTCATTAGTTATTGAATTTGCTGCAAAAAATTGTATTTATTGATTTTTTGGCTTTCATTTGAAAAATCACATGTACAAAGAATTTGAGAGAACATTATCGAACCGAAACGACAAAAGACAGTGACATATTTTCTGGACCATTTCTGACCATTTTTCTGCTTTCGACAGATAAAATAAATCATAGTTTGCAAAAGTGTTTACGCGGTGCGTATTTCAAGTCGAATCTTTTTCATCATTTTCTCGATACCACAAATACATTTTAATCACCTTCTCACTTCAATAATATGGAAATAATTCATGGAGAATATTGAACTTCGATTCAAGAACAAATTGGATTCAGATACCCCATGTCATTAGCATCAATAATTGAATCTCACCTCAAAATTTCAAAAATTATATGCTTGTGCATAATTCACAAATCCGTTATGAGCAAAGTAAGTTGGTAATCGAAAGCATATTTAGAATTCCAAAATGATCGTGATGCAATATTCAATAACGAATTGCTATCATCCATTTTCTCGATTCCTTCAGTAATTTCAACGAAATTAAAGCTGGTTTGGTTGGAATATTTCGCATTCAATATGTCGAAAAAACTTCCCAATATGTTTAATGCTGTTATCGAAATTTCATTAAGTCGGTAAGAAAATTATAGGTGCCGTGACCGCAAGGTATGTATTAGGTCAGTACGTGTTAAGTAATGTTTTTGTTTTCGAGACTGGTTTTCAATAGCCGTAAGAGCTTCGGTTCCAAAACATTACGTGGCACTCAAAGGAACTATTAAAAATAATGCCGTCAAAAAATTTTTGTTCATTTGAATATATATTAATAATTACCTTCATCTCATGGTATACGTGATTTATAAAGCTGTAAAATCATTTGACTCTGTACGGCAACTTTTTTCTTCACATGATATTGTAAAATACAATCGTTATATAGTATTGCCGTTCACAAGAAACTGTTCTGAAAAAAAATATAGAGAAATACAAAACATGAAATTTTTTAGTTTCTGCAAAAGTTCAAATATTCATACCGGAATCAATGTCTTCATCGACGTCCGAATTTTCTTCTCTATCATTTTCTGAAACATGAATGAGTTTTTGTAAATATTCATTTATTTACCAATGACGTCATCAATTTCTTCGTCTGATTCCTCATCCGGTTCCGTTATGTCACTGACTTTTTGGGGGCATTCCTCACCTTGGAACCAGTCGAAATCGTACCGACCGTCATTGAGAATCCATCCATAGTTTATTGGTAACAAGGTCGATGGTATTATTATGAACTTTCAGATTTTTACGGCATTAACTTTTTATAAATTATTGCATTAAGTATAGATAAACTATCTAAATGCCGTATAAAAAAATATCGTCATGAATTTCACCTTACATTTCGTTATATGGATTTTTCTTACTTTTCGTTCTATGGATTTTTCTTTAAGTTTTTCTCCCCTACAAACCTTTGGACCAACGATAATGTACGGCATGTAAAAAAATATTATCTATGCATGAAATACTTTCAAAATAAATTAATTTCATGTTGTTTGAAATCACCCCCGGACCACAAAAAGAGAGGGGGTTGCAACCCTCGATTTTTCCCCTTGTCGCATGATTTTTGTACGGCGTTGCGGAATAATGGATTAGAAGCTGTATTGAAACAGTATGAAACTGATGCCGTACATAATAAAATGACCAAATTACCCTTGAAATTGCCAAAAAATCCAAAAAATTTACCGACTTTGTGGCGCACCATTTTTTTACGGCACTACGCGCTTTCTTATTATTTTTTATGGATCTATAGAGGGTAAAAATGCCGTACAAAAATATATGACCAAAATGTACTCACTCTACCTGCACTTTTGAATTCGCACCAGCACTCAGTTGGACAGCTTACAAGTGACGGCATAGTGCTGAATCTTATTATTTTATGCTCTTATATCGTCCTATATACGTCACCTGGTGGTTCATATGACCCATTCATTTTTTGGATGGGCCTGTAGTCTATTAGGCTCATAATATCAAACATAGACTATTTTCAAACTGCAATGGCATCAATTTGTAATTTTCTTCTCGTCAGCGATCAATGTTTCGACAATTCACCCTATGTTCTCGAAACATCACAATGTTTTTCGTTTCGTGTAAAATCAAGATGAATTAATGATATACCGAATATGAAAGTCTGTTAGCAAGTGATTTGATCCCCGAAAGTGTGATTATCGTTTGTAACTGTGCAAAGCAGGGCCGTCGCGACCGAAATAGGCCCTGAGGCGAGTGTCTCTGTTACCGCCTCGCCTTGTATAATAAAGCACGGGAATAAAATTTATCAGTTGTAATTCAATATCCGTCGGGTCATTAGCTTGATGAGTAGTTGTTTTCTGTTGAATATTTGCCATAATACTACAGTTATAGGTGGTTGCTTGCAGCATTTGGAACAATCCAAACTCTACGTGTTTTTTATAGATTTTTTGGGTTTTTAACCTACCACAATTCGAAAATAAAGAAATCAATATTGAATCTACACGAGTGTTTGTAAGGTGTACGTCATGCATTTCATGTGTGGTTTCTGAATTTCAAAAGACTACAGGCATCCTGTAGGATACGCGAACGTTATATGCCATGATAACCAAAATCCATGAGTTTATAACCGAAGAATAATTTCAATCGTGCATTAAAATACTGACAACATGTAATAACCCGAAACACTCTGTGTTTCTCCGAACGACTCCTGTTGGAAAATCATCGTTGATTCAATTCGCTGGATTCTGGAATCGATACACTCTGTAACATTGTAACCCTGCTATAAAATCGATGATAAAAGTGAAATTAAATTTCGATACGCATAGTAACATCTGAAATAAAATCATTAGTGAAAGCTTCCTGATTTTATACTCGCCGAATCTTTTCCGGGAAAAGTCTCTCTTTTCTTTGCTTAAATTTAAAATCATCTATCACTGACAATAATACACCCTTAGACATTATAACTTATGGACTGGCCTTCATAACACTGTTCCATATATAACGATACGGAATCCAATAGAGAGAGAAAGGATATGCACATTGAAGTGATATTGTGAAAGACAGAATGATAATTCTAGATTTGAATTACTCTATCCTCCTTTAACTCTCTCTATCTGCTACATAGAAGTATTCTATCTTGCTCACTCTGCAGTCCTCTCTCTCTCTCTCTCTCTCCCAGGGCAAGTCCATCAGTTTTAATGTCTACGAATACACCACAATAACAACAAGCACTAAAAAATATGACAAATGAAACAAAATTATTAGAGATATCTTACCTATCCTACCTATTAATAATCCCATCACTTTTTCCCTTCTCACAATAATTTTCTCGTCAATTCTCTCACGATGAAGATGGACGTTATTTCAAGCTAGAATCAAAATGAATGATGATTTTTCGTTTTTCGAAAACTCATACTTAATCCAATCAATATGTACATCCGTGCATGCAAAAGGTCGGGTGCATATTGTTTCAACCAAAACCAATATCAAAAAACCAGATTCGCAATTCCGAAGTGCTGTGCGAGCGAGCGGCAGTGTATCCAAAAAATCATGAAACTTTGGGACTTTTTTCAGTATTTGCTCGATATCTCCGAGAAAGAAGGATCTGACTGATATAGCCACTCTAGATATTTTTTTAGAAAAAGACGTAATTTGCTACCATTTGAGACGAGCTCTATACAGGCTCTGGTTTGTTTCCACGATATAGCTATTCAAAAATAGGCCATTTTTTCTGAAAAATTTTTTTTTTCAATATCGACACTTATTGTGTATATTATCAAATATCCAACCCACATCGAATTTTATATGAATGTGGGATGCGTATTCCAGAAGATATTTCACAAAATAAGTGACAAAAAAAACAAGTTTTTAGAAAAAATGGCCTATTTTCGAAGAGTTGAATTGTGGAAACAAGAGTCTGTATAGAGCTCGCATCAACCTCAAATTGTAGCGAATTACATCTTTTTCAGGAATATATGAGGTTACTATATACTTAGGGCCAGTTGCACCGCTTCAACTTAGCAGAGATTCAACTAAGCTTAGCTCAATCGTTAAGGAACAAGGAAGCTGATTGGCAAATTCGTAGCAACAAAGCCTGGCTCAGATAAAGCACAACTCAAGAAAAGCGGTACAACTGGCCGTTAATGTTTGAACGTCATTATATTGGGGTGGATCAATATTTGTTCTGTAGTTTTCTAAGTTTATAACCCACCACAATCTGAAGAAAGTCATTATCCGACTTGGTCCGATATTGAGGCTGCATCCTGCCCATCCAGGTATTATGTAGAAATTGATGTTTTCACGGATCTTCGATATGCAAGATGAATTTTTCTGGGTTTTTATCCGTGAGTTAACTTCTGATTTGTTCGACGTTTCGAATTCCATTTTGAATTCATTCTCAAGAACTTATTCATCTTGCATATCGAAGATCCGTGAAAACATCAATTTCTACATAATACCTGGATGGGCAGGATGCAGCCTCAATATCGGACCAAGTCGGATAATGACTGAGGAGAGTCATTATAAATACCAGTTTCCGTGGAGAACAGACAATTGAAGTCTTTGCTTGCTCTTGCTTGGTTGCTTCGTAAGGGGAGTGATTGACCAGGACGGTATGGACAGATATTCGTCTCAAAGTTCTTGAGAATGAATTCAAAATGGAATTCGAAACGTCGAACAAATCAGAAGTTAACTAACGGATAAAAACCCAGAAAAATTCATCTTGCATATCGAAGATCCGTGAAAACATCAATTTCTACATAATACCTGGAAGGGCAGGATGCAGCCTCAATATCGGACCAAGTCGGATAATGACTGAGGAGAGTCATTATAATTACCAGTTTCCGTGGAGAACAGACAATTGAAGTCTTTGCTTGCTCTTGCTTGGTTGCTTCGTAGGGGGAGTGATTGACCAGGACGGTATGGACAGATATTCGTCTCAAAGTTCTTGAGAATGAATTCAAAATGGAATTCGAAACGTCGAACAAATCAGAAGTTAACTAACGGATAAAAAACCCAGAAAAATTCATCTTGCATATCGAAGATCCGTGAAAACATCAATTTCTACATAATACCTGGATGGGCAGGATGCAGCCTCAATATCGGACCAAGTCGGATAATGACTGAGGAGAGTCATTATAAATACCAGTTTCCGTGGAGAACAGACAATTGAAGTCTTTGCTTGCTCTTGCTTGGTTGCTTCGTAAGGGGAGTGATTGACCAGGACGGTATGGACAGATATTCGTCTCAAAGTTCTTGAGAATGAATTCAAAATGGAATTCGAAACGTCGAACAAATCAGAAGTTAACTAACGGATAAAAACCCAGAAAAATTCATCTTGCATATCGAAGATCCGTGAAAACATCAATTTCTACATAATACCTGGATGGGCAGGATGCAGCCTCAATATCGGACCAAGTCGGATAATGACTGAGGAGAGTCATTATAAATACCAGTTTCCGTGGAGAACAGACAATTGAAGTCTTTGCTTGCTCTTGCTTGGTTGCTTCGTAAGGGGAGTGATTGACCAGGATGGTATGGACAGATATTCGTCTCAAAGTTCTTGAGAATGAATTCAAAATGGAATTCGAAACGTCGAACAAATCAGAAGTTAACTAACGGATAAAAACCCAGAAAAATTCATCTTGCATGTCGAAGATCGGTGAAAACATCAATTTCTACATAATACCTGGATGGGCAGGATGCAGCCTCAATATCGGACCAAGTCGGATGATGACTGAGGAGAGTCATTATAAATACCAGTTTCCGTGGAGAACAGACAATTGAAGTCTTTGCTTGCTCTTGCTTGGTTGCTTCGTAAGGGGAGTGATTGACCAGGACGGTATGGACAGATATTCGTCTCAAAGTTCTTGAGAATGAATTCAAAATGGAATTCGAAACGTCGAACAAATCAGAAGTTAACTAACGGATAAAAACCCAGAAAAATTCATCTTGCATATCGAAGATCCGTGAAAACATCAATTTCTACATAATACCTGGATGGGCAGGATGCAGCCTCAATATCGGACCAAGTCGGATAATGACTGAGGAGAGTCATTATAAATACCAGTTTCCGTGGAGAACAGACAATTGAAGTCTTTGCTTGCTCTTGCTTGGTTGCTTCGTAAGGGGAGTGATTGACCAGGACGGTATGGACAGATATTCGTCTCAAAGTTCTTGAGAATGAATTCAAAATGGAATTCGAAACGTGGAACAAATCAGAAGTTAACTAACGGATAAAAACCCAGAAAAATTCATCTTGCATATCGAAGATCCGTGAAAACATCAATTTCTACATATATATATATATATATATATATATATACTGGAGATCGAGGATTCCTCAGGAAAAGACAGATAGGTGGTTCTAAATCATCAGAACACATTCTTACTGCCGATGGAGATCACACAGTAGAATGGAACGACACTGAAATTGTGACAGAGGAGAGCAGTGACAGGAAACGAAAATTAAAGGAAACTGCTTTCATCATGCTGTCTAGTGAAGAATGCATATCTATGAGTTCGCTTGATATGGATCGCGGATGGCTGCCCCTCCTGAAGGACAAAATTTCAAATTTGAAATAATTTGACAAATGTCAATTATGAAGAGATTGCCTACAAGAGATATTTGCATTTGAATAGGAATTTACCTAAAAGTTTTGAGAACGGAAGCATATTCAGTTTCCGAAAGCTTGACGGAAAATATTTTCATATTGTATATTAGTTCTTATTATTTTTTTGATGGTGAAAATTTGAGTTATACGAGAAGTTGCTGTCCAATTGGATCATTCTATCCAGAAAGAACTGTTTTTCAATAGACGCAGCAACTTATCGGGGTAGATTGAAAATCTGCCCGTCTACACTTGTATAGATTCAACTATTGATTCTTATTTTTTCAGATTGTGGTGGGTTACAAACCCAGAAAACTACGGAACAAATGACGATATATTAAGCAAAAACTGGGAAAAGTCCCAAAATTTCGTGTTTTTTTGGGTACACTGTCGCTCATACAGCACTTTTGAAATTGAAAATTTTGCGTTTTTAATATTGATCAGGTCCTAACAACATATAAAAAATGCAAACTGTCCCAACCTTTTGCAAGCTATTGTTGTTTGCTGTTGGGAATGATAGGGGGGGGGGAGCGATGAGGCGATCGAGATCATATTGTGACGTGACCATCTGGACCGTCAGAGTCAGAAAGACACCTGTGACGGCAGTGAAACAGGTGCAGGGCGCAGCTGCAATAGGTCCAGCGCCTGACCGATAATGGAAGAAACATTCAGCTCGCTTTGTAAATTATTAAGAATTGATAAACATTTCGGGTCCCCCGATTCATTATTATCATTCCTCCCATCATATGAAGTATATATATTTTACATATTTGTGCCTTTTCACTATTCTATTCTTTGTTGCTTTGGGATCAAAATGCCGCCCCGGAATAACTATACCGTCTGAGGCGACCATCCCACCTGCTTCACCCGTGGTGCCGGCCCTGGTGGAAGGAAATGAACCTATCATCATTTGAGAACAACAAAACTGATGAAATATAATTTGAATTCGACGATTCCATCGTGAGAACACCATGTGGAAACAATTAATAAATTTGTACCCGAAGCCTTGATTTTCTACATGATAGTTTTTCATTTTCCAAGGGTACGAAGTAGATCCGAGTAGATACTTATACCGTGAGAGCTGAAATATCACAAAACCAGGGCCTCTCGTGATCGTGAACTCATTTCGATTTTGACTGGATACTATTGCTAGAGAAACAGTGTCAAAATTTAAGGCTTACTTGGAAAAAAATATATTTTTTTGTGCGCGCGGACCATGAAGTTAAGATTTGTAAATGATAAAAAAATCTTCAAATTTGGACATTCTTGTATCATTTTTGAATGGACTATCTTACCGCCTATGATGATCATTATGATGACAAATACGAAAAATACGTTCAATATACACTCAGTATTGAGGCAAATATATATCCTTTGGTGCCTTGAAAATCGAAACAAATGTAAGATCATTGTAATAAAAAACATCCGAATTTTTCAAATGAAATAATTGTGTTGGAAATCATCCTCAAACTGAATTGTTACTAAATATTTCATACTATTTTTAATTTTTCTTGCTCTGTCATAATTTGTGAGATTTTATTACCTCATTAAAACTAACAAAGTTTTAAATAATCATAATTTTATTTTTTACATCATAAAATTTCGAATATATTGTCGATGTCCATGCGCCTCACCAGGATCCATGATTATAAGTTGAACTAGTAATAGACCTGATCGCCCAGGACATAATAAATTCGGTACGTTCATTTTTACAGTCGCTTGAATATTTTCCAATGTTTGAAGGAGCTACAGATTGGATTTATTATTTGTAACATCAGTCTAAAAACATTCTACTCCTTTTCAACTCCACTTCTGATCAGGACTCGAAACATTGGCTGATGATGGCTTTTTGGGAAAATGCAAATGGCAAATATGTATGTATATTTGCATATATTTCAAACTCACGTTCCTGGAATAGAATAAAAAATGGAATATTCAGTATGCAAAATATACAGGGTGTTGTGTTGTAAATGTCTGATATTTCACGGGACGATTCCTTAGTTATTTATTAGGATAGAAGTTTATATAAGCATGGCTCCGAAAAGCCTTCATTCTTTGAGATACAGGGTGCGTTTATTTTTATTTTGTTTCTTTCTCGAACAGTTTTTTTAAAATAATTTCAATATTTGGACAAAAATTGGTATTTTGAGAAATTAAAATTTGGTTTTAGTTTACACTTAATTGTAGGGGGCATGTATGTATAACATTTGCCAGACAAAAAGTCGATATCTCTATTTTTTCACTTGAAAATGGATTGCATGTCAAAAGTCGCTACAAGGAACCGTTTTCCAGATATTTTGATTTAAATTTCTCAACGCTAAGGGTCGTGAATCAATGTGCAAGAGTAAATTATGCGATTCCTTACTTCTTCTGGTTTCTTGTGAATCAAAGAAATCAGATGTTCACACAGGAAAAAATCCAAACTGTTAAGGTCTGGTTAAATGAACGATGAGTTTGGAACCTTTGGTGTGAAAGTTGAAACTTTTCCTAGAGATCAATCCTGAAGTTGCTAACCTTGTTAGCGAAACGCGCGTCGAGTGCAAAAATATCAATTTGGTGTGAGAGTGATTGATCTCTAGGAAAAGTTTCAAAGGTCTGGTTACCTAGAAGGCCACAGTTGAGAGCCTTTCCGACGTATGAACTGCATTTCATTCCATAGTCTAAAAGACGCATCTTCCAACAAAATAAGAATCTGATGATATCTCTCTCCGTTTAATCCTCAAGGAATAAAGAATGGTCCTTCCAAGGATTCCTGCCCACACGTTGAGACAGAGCTGTTATCGAAAATGTTATTCCTGTATCGCATGGGGGTTTTCCTCTGACCACAAATGATTGTTGTGAAAATTACGTTTAGCGTTACGTGGGAAATATTCGTCGGTAAACAAGATTTGATTTCCCACTAAAGAATTTTGAGTAAGGCGTAGGACAAACCAACGACAGCAGTTGAAACTTTTTTGTATAGATCGGACTGAAAGTTTTTTCTGGAGCTTGTTTCCGTTCTTTTTCCAGATTCAGAACTGCTTTCTCGGTTGCTGGGGTCTTACCGTCCGATGTGCACCCGACAGATGACTAGCCTTCTCAAAACTTCCTGTTGTGTAGGAGTTGTGTGGTTTCAATATGGCTCCTGAGTATGGTAGAGTTAACCATTACGAACAAATAATCACACCAGTAACACATAAAACTATTCAATTATGCGTCGAGATATTATATTCGACATGACAGCACCAAAACAAACAGTGAAATGAACTTACTAGCCTACTCGATACTTTCATTTTAAGAGTTCGCGAATCAATGATAAGACAATTGGATGCATCGAATAATCGATAGTGTAATATCTCTAAAACGGCTCCTACAATTAAGTGCCAAACTGTTTCCAAATTTCAATTTCACCTATTGAAAAGTCCCTAAATATCAAAAATCAATATTATTTTGGAATTTATTAATCCTTGAATGAGTTTTTTACCTTACTGAGGAATCGACCTATAAAATATCAGACACTCATAACATAACATCTTGTATTATAGTAGAAATAAGATACTAATGAATGTGGAGTTGTTTGGTTCGTACAGATCAAAGGAGAAATCCAGAGCAAACGCCTGGAAAAAATAATAAAGAAAATTCCCGTGTGATTGCTTATGAAAATATAAATAGTATTGAATCGAACTTCCATTGTCTATTAAATTTGCTAAACCGATAATTGACTCATTAGATCGATATACTGAATTATGATAAAAACAATCAGATATGAACAATAAAGGTAGAACTCGAACAAAAATTCTTAATGTATGTGATTTGAAAAATTCAAGAAAATCAATTCGAATAAACAAAAATAAAATGGGTTCGAAATCAGAAATAATATTGAAATGGTTTCAAATCTCAACAATACACTTCAAATGAATCCCGATCAGGAAATCAGATTAAGGAATATGAAAAAGTCATAAAAATAAAAATAAATAAAGAAAGAAATTCACTGCTGTTCCTACCATAGGTGGTACCATATTCCATCGAATTTATTCTGGAATATCGCAGAAAATTCAGTTCTCTGTCATTTTTCCATTGATACTTCCACTTCATTCAGTAGGGAATTCAATCGGTCACTTCATCGCAGTACATTCTTAAGCTTTCTTCTTTCTTAGTCGGAGGATGTTTCACTGAACCCTTGTTGAAAGTTTCACAAATCGCTGCATGCTTAGTCATGTGAGTTCACTCAGTAATTTCATGTAGCTATTTGTTCCATGCAACTATTCATTTTTACTCTCAATTCATAAATGAATTGCAAGAGTGAAAAAGATTAAGCTAATGATAGGGAGAAAGACGATAGATTTAATTCTCTTTGAGAATGAAATCAAGCAAGAACATATCCACGAATTCTGTTTGGTATCTAATTTTCTGATTGAGGAGAGATTTCTCAATCTCAGTGCGTCGCAAGTTTTTTCCCCATCCACCACCTTGGATAAGTCCCCAAATTCGACCCTGATTCATCTGGGTGCTTCAAGAAATGCTGAATTGAGCTGATCTGAAATATAATCTTCCAATTCAGTTCGAATTGATTATCAGTAGCTACCTAAAAATAGCAGGACTAATGCAAAAGTAAAATACTTTTTGATGATTGCACGGTCATAAAATCGTCGAGGCATATATTTTAATACACTTCTCTCCGAAGTTATCTTAATGAATTCGAAACTGGTTGGCCCACCTCGAAGAAAAAAGTATATCCTCGAAGTGATATCTCGTGTAGGTGTGCGGTGATTTGCACAAAATGTTAATTCAAAGTAAGTCATCATTTCATCTAATTAATTTGATGAATTCAATTCAAATCCACCGTTCTATGTTGAAACGTTTTTAGATGTTAACCGAATGGTTGAAATTGGCCCAATAACAAGAACAGTGAATAATTCGTTTACTCGAAGTATCATCATTATAAACATCCTATTTTATGAATGCCTTGCACTGTCCGTCTGCTCGTGAAATGTAGCAAAAACTACTGGTGCCCTTTGTGAGGGAAACAAGAACTATCATTCCTAAAAACCCTGAACATGTTCTTACGCTCGAAGTGTGGCGCAGTGATGCCAGAGCTACCAGTCCATTGCCAGATCTGACTACTTTCATCGGAAAGTGCTTATTGGTTATTTACTTTTGTTAAATAACAGAAATTTGTCATCATCTCGAAATTTTTGACGATCTTCATTGAAAGTCGAAGTTGAGTGAAAATAAAGATAGGGATTTGTACAATGTTAAAATGTTTTCCTGAGAGTTTTTTTTTCTACGAATTTCACGAGTTGTGCATTTTATGTGCTATTTTCATTTTGGGCTCGATATTCTCACTTGTGCAATTAACGATTTACCGTTTTCTATATGCTTTCTGATACATTAAATAGCTTTTGCTAAAACTCTCTGAATCCATCAATTGAGAAATTCCCTACTTTCATTCACAGCGAAATTTTTATTCGCCAAAATATCACAATTCGAAATTATAGAAGTTTCATTTTCTTTCAGAAAATGATTCTATGAGAAGTACCGTATTGTATTTATGAGTGGTCAAAACCTCTAGTCCCTGAAAAAGTACCCTGAATACGGAGTCTGGCTACACTAATATTCCTAATCAGTCTGAAGTTAGTTATATTGCAAATGAAGTACAATATAAATTATATTCGTAAACTTCAGCCTCGCACTGTCCAAGTGCGATTTTTCAAAAGATTAGAGATAACCAAGTTCTCAAATCACCTCGAACACGGAAAACCACCAAGGGTTAGACAAATACTGCTGTACTGGATACAGCTATTCGTCACACTATTTATACCATGTATGAATCCAGACTCATTAGATTCATTAACAAGTTCTTCTTCAGTTGATGGTAATCCAAAACATCCAAATCCCAGTTACCGCCCTTTTTTTGTAAGTCTAACGGGTGGAAAGTTACAGCGGACGAAGCATTTACATTTTTCCACAAAATCGTCCAATTCAATCTTTTCGAGGTGAATTCTGTAAAAATGAATAACATTGAGATATTGGAGTGAGTTATTTATATGATTTACAATATGAGGAAAAGCAATAACCACCTGCAAAGTTTTTTGGTCCGATAAGTACTTGGTCTGATACTAATACACATTCTGATTGATTTTCCCAACAAAAGCCCCCTTTCTAGTTCCTTGTTGAGAAATTAATCGGAATGAGACGTTATAATAGACGAAATCCATATCGAATCAAAAAATTTGCAGGTAGTCGTTGAACTACCTTGTATTGTGAATTATATAAAGGGACAACTGTAGTGTTCGTATTCAGTATCAATTATGAATTATAAATGAACCAAATTAACCAAACCTTGTTAGCGAAACGCGTGTCGAGTGCAAATAGGGTCAGTTTGTTGTTGGTGTATAGTTGCAACACGCCTCGTGATTGAAATTTTCAAAGCAGATGATTGTTTCATTTGCGATCTAACCTTCGAAAGTCAAGTTGTAGTGGAAAAGAGAGGCGTCCAGACTCTTCTGAAAACCAGTGTAAAACGGCAAAATTGTGATAACACGCGAATTCTGAGAGATAGATCGTCAATAACTGTTCATGCCGCATACCAGAAAGATTATAACAATGAAAAATTAATCGCCGTGTATCTTCGTAAAAAGCTGACACACCTTTAGTGACGTCGATGGCACGGTCCTTGAGGCTACCGCGTTTTGACTTTGAACCAAATATTTCCTGTGTACTGAAGAAATTGCCCTCGATATTTCAAGTAAACAAAAGAAAAGTCACCGGTTCGAGATTACATCCATTGGATAGGAAAATTATCGATAAAAGACAAGGTTGCGAGAGCAGCTAACGAACGATTTGATGAATTGGATTGGCAGATAATAGAGTGCCTATAGACCAACTGCCGTAGCACACATACACACGACTGACAACGGAGACAACTGTGACAATGACAATGACGTAGGTGACGAAGACACCATCAACCGACCCAGACTAGGACAAGAGCATCTATAGATTAGGCCTGCTGGGTATATCACAATTGAAAATAACATCAGCTCTACCTAGTGTTGGTGTGGAATTGAGTTAGCTTTGGATTCACGAAATGTAATAATTCTGTAACGAATACCTACGAAACAACAATTACTCAACAAAGAGTTACAAATCAATACTAAGGTAACGAATAGCTACAAATCATTTCTCAAAATGGAAAAAATGAGGACTTTGACGATTTTTCGAAAAAATGTTCACGTTCCGTCTGCATTTTTGTTATGAGATCAATCGTTTATCAAATCGGAAAAAAACATGTTTCGTACCTTCAATCCAAGATGTTAGATCACGTCACCCTTTCTCCCCAAGGTCGAAAACTTGGATTTTCCATCAGGGTCCCTAACCAAAAAACATTTCAAAATCAGTATACTAACAGATTTTTTTAATTACATTCTTCTCAGAGAGAACCGGACAGTAATGAGCATGATGTTTCAGTACAAAGCGAAGGGCCCAATACGACCATTGGGGAACGCCATGACAATTTTTTTTTATGTGATCGGTTACTACTGTCTGAAACGCCAACTACGTATTCACCTGTTTCAATGGCGTGAATCATTGAGTTTACGTTATGACATAATGAATTTTGCTTCATAAATCATTCAAGCATATCTGGCCAGCATTGTTCACAAACCAAAGCCTCTTTCCACGAACTCTCGACGTGAATCTGTTACACGATTTAACATCGACAGTTCTAGTCCTTGGAGCGCACACAAAACTGAAATTCCTCTTAATTAACGACTCTAATTGCAGACCTGGAGAACTTATAAGGCATTCCGTCAGAGGAATCGTCAAGGCCCATCTTCGGCTCCTGTTTCAACTGATGTTGTCTCTCCGGACCACCCGGTTCATTACGTCATGTAACTTATGTGCGTACAGGGTGTCGCCATGGAGAAAAAGTGATAGCTGAAATACCTCCTGCCATGAAAAGAAGTTGAAGATGGTGGTCCAAGGAATACCGATTATGTGGGAACGCTCAAAAGAATGCATTCCATATTAAAACGGAATTTGCAGTGAAAAAATTCTGCGGCTGTCATAATCGGATAATTCACAGAAAAAAGTTATGATCTGATTATATTGCACATTATCCCTGTCCAGTCTGACTTATTAGGACTCAACCAATCTCTCTTATACTTTCAGAAATAACATTTTTCGTTGGATAATTATGATATTCCAGACAAAATTACTCAAAGAAAAGGGCATGATATTTCCCTACTACAAGAAAATAATATTTCCTTTTAATTGTTAGTGTTTCACATACATGACTGAAAACAGTTGCCATAGTAAGCCAAGTAATTTTATTACGAATTTCAAAGCACCATTTATTTGTGAATGATATCATTTGCGATATTTCCCAAATTAATTGATATCTATCGAATATTGAACGATTTGCGGAGAAATAGTATGTTACCCTCGTAGGAGAAGTCACATTGAATGGTAATAGATCGGACTTCCATTGTCTATATTTTCAACTCTATTGAAACCTGTTGCTAAAAGCGGAAGGATTAAAATGCAAATCAAGTGAGAAAAATCAAATCAAAATCAAATTTTTGGTCAATAATGAAATTAGGGATTGATTGATCAAAGAGAATACCGTTTTTACAAAAAACAGAGATTTCGAATATGAAATATGAGTCAAAAAGAATTTTAAATAACGAAATAAATGAAATAATAGTGTGACAAGAAAATTGAGGTATCGAATATGAAATACTAGTCAAAAAATGTAAATGGAGAAATTGAATGAAATATTATGAAAAAATGTTGAAAGCAAGTTTAAAGTTGAGTGTACTCACGACGTTTGGATTGCTGGTATCCTCAATCGTCTTCGGGTGATGACTAACAATATTTCGAGGTGTGGTCGGTTATAAAGCCCCCGATTCCCCTATGGGGAATGGAGGCGAGCGGGTGCTACTACTAGAAGTGCGCCGATCGATCTTCAGCAGAAAATGGATGTATTGGCGGCCTCCACACATTCCGGATCTCCACGCCGACATGACTAAATGCGTCGTTATTGAGGATGTAGGGGGCTTGCATGAATTTTTTCTTGAACCAGTGCTTCTCCTTGTGTATTCCAGCAATCGAAACATCGTGAGTACACTCAACTTGAAACTTGGTTTCAACGTTTTTTCATAATATTTCATTCAATTTCTTCATTTACATTTTTTGCCTAGTATTTCATATTCGATACCTCAATTTTCTTGTCACAATATTATTCCATTTATTTCGTTATTGAAAATTCTTTTGACTCATATTTCATATTCGAAATCTCGGTTTTTGTAAAAACAGTATTTTCTTTGATCAGTCAATCCCTAAGTTCATAATTGACCAAAAATTTGATTTTGATCTGATTTTTCTCGCTTGATTTGTATTTTCATCCTTCCGCTCTTAGCAACAGGTTTCAATAGAGTTAAAAATATAGACAATGGAAGTCCGAACCATAACCATTCAGCAAGGAACATTGTCAACCACTTTCAAGCAAAAGAAGTCACATTCCTGGAATCTTCTTCCCAGGAATGTTGGGCCGTTTCTACCAGAAAAACAATATACCATTCAATAGGAATTTTCGTTATTTGACTGTCTCGAAATCGACTTTTTTATGGAATAGACAAATACAACATTATTGTTTGATGTAAATCTTACTTTGCGAAAGTAATCAACGTCACAACGAAATTTCGTGTCTCCTGAAATAGAGAAGTCGGCTTGTTGTTCATCCGTAGAATTTTTTTTTTTTTGGTTTGGATAATGAAAGTGATGACTAAATTGTTGTGAAAAGAAGGACATTCGTATTTCGTGCAGAAATATTAGTATATTTGAACGTGCATACAGCTTGACAATAATTTTTACTTATCTAAATATTGGTAATTCTCGTGGAGGAACTAATTCGAGAATAAGTTATAAGAATATATGAACTAGCTGAGTAGTCTCGATAGTTGATTTTTGTTCCATTGAATATACGATACCAGATGTCCACGTTTGCTTGAATGTTCTCTCAAGAATGTATTCTGCATTCGATGAAACATGGAAAAAATCAAGTCAAAAGTTAAATGAATCAGAGAGTAACAAGAGAAATACTTCCAAAATACGTGAATATTGAAGAAACATAAAAATTTTACATAAATAATTATTTATTGAAAATCTATGATCCACGATTAGCCTTTAAATAATCATGAAGAGAAAGAAAAATATTGTCAGAAACTTCACATCACGTTCAGATGACATTCGATTTTATTTCGTTATGGAAGGTTAATATATGATTGTATTGACATAAGTTGAGGTCCGTTGGTACATTTGTTACCCCATGTCAAAAAAAGGAGGTAATGATTTTGTCTCAAAATATTTTTTCAAAAACAACGTGTATCATTTCTGCCTTGGAACTTGCCATATACAGCTTTGACGTATACAAAAAAAATATATAAACCACGGATTGTATATCAAATCTGGTGAAGAACGGCCTACATGAATCTTGGATACTTTTTTCCATTATCAGTACTCAATCAATCATGATAACATTTTTGAAGTACGAAAAAATATGATATTTTCGAGTGTGCATTGGACATAGGTGTAGCATCAGCTGAATAAAATGCTGGTTTCTCCAAAAGTACAGCGATTGCAATCAACAATTATGTCAGAATTAGGTCTTTTTGAGAATTTCAAGTCAATACCCTAGATTATGGGTACCATCTTATATGGTTTCATTCTAGGAGCAATAAAATTGCCTATTCAACAGCGCTACGTTTGATTTTATTACCTATTAGATGTTGAGCACATTTTTCATCGACAGTGATACGCTAAGTGAATAGTAAACCCAACCCAACATATGGAACAGAATATGTAAGATCCAAAACACTACTTTGACGCGCACCAGTGATGATATTCGGAGAAATATGGGACACATTCTGATTTAACTTTGAGAGATTACTTTCCACTTGTCGAATGAGTGTTCAACCATATCAAACGAAATCAACGAATACCCAGGTTTCTGTGTTCATTGAAGGGGAGGAGAAAATTGCTGGTATCGAAAGCTCGTGGTTCTCGGTGGTTTAGTGGTAAGCAAGTCCAAGCGGATGACCGGGGTTCAATTTCTTGCTATAGAACCACCGTAACAGAGAGAACTAGTCTAAGAACTGAATTGACCACTGAAGACAATTATCACTTTCCTGATAAAAGATTGCAGAATATTCTGAAAATCATATGAAAATTGAAAGTAATATTTGTCTTCAGTGGTCAATTTAGTTCTTAGAATAGTCCTCTCTGTTACGGTGTTCGGATAGGTTTCCGCGGCCAGTTGTATGTTGTTGTTGAGTTCGGGTTTAACCGCGTCTGGAGTTTTGTTCTCGACGTTTCGGCTCCGATTTTGGAGGCATTTTCAAGTGGTAAATGTAACTTCACGCTGAGGTCTCAATCTGCCTACTCCCCAGGTCTCATCACGAGTTTTTTCTAAGGTATCAATCTGCCTACTCCTTCGATCGAACTGAGGTATCGAGGGATGTACTGAGGTATCGAGGGATGTTGGGGGGTATTTATAGCAGCGGGTGCTGCTAAAGCACCGTCGGATGTCTTGATAGGGTCTGGGCATCTGGAAATTAGGGGTTTCCATGCAGTTGGGAGTCTCTGACCGTCGTCACGTTTATTTAAGCGGGAAGGTCGCTTCTCGATTTCGATAGCCTCGCGGATTATACGAGCTTGTAGTGTTTTTGCTGTGGCGATGCTCTTAGTGTTCTCAAAGTCTATATTGTGTCCTGTCTCTTGATGATGTTTGGACAGAGCTGAAGATGGGTCTGATTTTCGGACAGCAAGTTGATGTTCGTATACTCTACTTGTCACACGTCTGTTGGTCTGGCCTACATATGTTTTATGGCAATCAGAACATGGTATTTCATATATATCCTGTGATTCGTTGACAATTTTGTCCTTTGGGTAGCGGAGGAATATGGAGATTTTATTGTTGGCTGTAAATATCGTTTTTATGTCCTGTTTTTTGAGAATTCGGCTGATTTTGTCAGTAACACCTTTAATGTAGGGAAGGAAAGCTTTGTGGGGAACGTTGTTGTCTCTTGGGTCTCTGGGAATGGAAGGAGAGGTTCGATGGCGGCGGATAGATCTGTCAATTTTATGGTCTGTAAATCCATTTTGAAGAAGGGCTGATTTGAGTTGGGCTAGTTCCTGTGGTTTGTTATGGAGGTCTGTGAGGTTGATGGATCTGTAGATGAGGGAATTTACAACGGAATTGGTTTGTGCTGGATGATGGTGGGAGTTTGCGTTAAGGTATCGGTTTGTGTTGTGCATATATATATATATATATATATATATATATATATATATATATATATATATATATATATATATATATATAATAGATTCATATATTTCTTCTCATCTTTTTGGATGAATTTCGTTCCACGTGACCTATCATTTTACAAATGATTCAAGGGTGTTTCCCACTTTTTACGTCTTGAGTCATAACAGAAATTAGGAACCAGAAGCAACGAAGCAAAGTTTTTTGAAAAATGTTGTTATTGTTGAATAATTCCCAGTTTTTTTTTGTTTTATCTCGGTTGTAATTTCGATCTATCTGTTATTTATATCTGTATCTGTTCTTTTTTATATATTTTGTATTCTTATAATCACATTCCTTTACAAGCACATGTGTTTCTTGGGATTTAAATAAATAATAATAATAATTATACACACAACTCACTTTCATAACGAGCATATTGTTAAATCAAGTTATATTTTTGAAAATCATTCAGATATAATCTCATATTTCAAGCGGATCAATTTTTCAGTTCAAGTTATGTTCTGTTCTGAAAACCTTGGGACGTGTACATTTTGTCGGAATATTCCTTTCAAATTTAGGAAACGTCCAGGATTTTGTTACGAATACAACTCACTTGTAATTTAATGAATATCATAGAATGTGAATAACTGGAGATGGGAAAAAACAGACCATCAGTCTATTTTTGAGTTACTGAATTCCATTTCCAGTCCATCATATAAAACTTTATACTACGTTCAACTGCCCAGGAAATTGAATCAGTTTATATTTCATCAATTTTTTTTGTCTCAACTATCCTTGGTGAATAATCCTCAGAGAAATAATGATCTTCTAATCGAATATTGAAACTTCCATTTCCCCAGATTATTATCCATGGAATCTACTGAATACTACTGTGAAATGACAGTTTCATCGAATCAAATACTCATCGAACGACATATCCAATTTGAAGTTAAACCACTCGTTCGTAAAGGCAAGCAACACCTTTTTTCATATTATATCACAAGTCGAGAGTATGTATTAGAATTTATGCCCAGACAATCACTTCAATAGGTCATTGTATTCTTATAATGGCACTGGTAGTTTTGTATGTAGGTGCATAGCAAATTATAGCACGATGCTAGCTGTGTGAACCGGCCATTCACCTTCCTTTTTGCTAAGGGCATTTCTTAGAACACGATCTCTCATGCCTACCCCATATCTTCTGCTAGAACAATGACCATTTCATGATTATTCAATGTTTCAACACCGGCCGTGGTTCCTATTGTTGTACTCGATGCAGTATCACTAGTGAATCATGTAAATCACTTTACGCAATTATTACAGGCCACGTTAAATTCCACGTTCACGACTGAGCTGCGAATACAGGGTGGCCAAAATTGGTGAATTGATTCGGATTATACGTTTACGTGAATCCCAACCATCGACTGATTATTATGTATAATAGTTATACACTGTGAAACCATTTGCCACCACTAAGGATCGGTTTTTCAATGGAAGATATCTAGCAGATAAAAATAACCAACAGTTTTCATCCTTGTCACCGCCAAACCTTACTCAAGCACACCTTCTCCTTTTTTCCATCTGTCTGAGAGATAACTCATTCTTGTATTGAAAAAATTGGTGCTGAATATAGGATATAATTCAGAAATTCGAAAGGTTAGGATGGGATGCGAGTTATATTCATAGAGAATAATAGTCATTATTGCGAGTAGTATACTTTACTTTATTTACGACTAATTTATTTATCATGATATGCAATTCGAGTAATTTTTTGTTAGCACTGTTTGGTTACATATTATTTATGCTGAATTTCACATTATGATGAATGTTCCTGTATAATAAAAAAATAAAGTGGACATTAGTTCTGACAGAAAAGTCATTGATTCAATTTGAATTTTGTCTCTGAATAATTACGAAATAAGGGATTTTAAAGCTAATCCAGACATTATTTTTGGTCTTTCGAGTAAAAACAGACCACGAAGTATGGAATCAAGTAGAATTCAGACCAGAAGCGCAGCGAAAAATGCAGCTAACCCTGACGCGGGAGAGACTGAATCAAGAAACAATTCGCATGATGGAGTAGTAGTGAATTCGAATAAAGATACAAAAAGCAGAATATCCAGCAAAAAAGCCCTTCCACTAAGAAATCAAAAGCAAGTAGTATTGCAACAAGGCTTAAAATAGAAGCTCAAATAAAGGCAGACGAAGCTTTGGCACGTATATTAGAACAAGAAAAAATTATAATCCAAAACCGATTAGCATATGAAAAAGCTCAAATAGAAGAAGCATATCATGAACAATCTGAGGTTGGATCCAGGGAATCAGAAAATACTGAAGACGTAAAATTTGAAGAAGTGTCATCCTGTTCAAAAGTTCGTAATTGGCTTTCTGATCAAAAAATGTGTGAACCTTCGACTAGTAAACATGAAGAATATCAAAACACAACACGAAATGAAGAAAGATCCGTTCAAGACAAACTGGAAATGTTGTTTTCGAGACAAACAATAGACAAAGATCTACCAATATATTCAGGTGACGTGAAAGAATGGCCTTTATTTTTCATGCAATATAAATCTACAACCGAAATGTTGAAGCTTTCATCAGAAGAAAATTTGTGTCGACTTAGGAAATGTCTTACTGGTGACGCCAAAAGATGTGTTGAAGGTCTTCTTCTATCTGCAACATATGTAGAAAAAATATTGGAAATTCTGAAGAATCGCTTTGGTAGACCTGATCTCATAATCAAATCAATGGTGAACGACGCTGAAATGTTACCTTTTGTCCGGAATAATGACTTCAAGGCACTGACACATTTATCTGAAACAATAGCTAATCTTGTTGCGACATTAGACGTGTTGAACATGACAAACTACCTCGATTGTCCTCAGTTACTAGAGAAACTGTTACAGAAGTTACCGTATTCAATGCAGCTATCTTGGGGAGAAAAAATGTCATCTAGTAGTATTCCTCTTAATCTGAAGGATTTCAGTGAATGGATATGGAAAAAATCAGAAGCTGTAAGCTACGTTCAAGCCATCAATAAACCTTCAACAAATACCATCGACAAATCGAGACATCTTAGTTCTTCTAAATACAGACATGCATTCGTTACTACACGAGACAGAGATAAAACCAAGAAAATCATCAATTGTAAATTCTGCAATATTGAAAATCATACTATCGACAAATGTGGTCAATTTTTGAAACTTGTTCCTGACGAAAAATGGAACTTTGTTGTAAACAAAAAACTGTGCTTTTGTTGCTTGAAAGGAGCACACAGAATAACAAACTGTTTTCGTAAGAAACTTTGTGACATTGAAGGTTGCCAAAAATTCCATCATAATATCCTGCATGCCAAAGAGAAAGTCTCCGAACCGAATACTACAATGCATGATGAAAATGTAGCTCACACACGAAACTATAATAAAAATATTGTTCTCCTGAAAGTTGCTCCAATAAAAATAAAGGCAAATGGAAGAGAAGTTGAAACATATGCTCTTTTCGACGAAGCAGCAACGGTAACTCTATTGGATGAAGGAATTGCAAACCAATTGGGAATTCAGGGTGATCTAACAAACCTTGGTTTAAGATGGACTGACAGAAACTCGTGTAAATCCATAATCAGCCGAAAGATTAACGTCATCGTTAGTGGAAGTGATGATATTGACTAAGACCTGAAGAATGTGTATACTATAAAAGATTTGGACTTACCTGTACAAAATGTTAACATAAAAGCCTTCAAAGAAAAATGGACTCACCTGAGAAGTGTGAACTTTCCGGAAATTCCTATTATGAAGCCGAAACTTTTGATTGGCCAAGATAATTGGGAACTTATTGTAAGCAGGGAAATAATTGAAGGTCCCAAAAATGCTCCAGCTATTTCGAAAACAAAATTGGGTTGGATAGTTCACGGCAATGTTGAGAATTTTAAAGGGATGGTCGACAATACCGTTCTGTTTATAAAAAATCAGGACGATGAAGATTTGAAAGATCTTCATGAACAAATAAAAACCTTCTTTTCATTCGAAAGTTATGGTTTGAAAAATGAAGACAAATCTTGTGATGAAGACAAAAAAGCTGCAATTCTATTAGAAAGATCAACCCGAAAAACAGAAACAGGATGGGAAATCGGATTACTGTGGAAAGACGAAAATATGAATTTACCCGGGAGTAAACAGATGGCCTTCCAGAGACTCAGGTGTATTGAAAGAAAAATGGATAGTGATAATGAGTTCGCCCATAAATACAAACGAAAGATTGATGAATATTTGGAGAAACAATACTGTCGACAACTTTTACCAGAAGAAATAGAAAATACCCCTGAAGATCGCAAGATATGGTACATTCCTCATTTTGGTGTCATAAATGAAAATAAACCTGAGAAATTGCGATTTGTTTTCGACGCCGCAGCGAAGGTCGATGGAAAATGTTTAAATGATTTTCTTTCAAAAGGACCTGATTTATTCAACTCTTTAACTGGAATCATATGGAAATTTCGTCAAATGAACGTTGCATTTAGCGGAGATATAGAAGACATGTTCCATAGGATAAAAATTCGTGAGGAAGATCAGAGTGCCCAGAGATTTTTATGGAGGAATTTCGAAAGAAAGAAAGATCCTGACGTATACTGCATGGAAGTTCTCATTTTTGGAGCAGTATCATCACCTTTTTGTGCTCAATACATTAGAAATAGAAATGCACTGGAATTCGTAAACGATGTCCCAGAGGCTGTGGATGCAATCGTGAATAGACATTACATGGATGACTATTTAGATAGCGTAGACGAAGAAAAGAATGCCATTAAACTGGTAAAAGAAGTCATTGATGTTCACAGCAGAGGAGGTTTCAAAATAAGAGGGTGGACGAGTAATTCCATGGAAGTTTTAGCAAGTATACCAGAACATTTGAGAGTAAACACCGGCTTAGAGCAAGATATTTTACCACAAAGAGTTTTAGGCTTGAAATGGTCTCCAAAAGAAGATACTCTCTCATTTCCTTTGAATTTCAACAAAGTAAAGAAGACATTATGGAAAAATAACGAACCACTGACTAAGAGAGAAATTTTACGGATCATCATGTCCATCTATGATCCTTGTGGCCTTCTAGGACACTTCCTAATAAGAGGTAAAATTTTAATGCAAGACATTTAGAGAAGTTGCATACACTGGGATGAAAAAATACCAGAACATGTACAGAAAAAGTGGTTGAGATGGTTAGAGGATTTACACAAGGTGAAGAATCTCAAAATTCCGAGATGTTATATGTATAATAAAGAAGGATTCAGACTAGAGCAGCATGTATTTTGTGATGCCAGCCAGCAAGCAATAGCTACTGTTAGTTACTTTCGCTTCTTCAGAGAGAATGAAAAGAAAATATCACTGGTTACATCTAAAACACAGGTTGCTCCAATGAAACATCAGACAAGCGTTCCAAAATTAGAATTACAAGCAGCATTATTTGCCACACGAATAGCAAAGAAAGTTATTCAAGAACATACATTACCTATAGAAGAAACGTATTTTTGGACTAACTCGAAAACTGTCATTCAATGGATCAGGAACGAAAACATCAAAATATCGAGTTACGTTTCTCATAGAATCCTAGAAATACGAGAGAATGCTGATAAAAAACAATGGCATTGGCTTCCTTCTAAACTCAATGTAGCTGATGAAGCCACAAGAGATACGAAAGAGATGCAATTCGAAGAATCGAGATGGTTTGATGGACCAGAATTTTTATATTTGGATGAAGAGTCATGGCCGAAAGAAGATTTTGAGAAGAAATTTGAAAGCGATATGCAAATTACACTCGTTACATCTCAAGAAGTCATAGATTACTTACCGAATGAAAATAACTTTTCGAAATGGATACGTTTATTGAGATCAACAGTTTATGTTTTGAGATTTGCCAGAAAGGGTAGAAGATTTGGAGAAATAACTCTGGGAGAAATAGAGGAAGTTGAAAAAATTTGGTGTAGAAAAGTCCAAATTGACAGTTTTGCAGAAGAATATAGATTACTGAAGGCAAGAAAAACCTTACCAGATTCCAGTAGGTTATTTCAACTGTCTGTCATATTGGAAGATGGCCTGTTGAGAGTTGGAGGCAGAACAGACCTATCTGTGGAACTGAGCGAGGAAGCGAAACATCCTATAATTTTGGATAGCAAACACAAATATACTCAGCTTTTGATCAAACACTTTCATGAGAAATATGAACATCGTGGTAGAGAATTGATCATCAATGAGTTGAGACAAAAGTTTTGGATTCTGCAAATAAGAAGAGCTGTCAACAAAACAATGATGAATTGTAACCAGCCACCCAGAGCTTTCACCTTTGTTGGGATGGATTATTTTGGGCCCTTCACAGTATGTATTGGCAGGAGGACTGAGAAAAGATATGGTGTTTTATTCACGTGCCTATCTATCAGAGCTGTCCATATTGAAATAGCAGTCTTTATCAACCGATTCCTGTATATTAGCATTGAGGCGTTTCATTGCGAGGCGAGGAGAACCACAGATTATAATGAGCGACAATGGATCTAATATGAAAGCTGCGGACAAAGAAATGAAAGAATCAATCGAGAAGATTGACCAAAACCTAATAGAAAGAGAGATGGTTTTACGGAATATAGAATGGAAGTTCATCTGTCCTGCAAGTCCACATATGGGCGGGGCGTGGGAGAGAATGGTACGAGCTGTCAAACAATCACTAAAAATCACGCTGAGAGACAAATCAACAAAACCAGAGGTTTTGGCGACTTTCATGGCAGAAGCAGAGAATATTGTTAACAGCAGACCATTGACATACGTTTCAAATGATCCAGATGATCCAGAGAGCATAACGCCGAACCACTTTTTGATAGGTACATCAAGTTCAGCAAAACCATTAGGAATTTTCAACGAAAAACTTGATCTGAGAAAACAATGGAGGTACGCTCAGAAGCTCGCTGACAATTTTTGGAACCGTTGGGTTCGAGAATATTTACCGACTCTGACCAGAAGGACAAAATGGCTCAACAAAAGAATTCCACTGGAGCCGGGTGATCTGGTTGTAATAACAGATAACCGATTACCAAGAAATAACTGGCCACTTGGAAAGATTATCGCTACTTATCCAGGAAAAGACAAGCAAGTCAGAATCGCTGACGTGAAGACGAAAACAGGCATTTATCGGCGACCCGTCGCGAAACTTTGCAAGTTGTCACTTTTTGAAGATGTCGACGGAATATCAAACGACAATGAAAAGTGACGTAGTACTTTTTTGAGGAGGAAGAATGTTTGGTTACATATTATTTATGCTGAATTTTACATTATGATGAATGTTCCTGTATAATAAAAAAATAAAGTGGACATTAGTTCTGACAGAAAAGTAATTGATTCAATTTGAATTTTGTCTCTGAATAATTACGAAATACGGGATTTTAAAGCTAATCCAGACAAGCACTACAAGAGGGAATAAAGACTCATAATTCCTCGATATTATTTTCTAAGGAAATAATATATATCATTATACTGCAGAAACCATAAGAATAATACTTGAATTGAGTCGTAAATAAAAAATATAATATTTCATATATCATTGATGATGAAACGGAATGTATCTCTCAAGAGAAATATGAGGTCATTATCCTCACATACAATTTAACGTAATCGGAAACATTTTTTCATGGAGAATAACGATAACAAAAGTAAGTTCTATTCTCCATATCATTCGAGTAACGATTCCATTTCGTCCCAGGTGTCCCGAAGTAAACGATTTCAATCTGTACGGGCCATTTCACCATCAATGGTCTGCCAGCATACATATAGATTCCTGTTGTGTTTCGATTCTTATTTGTATTCCGTTTACGCAGCACTTTTATTCTGGCCATTTAGATATTACGGATGGCAGGCGTTTACAATAAATTCGGTTATTTTGGGCGGTGCCCTCTCTTCCGTGGGAAGGATATGTAGTTACGTCATTTATCATATTGTTCGGAAGAAGCATTAAAGCTATATATGAAATATATCTTTCTCAAAGTTTGGTTGATTTTGAAGCAAATAGTTCTATAACTTGGCTGTTCTTATGTTGAAATGCCTAATCAGATCAATAGGACTGGTAGAACATGGTGCTACTATTCCTCTTTACCTTTGGGAGCGCTGAACATGAAACGACTGGTGAGTTACCTTCGATGTTCATAAGTAGGGGAATGAAATTACCTGCTTGTTGTTTGAATTGCCCTTCACGGAATCCGTCTTTGTGGAGGAAGTAAGAGAGCTGCTGTTGATGTATGAAACACACGAATTCACAAGCCAAAGCTTACAATTAACTAAAGAAAACCATCCAACTGCCGAAGACACCATATTGGGTGATTTTAATGTACATTATTCGTCATGGCTTGCATTCTCGAAAAAAACAGATGAAAAAGGACGGCAGGTAGTGGCATATGCTATTAATAATGATCTGGAACAATTGATAGATCAAGTCACTCGTATTCCTGTTTCTGAATTCTCATCCTGATCTTCATCATATCAAAATGTACCCTCCCTTGGTTGATTCTGATCACACTTCGAGATTTCGATCACTTGTTTGTGTTCAGCTACAATAAATGGCAGCTGCCCAGACGTCGTGTCTGGTATTACAAGTCAGCCGACTGGGACGGTCCTTGATTGTTTTTGTCAGGTACTCCTTGGGAAGGGTCTGTTTTCTCTGATACCATCATCTGGGAATGGGGACTTTTAATTCAATTAGTAAACACTACACTCTGATTCAATAAAACCCTGGTTCAATGAAAGCTGCTCAAAGTCTGTTATATCTAGACAAGCAACAGTCTATCGCTCGTGCTAAAATCCAAGTTCAGAAACGAGAACTAAGTATTATAACGCAAGATTTAGGTGAAGTGAAACAATTGAAGTTGCTGAAGAAAAACAATCACAGAATTCGTTTAAAACTTGTTGAATGTCCAAACGGTTTCGTTCATTTGCCAAAGCTATCGCTAAATATTCCATTTCCAGCTAATTTCTTCCTTTAACCAAAGAGGATGGATCACAAGTCACCAATATCAAAAAAAAGCGAATATATTTGTTAATATGTTTGCTGAAAATTCTACTTTGTACTCATCGGATAAAAGATCTCCCGAATATCACGCCTATAATAATAAAAAAGCAAACTACATACTCGTTGAAATAATTCTAAACATATATGAGACAGTATCCAATACAGCCGTTTGAAAAAATCAGAAAGAATGAAAACTATTATGGCCCAGTTTTGTTAATTATTCATTTGTCAGGAACATCTCTACTAATAGGTTTCTGAAGACAATAAAACAGTTTCTTATCCAAAAGTCCTATTACAGTATTGAAGAATCCATGTCAGATGGAGCTGTCTCTTCTATGCCAGTTATGTAGTACTGCACTGCTGCGTTAACATTTCTTTTTCCGTCCAAACTATGTTTGTATATATGTTACGTCCTCGCAGCCCTTATGGACTTATAAAATATAGTTTCTCAGTAGTAATATCTCATTGCAACATTGTTGCATGATAAACAGGAAATGCTTTCTTGGCAGTCTGTTGTTGGCGACGCAGATAACGGAGTGCTGGGAAGAATTCGCGTGTGACTTTGAGAAGTCAGTTTCATTTAGTTCTTCGTTGAGGAAAGTTTCATTTAGTTCTTCGTTGAGGAAAGTTTCATTTAGTTCTCCGTTGAGAAAAGTTTCATTAAGTTCTTTGTTGAAGACACAAGTTTCAACATTTAAGTCCTTCAGTCAAATATTCAAATAAAGTCAAAAGCAACAAGTTAGAAGAGTTTCCTAACAATTGGAACTCGAATAAAAATCTTTTTTAAAACATTCTCTTTGATTTCCAAGTTATAAAATATATACCTAACTGCATTGATTTCAAACTACACGTTACCAAACAATCAAACTGTTTTTTTTTCTATGTGCGGACGATGGACAATACTTTTTCTGAAACCAGAGATATATTTGTGATAGCTTCTATACAATAATTTTTAATGTTTCATCCAAACTATTTTGATTCAGATACATTTTGTTCATATCGCTGAACTGTATGCTATGAGAAATTCAAACTGATTGATATATGTAGGCACGATAGTGTAAGACATCAATAAAGTATTCTTCTTCTAATCCCAGCAAAATGTTATCAGCATATATGGATGGCGTTCTAAATAAAAAACCTTTTGGAAACCACATCGCCTAGAATTTCGAATGGTCGTATTATGGAAGTTTGGCAAATAGTTTATGATGCCGAACATGGTCAAATCTGAGAAGTCGATAGTATTCCTCGATAGTGGTTCACCGTGGTGTAGTGGTTAGCATGTTGTGGAAATAACAGATTTAAACTGGTAACTTCTAACCATTTTAACTCATCTCCGTCATCTCCGTAAGAGGCTTTGTCTCCTGTACGATGATGAGGTCTTGAGGGAATTTGGATTGTGTTAGTGTTATTTTATAGAAAATTGTAGAATATTTTGGGTTCACTTTGCGTTCAGTGATGGGAACCTTCGTTTTGGATCGTAAACATCCATTATTCATTGAAATATTCGATGAAATTCGATAGTGATTGCATTTTACATGACCTTCTGAAATATAGATAACTGCAATAGGTATTTTTAGTTACCAAATCCTTTTCTTTTCAGTGTTCTCAGGATCTAGTGAACTATTTGGGTATCTTCAAGATGCTCAAAGGGCTGAATAAATCGCGAAGGACCTACTCAGTTACTTCTGGATAACATATTTTTCCAATCCGAAGAACAATTTTCAACGAGCTTCTTAGCAAATATATCAGCTTTTCTTTGGGCGAAAGCACTGATAGCAGTTTGTGTTCTATCGCCCTTATTTGAAGGAAGGATTCCCACGCACACGGTTATTTGAATCAACTGAGTCTTTTTATTTTATGAGAAGATTGCGTATTCGGCTCATTGTATCCGGAATGATTCAACTTATGATTTATCAATGGAACACATAAAATGGAACAGTTATTAAGTTTCTACTCTTGTTCCTATGGTTAGCTTCAGCGAAGGTCCAAAATGGCTCTTTGATTGTTTCTATACATTTTCAAAAAGTTATCGAAGACTGAACCTATAACTGATTTGATTTTTCTTAATACCTTTTTGTTCTTCGAATTATCAAGAAGAGTATAATCGATATAATGAGTGAGAATGTCATCATTTTTGAACAGTGGAGTAGCTACAGAAATTACAAGTAATACCTACAGACAGAAATTCTCCTGAACTCACGAGTTTTGAGACTAGGAAATTGACGTATCGAACTAATGAAAGTGCTACCCGTTCATTAACTCTCAATAGTTCGTTACGATGGGAAAAAAGTAATTATTTTTCCTTCACACTTCGAATCACGATCTTAGCCGTGAGAGAGTGGCTATTTATCTGCAATCAATCAAAATCACTGTCAGGAGTAAACTTCCGACAGAAAATGAACTTTCACCAGAAATGTTGTGTCATGATGGTTTGAAATTGAATTCAGGGTGATTGGATTCGAAACAACGGTACCGAATAACTTCGATGATTGCAAAATGATTGTGTTTGGGGTAGGTATGATTTGCGATTTTTAGATTCATTAATGATTACTCGATCTTTCATCAGAAGATTATTATCAATGTTATTGAAAGTGAATTTTTCGTGATTTTTCTTTCCCATGCTTGTATCATTGGTATGAAGTCTGAGATAGAGGATTTCATATTTATTTATTTATTTGTCTACATAATTGACTCTTTTATAACATTCTTAGAGAAGTATAAGATCGAAATAATCTGAACTGAAAAAATGAAATGTGGGTAAGAGATTCGAAATGCAAACACTGACATAATCACAATATATCAATTGCAGAATGGAAAATGAATAAATGTAATTCGTCAAGAAATTATGTAAAGAAAATTACAATTCATGACATTCGACCCTGGATGAGAAAATTGGTTGAAGACTGAAATTCAGACGTACTCTGAAATGTAAATGAGTGAGAATTGAAGGAGAATAACATTGAAATGAATATAACAAGCTCTTGAAACCCACTTTCCAATGAGTGTACTTATGACGTTTTGATTGCAGTTCTCCGAGAGGACTGATTTCGTTTGAAGATACGATAGTGAGTTTACTCTAACTGAAAGTTGCTTTCAGCTTTTTTTTGACTTCCTTGTTTTTTTATATTTTCATATTCCATAATTATTTCAATTTTACTTTTGATATTTTGTCAACTCACATTTTTATCATTTCAGTTCTCTTCATAATTTAATTTTAATTCTCTCATTCAAATATGATTACCTTATATCATTTAGTTTTTGGTCATGAATATCTGATGATGTTCGACCTGATTATTGCTTTTTGGTTCGATCATTTTCAATTTTGAAATTTGAAAATATGGATTCTATCACTTACTATACATTTCAATTCTGTTAATTCGCATTTTGATGTATTAGTTTGAATTCTTTCCATATTTAAGATTTTCTGATATTTTTCAATAGATTGAATTATATAGACAATGCAGTTCGATCCAATAACAATCATCAAGGATCATTGTCATCCACATTCAAACAGATATGTGAACACTTTGAATGTCATTTCAATTTTGATGTCATTTTGGATCAATTATCATTCCACAATGAGAGTATCTCGTACCAAACACTACACCATTCGCAATTGTAATATGATTTTAATCCTCCTGATTGACAGCTTCCGCATAGGAGTAAAACTATTTTCAAGATGAATAATTTCAACAGTTGTTCCCCATGAGACCTTCTGATAGTTACACGATTCTCTATTGGCTATTGTAGTGGTGCGTTCTATTTTTCATCGATATACGAATATTGTTTCAGAAAAATTGTTCGTTCCGTTAACCAGCTGACGAACGTCAACCCTCAGAAGTCGAAACTTGTGCGAGCAATAGATCAACGAGGCCTTGCCTTTTAACGTGCGATTACCCAGCACGGTGGTCCGACATATTTATAATATAATCCATACGAATTTTTATCTTCTAATTTTTTTGTGAATCTACAGTTGAAGAAAATCTTATTCAAAATAATTTCAAAATTCGATCATTTCCATTCTCCTAGATTATAAACTAACCAGAGTTCCACTCATTCATTCATTCGAAACGGTATTCTGCTGTTCATTAGAATTTAGGGAATGTTTGGATCCCGCTAAGGTTTCCACAGAAACGTAGTTAATAAAAACCAGCAGTCAAATACAGAAAAATATATCCTACCATTGTTGCTGCCCAGGCAATACAAGCAGGGAATTGAGGGGACAATTGTGATAATGAAACACCAACCTCCTCCAAGAGTCACGCAATAACATGGCCAAAACACAGCACTCACTCCTTTCATGGAAATGATTTTTCTATAGTAATGCGTATTTCAGTTATCGAGCAAGAATTCAGCTCACAAGAATCACAGGTTCTATTTAAAATATTACCCGTAATAATTACTGGATTTCGAAACAAAATATTATTTTTTGCGATGCGTATCTTGGATCCAATGACTCAATTTTGGCCAGGAGAAACAGACAATCAATACAGTTCGTTATATATATATATATATATATATATATATATATATATATATATATATATATATATATATATATATATATATATATATATATATATAATTTGACTCCTGAATAATTGCAAAGAACATTCAAACCATTCAATAGAATTATCGATACTCTAAAGAAAGCTCCATATTCAAGAAAGCTCAGCTGCTCGAAATATCTCTGAACTGATTCGATAGCATTTATATGATACTGGGAAAAATGGCTCCAGGCTACTTGATCCATATTCTATTTTGGTCCCTATGAAGCGAAAGTATACCATTTCAACTCTCAAAGTGTTTTCAAAGAAACGGGAGTTTCTCAAAATGAAGCCAAGCACCCTAGATGCAGATGAAATGAATTGATCCATATGTGGAATAAATGTCAATTTGTTGCCATAGTTGATCCCCAAGTCTTTGCATGTCTCTCTCTCTTTCTCTCTCTCTCTTTCTCTCTCTGCCTTTCTCTCTCTCTCTTTCTCTCCCTCTCTTTCTCTCTCCCTCAATTTGTTTTGCTAGTGAATTATAAAATGGAACATTCAGAAATATTGAGGTCGAGTTTATTCGTTTAATACCAGGAGCTCATCAGATTCGAATTCATATGTGATGAATGACAGTGATCTACTGAATTGAGTTCGGAAAAAATCGTCGTGCCATCTGCACTCACCAGTTTGCCAAAATTCAGTGTCAATAACGAATATTAAGAAAGCAGTGGTCCTAAGGAACCTCAGAGGCTGGGATCGAACAGGATAACTTATAATTCTCATATTCAATAAAAAGCTGGTGATGTAAAATATATGATATAAAGAAACCTGTTCTTGAATATGAATAATCTCAAACAACAATTTCGAATAGTTCTAAAAAAATTCCACGAGATAGATATCGGCCTATAATTACTCAAAGACGTTGACTGACCTTTTTATCAGAACAGGGATGGAGGAATGTGGACGATGTTATAATGAGTTTGAAAGATATGCGAGTATTTCGGCTAACACTGAGATGAAAAATAGAACAAAACAGCTATCGCTATATCAGTATCGAAAGAACGGAATAGATATAGGTACTCAAATTATCTCTAAAAGACCCGTTACCTCTTCAATAACTACGACCTGTGCTAGTATTTTCACACTGTCTATTCCTGGTTTATCATTAGCCGCAAAAACTATCAATTTTGGCGTCGGCCTCTCTAGTTCCGGCCAGTCCATTTTTATTGTCAAAAATAACGCTAATATTTCAGTAAGTAATCCTAAAATTGTTTATTTTCAGCAGTGTTCCTGAAAAATAACTAAAAATTATGTGATTTGATTGGCATGTCAACAATTTTATGTAATCATCCGAACCAAATTATCAATTCCATCTTTTACGTTAGCGAATGACTAGTACGAAGAATGATAAATTGGTAAATTCATTAATATTGACATGCCAAATATTCATTTCATATTCATTTTATACACACAGGAAATAATATTGTTCTCTACTGACGTTTTTTTTTTCTGATAGCACTCCCTACTCTCATTAAAGGTCTAGGACAAATATACTCTTAAGGTTTCCCTCATTGGATATATCAATGAGGAAATATTATCACGGCAAAATGGACTATGGAAATTTAGGTATTTGTGACAAATCGCTGTTTTTCTTGCCCAACTTTGGAAATTCAGATGGTTCAGCTAACAAATATACGCATTTTTTTATTCAGAAGATCAGTTTCCCACGTACCAACCTGATACTTCGCCATTTTTCAATATTTTTAATATTTAGTTTGTTTTTTGCTGTTTCTTTGTGTATTGGTGGTAAATGGAGATCTTCAATTATTACTTCATGAATGAATATTCTATTTCGATGAGAAAATACTGTGGTGTTGAATTCCATAATCTTGTAGGCTAGTTCTTTGGCATCTTGATGTCCATGAGTTTGCACAGGCTGAATTGGTGATAATAAAATAAAAAAATGTTTGTGAAAGATTTAATGTCTGTGAATGAGATATTATGGGTGCTATTTGAATGAAATGAATCATGCCCCAAAGACAAAATCCCTTTCAAATGATTATCAATGATTGATTAATGGAAAAAGCACAGATGCTGATGTCATTTCCACATTGATCATGGGAGCAAAGCAAAAAATGTTTTTCAGAGATCACAGCCCACTAGACGCCAAAATATGTTTTAGAACCAGAAGTATTTTCAGTTTTTTCTCCTCCATGATAGAATATTTGTATTGAAATAAACTGCTGAATTGAAAAATTGATGATAAATTGGGTCTTCAATTTTCAAATTCAAAATTAATTCGATTTCCTTAGGAACTGATAATGGTACTCAAACAAATTTTGAGCTGACCAATTCTGATTACCTGTGAATCACAAACATTTCTCAATGATACCGGTAGACACAACGAAGGTATAGGAGTGAGCCGACTCTTCCTAGTAAATAACTAGAGGAATTGATCAACTCATGATCATCCCCTCTGCGATTTTCAGAAGAAGAAACTCCTACAACTTTTTTGGTTCAAACGGAACTCTGTACACGTGTCGACGATTTTATCAAATCTATCTCTTCGATTGGAATGTATTATGTTTTCTTCTCTTAAATTACAGTGAACTATTTTTCAAGGACGTAGTTTCCTATCAGTTTCGGGAATCTGATACAGCTTCCTTCTGGCGAACCTCAAGAATTTATTGCTTGTAAAGATAAGGCGAGAGTAAACGCTTTCATTTATTTTCCGAATCGGACTATCAGTAGCAATAAAAGAGAAACCGTATCGAGCTTTGTGCGAACAAAATAGGCATATTCTTGTAAGCGTTTCAGTTTTTTTAATGCTCTCTTTTTGGAATATTCACTGGTGATGAGTTTCACAGATATACAAGAATGTAGTGCCGACGGACTCGTTCGAGATTACAAAATAATCATAACGATATGTGACAAACAAATTGAATGAGAATGGTAATATAATAGGGGGTAGTTTGAGGAGTTGGAAAAGTGCTCAATGTCGTTCAAGATAAAAGCAATCTTATAGTCGATCAGTATTTGGATTGAAAACTCAAGAACGACTTAACCGATGCTCAGTATACTAATGTTGCATAGAGAATCGGAAGAACGCCATTTCCATAAAAAAAGTTGAATCCGCCCTCTCGGCAGCGAGGGACGTCATGCTATTGATTTTTTCATTGAAAAGAAGTGAAAATGATGCTATTTTGAATTCTGTCTGACCTCAATATTATAGTCCCGTTCAAAAGTGTGCATTTCTTTATATATTAGTATGCCTCAGATGAATGTCAGATCTTTTCATTAGATTAGATATTAAATAAATGGGAATGTTAATTCTGATAATTTTGAAAAGTAAGTATGCAACGTATTTTTTATATGACTCACTGATATGATGAATTTCTGAATGTTGAAAGAAAATCTTATGCAGAAGTTTTGAATATATTGTAAACTGTGCTTACCTCAATCAGTCATCACAGCAGGCCAGTAGACGACATAAGCAATACTTGATAAAATTAGAGATTCACACAATCTCACTTCCAATTTAGTGTTCAAAATATCTTTATGCATATACAAAGTTTCTAATTTTGCATAGGAAATACAAACTAAGTGATTCATATGGTTGTCAAATTTCAGATCCTCATCCAAAGTAAATACCCAAGTTCCTTAATTGATTCGAAATCTCTAGTTGACTTCCATTGATCGAGATGGCCAAATCAGATCGTCGTTTTTCAACGAATGAAATTGTCCATACCCTTACTTGGACAAATTCCATGCGAAATCGTCGCCACTTTGCATAATGGTAATCTTTCGCGGTATCTACAACGTTGTCAATTCCCCTCATTTGATGTTAACATTCCCTGTAGACGTACTATATCTCGGAAGGTGCATCCAGGCAGAAAACAATTGCTAAATGAAACTTACAACTGCGTTTAACGTAATCTTAATTGTACTTGGTTGTGAGAAATGACCGTGAAATATTTGGTGTTCATCGAGTACGACGGAATATAATTAGGCTAATTATTGAACATTTTCAACAATTGAGTTATTTTTTAACATCACCACGTTATTAGAGCAATGTGCAAGGGGTAGTGTAGTAGGAATCCAATAGTTATTTATGTACCACATGTGAGAAGTATACCACTGTTACACGTTTCACATGATTTGCAAAGTGACGAGTGCAAAGAATATTTGCAACAGTTGTTACATACGGTCTATGCTATGAACACACCGCATTTCTCTGGGATAAGGAATGAAAATCCCATGGCAATTTCTGTCAAAAAATATATACCGTTATTGAGACATGTACAACTGTCAACTTTCATTTGTTTATTAAATTTTCTGACCTATATATATTTCAGTAGTAGAAATTGTCACTCATAATTACACGAGACCTTTTTTCGTCGAAGTAAACTGTACATTTCGATGAGAATTATGTTGCCTGGCAACTCAACGAAAAAAACTGTCTTTGAAAAAATTGCGATTCCGTAGGACGAGTAATTTTTTCTGGCAGTTTTATTGAATTAATTTGCAGGAAGGCAACTGAACTCGAATCATAAATGTCAAGTTTTCTTTGACAAAAAAAAGCTCGAGTGTAATTCGATATGACAATTTAATGAATACAGGTTAGTTTATTCAATTCAACGAAAAAGTACAATTGTTAAAAACACAATTCTTACATTTCATTTTCACAGATCAGATATACTCTTTTGACAACGCAAGTGAAAAATTGATGAAGACGCCGTCAAAGATTTGTTCACAATTCTAGTTGCCATGCTTTCAAGAGTTAGGTTCCGTTTTGCTGCTGAAAAACTCAGGGCAAAGTTTTTTCGCTGTCACAATGACAAAATCACGGCGGTTTAGGGAATATTTCATACATGAGTTAAATTGTCATTGATACCATGCGAAAAGAATATTGTTCCGTTAGGGCACAAACTCAAATTTTACGCACTGAAACATGTAAACAGTTAAAAAAGTTTCAGCTTGTGTAGTGCACACGATTTCTGCGGAACGAACGTAGCGAAAATCCGTAAAGTAACGTGAACTACATAAAATTGGACTTCTATCGTGTTTCATACAATATTTTTCAAATGATGATGGAAAATGTCATTTCATCATTTTCGGAGTTCTACAAAATTTTGTGAGTATAAAGTTTATTCATACATTCCTTGTACTTCAAGAATTTGTTAACAAGTGACTGTTAAGAAGCAATGTCTGAAAATGTATTATGAACACTTGAAGAAAATGTGAATCGACAGGAAGTATGCAATATATGAATACGTTGAAAAATTGAAAATTCTTTTGTTATACTTTTTTAACCGAGTTGAGAAAAGTTAATAACTTTGAAGCTTATTTTGCAAAATGAGTCGTTTTATCATTTCCGTCATTTTGAATAGACATTTATATGCCAGAATTGAAGAAATGGGTTATATTGGATACCATTCTTGTTGAAATGAGGCATGCACAGTACCTTCAGCCTTTTGCATAACTGGTTGAGAAATATCCAACATATCTTGTGGACTGTGGTTGGTGTGAAAAATTTTTGACATGAAACCATCCTGCAAAAACCATAGAGTGCAACTGAATTCACAAGCTTGGCGTTAGAGCTACAATATAAAAAACGAACAATTTTTCCAACAATGATGCCTCATAAAGGGCTGCTCTGTTCCACCATAACAATCAACTTATCCTGTGGCTTTACGTGTTTCTGTTTGTTTCCTCTATTGCCAAAACACAATTTCAAAATGGGCGGGATAAAGTTGCTAACGCCAGCGCGAACACCAACGCCTAATTCATATTATTCAATCATTTGTTAATGTTTCAATAAGATTATTATGATCTATCCGAGTGGACTTTGATAAACATACATTCCAAGTAGATATGATTTCCAGAAAGTGCATGTGAGCAACCAGAATACTCTGAAATCATGAGTTCTGCCAATTTTCTTCATAAATTTGATAAAATCGGAAATGAAAATATAATTAAAGCGTTTGGCTAAAAGCAATACTATCTTGAAGCAGAATTTTACGAGATGATATATTTCTGAAACTATGAAGTGAAACTATAAAATAAATGAGAACATGAATCAAAATAAAAATTATCAGCTAGTACATCTATGCAGATTCAAATCAAATAATTAGTACTGCATAACTTTTGGTGAATTACCATAAGCAGACGAAACAATGTGATAAACATCCAGCTCTCGAGTAATTTTTGAATCATGTAAATGTTGGCATAGCGCATTTTCTCAATTTCTTGGTGATTTCCGCGAATTGATACAATAGTCCGTTGTAGTTTCGGTTTCCATGGTTCAAACAAACCATTGTTAATTTGAATTTAGTCATATTATCCGATAACCATAACACATTTCATTCCTGAACAAAACATCAAAATCCCACTATCTGGAATCGTTCATTACGTATTTGGCAGCTGATGAGTAATGGCGGCCGTTTCTGGATTTCATTTTATTGAATGATGGGATTTGTGACATTTTGTTCCAAATTCATTGTGGAATTGAATTTCAAATCATATTTTCAGGAAATTCATTCTTCAACAGTTTGTAGGTTGGTACTTGATGTCATTTAGTGTCTCTGGATAATTGAAAATGAGTAATAACGAAGGAATTCGTGGTTCATCATCTGGAATTACCGCACAAGCATGAATAATATAGTACAGTACGCAACTCGAGGATAAGGCCAGTTACGTGCACTCGTGAATTACCGCATTCGGATGAATCTGCTATTAAAGATAACTGCACTTTAATTATTTCATTTTCATTGCATTTAATGAAGAGAATCAACATTCGAATCAAGTTTTTTACCACGTCTTAATCTCATCTAGGAAACACGCTGTGCCAACAAAATAACATAAAAGCCCACATATGTATATCTAGCAAGGTGTTACGACAAAAACCCAATAACTTGAATGCGCTTAGGACTAGGCGAGAGTGAGGCAATGATCCTAGTAGAAAACGTTGATAATTACCAAGATCCCCGTCATTTATTGAAATTAATGAGTTATATACGATGGCTTGGTTAATTAAGACAATGATGGATGGCATCAAGGATCACTGCATCGCGAATACAGATTATTTTGTGCATTGAGCTGAGTTAGACTGATTACAGACATGAATGCATAAATGGAAAATGACTGAGGCAGAACAAAAGGAATCTAGATTTTATGCTGCAATATGTGATTTCGTTAGTTGTGATAGACGTTATGCAAATACTTTTCTTTTTTTTTTCAGGAAATTATAGCGCTTCATGACCTTCCTTAGCGATGATTTTCCTTCGTAACCCGTAAGCTTTGTTGTTTTGCTTTTGTAGTAGTCTACTTTTACATTTTTCAGTTTTTTTATATGCAGATTCACTAGATTTTTCTCCCCTATAGATTCACATGAAAGAAAATCCCTATAATGTTCAGAGAACACTGCGTTAACCAGAAGACAAGAGAATTAAAATTAACTTTAAATTCACGACTCAGGAAAAACCTCTCTCGGTAAGGATTTCCAAAGTTTAACTGAAAAAAGGTCGCTGAGCAAGAGAGGTTTGACAGGTCTCCAAACTCACAAAAAAGGGTGAAATATCTGAACCCGTCACGACAATTCAGAAAAGCACCGACTGTGGAAATATCTATAGAAGAGAGACACGTCTCCACTCTTCTACTATATTCCAACTGAGTGAACGAGAAGAAGAAACACCAACAAGACGGATTGCTTCTCGAAAATGATTTTTATGGAACCAATACCGAGAGGAGATGGTGTCATTGATGCAAAGGTCAATTCTAATTTATAATAATCTATGCGATTCTAACCTTTATGTGAAAGTGAAATTTTTCATCAATAAATTAATTCGTCCTCGACGCGTGTATCAATATCAAGTTCAGATCCTCCGGAAAATAATATTTATACTCAGTAAACGCGCGTCGAGGCCGAGTAGTATAAGTTTGGTGATAAGGTGATATATTGAAGAGACAAAAATTTGTTTTCATCCTATTCGAAATTTGTCATTAAATAAATTGTTTCAATCCCCGCTCGCCATATAATCTGATATTATTTAGAACCCGGTAGAACTGTGGATTTTTCTGGGTTTCTCTACAATTGAAATAGCAGATGCTCTACCGTGAAAATCGGTAAGACGCCTCAGAGCGCTTCGGCACCCAAATTGATCAGCCGACCCTTGACCGAATGAGGCTCTGCCTTCTAGGCTCACTCGTAAGAGTGTTCAGCAAAATATTCTCTGAATTTATAGGAATATTGGAAACAAAAAAATTTCAGTGTTGTGCAGATCCGTATTAAAAAAGTAGAAGTTGTTAGAGGTAGATAGACACCCCATATAATCATAGTCTGTTAGCCCATTGAGAAGGCTCATGACAAAATATTATTAGATTCACGATATATCTGTCAATGAGAAGATATATCTGAAAATATTATTACAATTATTCGGGTGTTCCGGAACAGAAAGGGTTAGATCAGTCTCTCCAGTAACGGTTTGTGAGTCATGTCTCTGAAGATGTTTTATTCTTTTTTATATACCACGATGTTTGGATCTTTTTCTTGTTTGTTCTGGATGCGTGCCACCAAGGCGAGCGATACATAAATCATAATGAAAAGAAATAACATCCATTGCTACTTTCAGTCCGATTTCTGTTTTTTTTTTTTATTTGAGGCAGGAGTTCTGCTCAGCTTCAAAGGAGAATGTTTTTTATGTAGGGACCTCCAGGTATTTTGTATCCTACTGAATTCTGCTCCCATTAGGTAGGTACACTTTGCTTCTCTCAACGTTTGTCGAAATCCTGCATTGGTCCTAACATTCTTTCATTTCCGTGGCTGCTTTTTGCTGATTGTTAAAATTATCTGAATAAAAATATAGATGGATTAAGGAATACTTATGTGGGAGTCCACCAACCATACAAGCCGCACTTTTTTCTACAAATCTATTGTCTTTGCTGGTGGTAATGAGGAACATCTGAAAGTAGAACTTGATCATGATTTGGAATTTCAGAACAACTTCAACTGTATCCTTATGCCTAAAACGTCATATATTTTTGACATTTTCTAACTATTTTTCGTATATCGAATCATAGTTGTAAGTATTTTTCAGTAAATCTCTTGTGAATACACTGTTTGAAAACAAAAAAACAAAAAAAAATTTTATGCCATTTTGTTCAGAAAGTTTCTTTTTTCATATCGAGGTCGAGCATCGTTTAGGGAATATTGAACAAAACGAGTTCAAGAATATGGCAACATCAACATACCCCTCCAACCAGTGGCGTCAATTATTGGAATTCCAAAAAATTCCACTCAGGAGGCATCATCCCATCATTGTCAAAGGAAAAAGTCCTATATAGTCAGGTTCCTTTTTTCGTCTGTATTTCCTGAAGAAAATTTTATGTTTTTATTTGAAACGAAAAAACTACTGTATTAGGAAAACACATATTTCCACAGGTAACTAATTTCCCGTGGAGTGTTATCATGGAGCCAAAAAATCACATTAGACAGAAATAATTATAGAGATTGAAATCCTATTTGTCACGCTGGCTTACTACAGTATAATTTGAATCAATTTAATCTGATCATTTTCTTGTTTACTTTTATATATTATTATACAAATATAATTGATGACCTCTTGTATGTAGTTTCGATGTGTTGAAAGCAGCAATTGAACAGGGATAATGATATACCACAGTCAGTGAATGGTAGAAATACTAGAGGCAATTAGTGTGAATCTATTATTTGCTTGAATAATAATGGTGATAAACAAACAGTTGTAATCCAAATTGATTATCAACGGAAACATAGCCAAACGGTATATTGCCGTTCTTATCAAGGATATGATGAAATCTGATTTTGCTCGCACAACTCATATCCGAAGTCTGAACTGAAGATACAAGTTTGAGGAATAATTTTTGATCATGACACTCCTTTGTCGTGTTATTCAAATTATATTTTTCGCATGAATACTTTTTTCTCATGATGTACATCCTGATTTTGATTCGTCTTCCATGATGCAATAGCATTTGGTAGTTTGAAAAACTTGACCATACTTCAAACATAATCATTCAGTTCACTATATATAGGGTATTCTATGCATGGTACTCTAAACGGCAATGCAATAGAGATGAGCGATATTGTGATTTTTGAATCACACTGATATCTGTTACTGTGATTTTTTAATATCAGTGATTTTTAAACGTGATGTGATAACAGTTTTGAGGTGGAGCGTTTGGGGTTACTTTGGTATTCGATGAGCCCGTTCACTGGTTTACTGTTTACTGTTATCAGGTTAAGATAGATATATCAGTATATACCAACATATATCACCAGGTAAAAAGGTGTTTTGAATCAAATAAAACTAGTTTGTGATGATAACGACCAACATTTAATTTATTATATATTTATAATACAAAGAATAAGAACTATTTTGTTACTATTCGATTCGCACCAAATCAAATGAAAGAAAACACTATCAACGTAAGTAAATATTAAATAGGACGGAATATGGGTCGCTAACAGAAAAATAATAATATCAATCCATTAATTTTTGGTTTGCTTCAATAAACAAAAGCATTTCGGCTTTTTTTGTACTCAAACGACTACGTCTTTCCGACATTACGAGACCAGCTTTTGAGAACTGGCGCATGCATACCGTGTAAATGATTATTCATGTACAGCTTATCCAATCCATTTTGGCACAGAATTGATAACAATAACGTATAATATTGATGGATAAGCCCTACTTCAGTTACCGAAGTTAATAACGTAAATAGTTCAAAGTCCAAACTTCTGTTAAATGCAATGTTACCCAGTGCTGCCGTTTTGTGAGTTACTATACTACTACTCATTACTCCATTTATGAGCATTTTCATCGCTGCGAAATTACCGTGGATTAATAGGAAATAATCGACAACTGTTATGGAAGAATATGAATATGCACCATAAATATTTCTGAAATATCTTCCAGAAATAATGTCTATTGGAAAAATTTTGAATTGTACCATAATTGCATTATTGGTCTGAGTCTTATTCTTGAATATTTTTCAATACACTAATGATTTTCAAGAATCAATAGGTCACCAGTTACCACAGAATAGACCTAATTGGGAATATAATCAGCTCTTAGCCAAACAATGTAATAATAAGGTTTTTGCATAGTTTCCGGCATTCCGGAAATCGTAATCAAATACCAATAAATATTTTACTATTCAATCCTAATCACTAATTATTCAGCCTAAGCTGAATGTTTCTTCACCAAATTTCAAATCATCTCCTTTGAGAATTCTAATCCTGACACTTTTTCTCGTAATTTGGATCATGTTGATCTGAATATAATTTATGTACAGCTTATCCAATCCATTTTGGCACAGAACTAATAACGTTATAACGTATAAGGTTGATGAATAAGCTGTACTTCAGTTACCGAAGTTAATAACGTTACCCAGTGCTGCCGTACCGATATCAAGAAATCACAGTAACAAATATAAATATCAGTGTGATTCAAAAATCACGATATCGCTCATCTCTACAATGCAATAAAATCAGCTGACTCCGAGCAGTCGCCCACTCATAGAGAACTATTATAGAACGATATGAAAACTACCTCTTCTGGTTCCGAAGACATACAAAATGATCCTGGAAATTGGAAATGATGTTTCCAGTGCATCTTCGTTCGCAGAATCATTAAAAATTCACTATGATAATGTCATGCATACTCAATAGTCAATGGCTATCAGAATATGTTCAAAACAATTTCTTGTATAGTTTCGTCTGACTTGGCCTCCTTCCAATTTCAATTTTCGAATACCGGACTGTTTTTTTATTGGTCAGAATAATTTTATTATGTAAAATGCAATAACCTCATGTATGCAAGTAAGTTACAACAATATTTTATCATCATAATGAATTTCATCTTTTAATTGTTGCATAAAGATCTCTCGAATGGAACAAATACCCTTGTCTTTCAATACAATTCTGTTACACTTTTACATTTACAATCGATTTTGCAATTACAGATTCAAACGAAAGGAAATTGAATTTTTGAAATTTATGAGCCTTAAGAAAAACCTTCTTCGGTGTGGAGTTCCAAATTTCAGCTGTTCAGGGGTTGTAATTCCGGACTCATCGAATTATACGTGTTGATACTGCCTAAGGAGAAACAATTGATGACGATTCAAAAGAGAACCGACCGTTATAATATCTATAGAGAGTGTTTTGGTGCCGAGCTCCATACATGAGAACTTTATACATAACATTATATAATATATATCCAGAGAGAATCTCCATAAGGTGTATAAGTTTGAATATTTTCTCTACATACATGGTTAGTTTCGCTGAATGAAGTCTGGATTAGAAATGATGATACATGTCCTCAGTAGTTTGAGAGAGAGTGGAAGTTCAAGATTGTTACGACCATTACTGTATTTAGACCAGGAGGTGGTGACAGGTGACGTTCTACCATTTTACACTGCATGCCTTTTAAACGCTTGATAATCAACCCTAAAATATGACAATAATATGATATGATGATATGATAATAATATGAGGTTCCGGGCGGCCGAGCGTGTGCACTTCATAAGGAAAAACACTTTTCTTTTTGTGGGGAATTTTAGTGTTTTCGGTTTGCATCCCGTTTTGGATTCCATATATATCATTTCGATTTATTGACGTAAATGGCATGCATGTAGCTACAGCCCAACATACAAAAATTGTGGGAATATTGAATGAACATAATTTTTTTAATTCAAGTAAACATTTGGAAAATTCCGTGACTTTTTTGTGCACGCTGCTTTGTATTGTATCAGTAAATATTTTTTTTCAGCTGAAATAATAAATGGAAAAACAGAAATTTACCACGAAAAGAAAAGCGTTTTTCCTTATGAAGTGCACACGCTCGGCTGCCAGGAATCTATCTATTTTTCATATTTTAGGGTTAATCATCGAGCCTTGAAAAGCATGCAGTGTCAAATGGGAGAACGTCACCTGTCACCACCTCTGGTCTGATTGTCCATCCTACTTAATGCTTTATTATACTTTTTAATTCGGCCATCAAGTTATTTTTGAGCACATTTCAAAATTTTTAGTAATTTGTATTTCATCGTGTGGTAGGTCAGAATCAATAGTGAAGAAAGATGTCTTTTTTTATCAACTGAAGAAAACGTTTTTGATTAATTTCTTTCATTTTTCTTTCATTCGTATTGTTTTACTGTTTTCTTTTTCATTTTTTATTTTTTCATTGTATTGATTGGCTGTTACTGACAATTTTTTTTTCAATATGATTGTGGTTCAATATATTCTCCTCTTTTTACCAACATAATATATTTTCAAACAGTTCCTGTTCATAACTGCTACTTGAAAAGTTATTTATGCCCAATCGTGCCGATTCCACACCACAAAACAACCAATACTTGAAAGTAGAAAAATTTTGTGAAAACTGCTGCCCTTTGATACTTCCAAATAGTGATCCATTGGGATGCAATCTTCCCTTTTTGATGTAGAACTGGTAAAAACAAATTTGTGATAGTTAATGAGGGCAAATGAATGCATCAGGTTCAGTTCAAAGAACCGTTATTACGCGTTGAGTGGAAGTAGATAGTTTTTCACCTATCATTTATGTCATATACCCAACTCATCCATCAGTAGGAACCGAGTTGCCGACGTAGTTCAGTTCAAATTGTTATTGATGTTATTTCATTCCATGAATATTATGGTTTCTGTTTTTTTTTCAGCTGTTGTTTTCATTGTTTCACGATGTTGATTTAACTTTTGATGTTTTTGTTTCTGTTTTGTGTTAATGTCACTGTAAACAACATTTTTGTTCTTCGTTGATCTCATTATATTTTTACTATAGCCTCCATTTTGAGTAACAATTTTACTACTTTTCATTAGTCCCGCATTTAGTGATTGCATCAGGTGTTGAGAACCCACTATGATTCCGTTGTTCGAACGCGAAGAATACATTTCCTCTTCCATCAAGTTTTATTGCCTGTTTTGGACCCCTCGATTCATCAGGCCTATTGTGAGAGGAACACGTTTTCCAGACGATCATCAAGATGTCACGTTCACTCGGTCCAGAAATAAAAAATCTCTGGCGTATATTTCCTGTCTGGTGGAGTGCAAATCTCATCTATCTGCGTATTCAAGAATGATCACCCGAATTTACATAGCCCTAGGATAAGCCTGCATAGTAAATCAGAGCAATCTATCTTGCCGTCTTTTTTCAACGCGATTCCACACACTAACGGAAATGCGCCGAAAAATATATTTTTGTGCAATCAGACGCGAAACAAGTATTCCGTAGTTGCAACAGAGGCTGCAAAATAACATTTAGCGGCCGTTACCCAGGGTGACGGCTAGCAATATTTCAAGGCGGCTACCCTGAGTAAATACCGGCAAACTGAACTCTTGCTAAAATCTTATTTCTATTGAGAAACTGTGATATTGACGGCATGAAGTTCTTTTTATGGTCGCGGGTTATGAAAACAAAACAAAATTTCCCCTTTTCAACGATTCTATTATTGCTGTCTCCCTAGAAACTAGAGTATCTGGTTTGAATCGAATAGGACTATTGTTTTTGCTGATATTCATATTTCGATGCAATATGCAATAAAGAACTTGAATGACATGAAAGTTTATGCACCACGGGTATAGGTAGATGTATATTTCCCCTGACTGACTTCGAAACTTTTGGGCAATGGTCCACTGCTTCGTGAGATAGTCACCTTCAGGGCATAAACTCTATACTTTATACCCTTGGTATATTACAATCTGAGTTAGTGTCAAAACTTTCTGCAGATATCTTGTCCCGATATCAGCTATCAATCATTAATTATTGTGATCAATTTCCTATTGATAAACTAAATAACTGGCTAAAAGGGATATGCCCTTCGTCGCCATTCATACTACTTTTATATTTTGCTATTTCTAGACTCTCGAAGGCATCGAACAGCCTTATATCATGCACATTCTCATCTATCTTCTTCAATTATAAGGTCATTGTCCAGCGCATGATAGGCTACACTGAAGTTTTCTCCCTTTCCGTTTCCTACACGTGCAAAGTGTGTGCTTATTTTCTTGAAGCACACACCAGATCAGATTGTTAAATATATTAGTAACTAACCATAGTCTTTAGATTCAGTCAGAGCCCATTTCGAAAATATGAATAAAATGTTTACTGTTTATATTAGAATAGCATATAATTGGTTACTGTCTATAGAAAATATCAGATCTGACTAAAATATTCTGACGAAGTAAGATGAGATGCAATGCCTTCTTGGAGCAGTTTGTGATAGCCTTTTTATGTCTACCTGTCACAATCTGAAATCATTGCTTGACAGTAATTATGGATCTTTCTCTCTTTGTGTACCTGTAGCGTGATTCGAATCTATCAGATGGCGTTTTCCTTTCTTCTGGATTCATGCTACTTGTAATCGAATGGAAATCAAATTTCATCAAATTACAGCCCTATTAACATCTAATGAAAGATGGCTGACCTGCCCTGGTCAGCGATTGATAATCAAATAGCCGGATTCCGGAAATTATCCCCACCTACTCATCATTATTTCTTCACCTGAGTATCATCACATATTCAGAGATGTTTTTTTTTATTTATTTTTCTAATATGCGGATTCACACGTGAAGGATGCCCTGTAATGTTCAAAGAACACCGCGTGAATCAAGGGACAGGAGACATGAATTAACATTTACTTTGAATTCCTGAAGTTTTTAAGCGTCAGGAAAAACCTCTTCTGGCAAGGAGTTCCAAAGTTCAGCTGTTCTATCGAAAAAAGATCCTTGAGCAAGAGAGGTTCGACAGGTTTCCAAATTCACATCAAAGGGGTGAAAATTCGGTATTCGTCGAGTCCGTGTAGATATTGCCAAGGAGGGAACGATTGATAACAATTCGGTAGAGTATCGACAGTGAAAGTATCTATAGAAGAGAGACAAGCCCCTAACCCTTCTACGATGTTCCAATGAAGTGAGCGAGTCTGTGAGCGAAGAATCACCAACAAGACGAATCGCCTTTCTCTGAATGGAATCGAGAAGCCTCAATGAATGTTTTGGTGCCGAACTCCACACATGACAACCTTATTCCATGACAGGTTGTATCTGAGCCTTGTAGATCATTAGAAGCTGACGAGAAGAGAAGTTTTTCTTCGCACGGAATAGAAATCCAAGTTTCTTGGAAGCACTTCTAGCGATCGATCTCACATGGTTTTCCCATGAGAGATAATCACTGATCGTAGTTTCTAGCATCAAGATACTTGATTTTGTAGAAATAGTTACTCCTGACATCTGGATATTTGATGATGATAGATCAGCTTTTCTTGAGGAGAGACACGCCTGGGTTTTCGTAGCATTAAATTCCACCAAGTTCATGTAACCCCAATCTATTATTTTTACCAAGTCATCGTTGATTTTATTGACGTGAATGTTTCTTTGAATTTCTGTTTCTCGAGCTGGTATGGGGACTCTGGAAGAGAAACTGATATGAAGAATGAACTATAAAAAAAGATATTCGGGGTAAGTTAGATACGACACGAGTGATAATACACAGGCTGAATATTTTCATCGCAATTTTACCAAGTTATGCATTAGTTAATGGAGTATTTCATGTAGCTTGAATATTGCAAGTCCGATTATTGTTAAATTACAAATCTCATTATTTTTCCGTTAATGGAGCCATTCTTCAAAGGCTTCAGATTAGATTACGGTGAGCAGAATTGAGAGGGAAAAATCAATGCTTTTTTTTATCAATATTAGTATTCATTCGTTTTTCTATCAACGAAAGCTTCCTGATGTTCTTTAAAGTTGTCATTTTTTCTTTTGACAATTGAATTGAATTTTTTTTCAAAATATAATCTCCCATGCAAATGATGATTTTAAAAAAATCGTTTATTTTATAGTTTCAACCCATTGAAATCTTATATCTCGTAAATTAATGCATTTCATCCCTTCATAATACCGCAATAAAAGAGAAAGTTATAAACTAAACAAACTATATACCTACGCCACTGGAGAAAATGAAAAAAATATATTTCAAAAAATGTATTTTCGATTCATTGTTCATCCAGAGTATCTGTATTGATGATAAAAAAATATTAACACATTTCAAACTTCGGCTCCTAGTACCTAGTTCAACAGATTTTCAGAAGAGATTTTCATTTGAGATTTCTCGAATGAGATCCAAAATAACCTTCTCCAATATTAGCATGTGATCGGGAAACATTCCAGCTATGAGCTTCCTAGTGGGATTTGAGTACATCCTTCGAAATTTTCTGAAAAAAACAATGATCTATTGAAACAAAAACGGACATGAATGAAATTCAAGATTCAAGATTCTTCAGCTATCATTCCTTTCAATGATCGTGCAAGTCACATTAACTCATCATCATCCTTATTCTCTTTTTATTCGATTCCAGCAATTAGATTCTCACTGGGATATGAGTACAGTTTCCAAGACTTTATGAAGGAAAACAATGATTTATCGACGCAAAAGGGAAACGAATAAATTCAAGGTACGAAAGTACGCACTCTTTGGCTATTATTCCTTTCAATGATAATGATATCGTGCAAGTTAGTTTGACTCATGTTCATCGAATTTCTCTTTTCAAACGATTCAACTTTCAAAAAATTCTAACAAAGTGCCCTTTCAGTAATATTTTGTTTCCCTCCTTCTTTCAGCCATTTTGCCGCCGCACTATTGCAATATATAATGATCAAATCATCCAAGGGAACAATTTGTCGAGTCCAGTGACAACCTACATACACAGTAGATTTATGGAATAACATCTCTCAGCAACTACTTCCTTGGCTAATACCACGAAGGGTATCATATCTGAGAGATTGTCACTACAGGATCCTTCACACAAGAAATGATTGGTGCCTTTGGGGATACAACTGCCAGAAAAAATTCATTGAATCATTAGATAGATAGATAGAAAGATAGTTTTATTGATCATAAACCAATCTTTACATTGGATTGACAGGTCAGTGTATAAATGAAGTTTTACAACATTGAGGAGAAAAACTCACAGTACATGTTATATATCAACTATTACTATGGTTAAAATGTTTGTATACATAAACATACACATATGCACAAATGCACACATATCGTCATACAGTAGAAAAATTATCACATAACTAGGAATTCGAAAAACGCTGACAGTAATCTATGTACTCTTGCATGCTGTAAAATGCGTTATTTATAAGGAAGTTCTTGAGTCCTAATTTAAATTTAATGATATTCCTCTCAGTTTTTATTTCATGTGGTAGAATGTTGAAAAATCTCATACCAGCATAGTTTGGAGATTTTTTGTAGCTCTCGTATTTGGCTAATTCTAGCATCGTCCATAGATATTCTAATAAGTCCGCTCACTCTCAGCAGCGACCCAAATCATCACCGTCCGTCCTCGCGCGTCCCTTGCCTGGCCGGTCGGTCGTCAGTGCCCGTCTGACGGGGGAGCCAGTTTAACAGAGTGTCTCCGATTGAACAGTTCGCATCGTCCCGGCCGGTTAAACTGAGTGCGCGAAATGAACATTCTATTTGAACTTTTATTCTTGTAGTTATTTGAACATTTTTTGATGAGGAAAGAAAGTTACGAATTCTCTGGAATTTATTTTTGGTTGGAGGCTTACTATCTCCTCCGTTTTGAATTTATGGAAAATAATGAAAATTGAAAGTTATAATTTTTTATTGACGCGCAATCTCGATCAGGATTGTCTCGAGAATTACTTTGGTCAAATCAGAAATGCTTGTGGAAACGCTAGAAATCCAACTGCCATTCAGTTTACCAGAGCATTTAAAAAACTTTTTGCTATAGGATATTTGCACGAGACAGAAGGCAGCAATTTTATGGAAGACAGTAGCGATATTTTGCTTAATATAACATCGGAGTCATTGAAAAATATTGAAAGTTTTCAGGAAAAAAATTAAGAAAATATTTCTCCAATTATAAAAATAGAATCAACCGATTATAGGAATTTGATATCAGAGGAGGGAAATGCCCTGGTCTATGTTGGTGGATATTTTTTACGTAGATGTCTCTTTAAACATTCTTGTCATATTTGTTTGGAATATTGTTCATCATCCGAAAGAGACAAGTCTACTCCATTTTGTGAGCTCGAAGCTTACAAAGGTAGTAAAAATATATTTGGTGGCTTAACAGTCCCTCCCAATGATTTTTGTATTTAATACAATTAGAAAATATTTTTGTTTCGAATTTTAATGATTGATGATTTTAATGATGATTACTGCATACATGATGGTGTAGGAAACATATTTCTGAAAGAATATTCCAATGTGGAATTCAGCCATCCATGTAGCAATTTTCCCAAAGACTATTTACTTTCATTGTTTACAAGAGTTCGAATCTATTACACAATCAAATTTGCAAGCAGGCAAATAAGATCTCAATGTTTAAATGAACAACTGAACTGAAACCACTAATATCGTTGCCGACGTTTCGACTTTTATAAAGTCATCCTCAGGACATTACAAAGTTGCAGTGAATCAGATATAAATACACACATACAGGTGAAAAATTATTAAAATTTGCGACTAGAATCACTTCTGCGAACGAGAGGTTAAGATTGAGTAAATTTGGTACGATTCAATTGACAGTAAAAATGTAAAAAGAGACATGAAAAACAATTTCAAAAATGTAGGAAACGGTAGAGCCCAATCTCTGGTTTCTTGTCTATTAGAATAAAAATAAAAGGACATTTACATAAAAATTCCCAGTTTTTGAAAACCAGAAATTTATGTGAGTTCAACCGTTTCCTACAGTTTTTAATTTTTGTTTATGTCTATTTTTACATTTTTACTGTCAATTGAATTGTACCAAACTAATGTACTCAATCTTGACCTCTCATTCGCAGAAGTGATTCTTGTCGCAAATTTCAATAATTTTTTACCTTGTGTGTATGTATATCTGATTTACTGTAACTTTGTAGTACCTTGACGATGACTTTATACAAGTCGAAACGTCGGCAAAGAAATAATAGTAGTTTCATTTATTCGACCTAACTCCAACCAACCCTCAGCTAGATATTTGAAATGTGTCTAAATATATATGCCAAAGTACTGAATATATTATAGTTATACTATTAGGGTATACTCAAGAAAGCAACAAATCACCATTCAATTAGGTAATATGTAAATAAAGATTATTCATCTTCATTTTTTCTTTATTGTGAAGTCCCTTTATAAGTATCTCACCTTTTTACCTGCCCATAATTTAAGAAATCAGGTGATTCATGCCAGTTATTACAACGAAATATTCCTCAATTTATTGTTATTAGAATCTCATATAATATAATAATCTCAATGAAAGATCATACAAAAACATAAATAATATGTAATGAATATGATCAACACTTGACGCCTGACACTCGTAGACACACTTTCGAGTAAACATATTGTTCGCGCTGCTGACTGACCCTCGTATAACGTATTTCTGCTTGTAGCCCGCATGATTTACGAACGCCCGCAAAAAAAGCGGCATATTTTACCCACATCAAAGGAGTTACCAGACTTATTAGAATATCTATGGACGATGATTCTAGTCTGAATTCATTCTTTCGACGAGTCGGATAATTATGAAAGTCTGAATTTTGCTCAAAACAATATTTGTTATTGAATGTATAAATATATCAGGAGCTTATATATATAAATGCTCATGAAAGTCAGAATGCCTTTCTCTTTGAAGTAATTTCTGCAGGAATCCCGATAATCCAACCGAAGAATAAGTCGTATAATTCTTTTTTGAGCCAAAAATACCCTATTGCTACCTGTGGAGAGACCATAAGTAATAATATTGTAACTCATTGTCGAATAAACTAGTGCATAATATACAGAAATAAGTCCCTCTTCGCCGAGACAGCTCGTGAGATTCTTCAAAGCAAAATAATGTTTATTGAGCTTACTACAGATTGTGCTGATACATTCGTCCCATTTGAGGTTACTATCGATTATTGTACCGAGAAATTTGCAGTTTTTCTGAAATGTTATTGAATTGGCGTTTATCTTCAAGTTCTCTCTCAGCTGCCCACTCGTAAGATTTTTATGGAAATATATAGCAATGGTTTTACTGTAGTTTATCATCAGGCGATTGTCTTTGCACCAGTTGTCGAACTGTTGTAGTACATTATTGGTTTTGCTCATGAGATCATATACATCTGAACTTGACACTATTATTGATGTATCATCAACGAACATGAATACCTTGCCGTCTTTTATGTAATCAGGAAGGTCATTTATATAAAGTAAGAAAATCAGGGGGCCCAAAACACTGCCTTGAGGAATGCCTGAGTCAAGCAGGAATTCTCCAGACAATTGTTCATCGACTTTTATTATCATTTTTCGTCCTTCCAAAAATGAGCCAATCCACTCCGACATTTTTCCACGAATACCGAGTTTATTTATTTTTCGAGAACGAAATTGAAGTTCAGGGTGTCGAACGCCCGTGATAAGTCAAAAAATAACCCAATTACATGTTCCTTCTTTTCAAATTTTTCATGAATTAGTTGAACGAAGTTGGTCGTCGCTGCTTCTGTCGAATGCTTCTCTCTGAAGCCGTGCTGATTTTTGTTTAATAAATTATATCTACTCAGATAGCTGTGTATTCTTATTGCTAGCCCTTTTTCTATTATTTTGGAAAAAATACTCAACAGTGCAATAGGCCTGTAGTTCATTACAGAAGTTTTGTCTCCCTTTTTGTGAATTGGTGACACTAGGGTTAATTTCAGTCTACTCGGGAATTGCCCCGTTTCGACTGATTCATTCATGATAAATGTTAAGAACGGTGCAATTTCCGACACGCATTTTCTCAGGAGATATACTGGAACTTCATCTATTCCAGTGGATTTCTTGTCCTTCGAGTGTACTATTATTTCTTCTATTTCGGTGGTAGTGAATGGTTTAAAATAGAAGGAATTCATACATTCATGGAGTGAAACTGTACCCTTATTAGATAACTTTTTTTTTAAATGAACGTCAAGTTGATCATCAATGACTGATGCAAAGAATTCTCCGAAAACGTTAGCTATATCTTTTTGGTCTAAAACTAATTCCCCTTCATGTTCAAGTTCGATTCTATCTCTCTGTCTTTTTTTATTCAAACGCGTGTTTACTATCTCCCAAACGGTTTTATTTTTATTATTTGAACTATTAATTAGGTTGGTGTAATAGGTCTGTTTACATTTCCTGACATTCTGTTCATATAGTTTTTTACATCTTTAAAACTCTTCCTGGATATCGTTTTCATTTGGGTTCTCTTTTTTTAAATTATTTAGGTATCGAATATTTACTGATTGCAGTTTCAGCTCTTGTATATACCAGGGAGCAGATCTGCTTGTTGATTGATGTCTCATCAATATTTTTGGGAATGATGCCTCAAATGCAAAAGAGAAGTATTCTCAGAAAACCTCAAAACACTCATCCGCACTCGAGGCATTTTTCAGATATCTGATATCAAGTTGTTTGAAGAGGTGTCTAAATTGTTCAATATTTGAATTTGTAAATTTTCTGCGAAAGATACGAGTTCCATTGTTTGAGTTTCCCGGGACAGAGTGGAAAAGTTCAATGATTTGGGCTGTATGATCTGATATACACGGGTCGGTTATCTGAAATTGAATTCGATTTTTTGAAGTCGTTATTATGTAATCAATTGCGGAGGAAGTTATGAATCCTTTTATATTGGCAATGCGAGTGGGTTGCTGAATGAGTGATTCAAGGTTGTGAGATTCCAGTATATCACACAAGATATTTTTGTGTATACTTGGTTGAAGAAAATTTGTATTTAAATCTCCACAAATGACATCATGTTCAAATGTTACACCAAGAATATCGAGAATCCTGCAGAAATTCATGAAAAGAGATTCAATATTTCCGGTTATATAACGAGGATACAAATACTTTTTGTGAATGAAATGGCGCTACATTCCATATCTAGCTCAATTGACAGCTTTTTTATTTTATCCAGTTCATCGCAATATTTCAAAAGTTCAACTTTAGCCAGGATGGCAACACCACCATGAATATTCTTTGTTCTACAAAAACTGGATACTAATTGTAACCACAAATAGTGATATTCTTCATATTTTCATTTATTTGCCAGTGTTCTGATATAAAGAAAAAGTCTGGTTTTTGCTCTTCTAAAAATGCATCCAACATGTTGAGTTTATTATTGATACATTGTATATTGAGATGAATAATTTTGATAGAATGACCTAATTTTGAATGAACCTGTTGCTTTACCTCGATATATGGTCCACCTGTGAGGCTTGGTTTTGAAAATTTTGATGTTTTTGAAATCTGTATCTGTTTACCATTGTACCTTCGGGCCAAATTTCAGGATTGTATACTTCATTGACGTAAGTGATTGGAAACGTAACAAGCATGGAGCACGTTTTTTCATTGTTATTGAGGGCTTCACACTTGAAGGGTATGTTTGGAGCATTTACTTTGAGGGCTTTGGTCAAGTTCATTGGTGTGGTGTCCGGTGACAATCTATATACGTGCAAGTATCCGAGTTTGGGAACAGATTTGACTGCTGTAATTGTTGTATTTGTTCCCATGACAGCTCTTTTGTAGGGGCGTCGTGATGACGAATTATAGGTATTTTGTTTAGCTTGTTTATCGACGGTTTCTTGTAGTGCTTTTTTTGTGGCGTGATTCACTTCGTCCAGGTTGAACACATGTTGGTTTTTATCTGTAGTACTTTTTGTTCCGCGATTATTTTTGTATTTAACAACATTCCAGCCTGCCTGGAATCATTGAAACAGGCACACTTGTAGATCATTTTAGGCTATTTGGCCTTCCTACAGTTCAAGGTAGTTCCCATCATGAACTCGCAGTCAATTGTTTTCTCGAATAAAAATTACGATAAAACAGAAGAAGCGCGATTATGAGCCCTACGTAAAACTCATTTTCCATGAGCTCATTCTTAAGCAAATTCTTTTCCATATTATTATACATATTAACGGCTACATTCCTCAATTCATAATCCACAAAAATAACTTCATCATGCATAGGCTAGTACTTGAAAATCTATGTTTTTGAATATATCACATCCTACGTACTAACTAGATCTCTCTTGAAGCATTGTACTTCTTGGTTGATTTTTTTTTTATTCTGCTGATCGAAAGAAGGTAACATAACAATTTTTGTAATCCTACATATACTCGTCATTATGCTCCTATAATTATCTTGAGAACAATAATAGTATATTATGCAACGATAGTGTAATGATGGTTATTGATACATGAGCATAAACCGGGATACGAAACGAGCCGAAGGTGAGTTTCGTATGGTTTATGCGAGTGTATTAATAACCATTACATGAGAGTTGCATACGCCATTTTATCTACACCAAATAAATAATGAAGAACTAAAAATATCATATTATTAGGTATTTATATTGAACACAATAATAGTAGGTAATCAATCGTATTCCTTTGAAAAATTCTACAAAATTATAAAAGGTATAACCACGGAAAATACAACAATGGGAAATGAAAAAAAAACTCAGGGAAATGAAGTCAGGATTTGAATCCGGACGTTCCTGATCACAGCCCTCGCCATTGACCATTCGGCCATGAGAGCTTATTCGATCTGGTCGAAAATAAAACATATGTGTTACATTTTTCAAATGGAAAATATGATCCTTTCGATTGTATTTTTTTCTTGTCTAAGGCATCTGTGGAGGAGTCGCTGGTAATTCTTCTATATCACTGCTATAAGACATTTTCATTCGATTATCAAAAATTTACTAAATTCTTCAAAAATTCAATACCTACTGATTTTGACTTGACAAACGTCAAAATGCAAAGCTTGCACATCATGCTTGATTGAAAAATAATGGGTTTCTATTGATTGCAATTTGTATCGTAATGAAAATCTGAATCGTAATGGATTTCATTATAGAATGGGTTGTGGGCATATAAGGGTATTATTAGAGTACGGGTGTAGATAATAGTTATTTATGTAATAAGGATCATAAAGACGATCATTATGGTACAAGTCGTGAATGTTATCGGGCGAGGCGTAGCCGAGTCCGATAACACGGCGTGTGCCATAATGATTGTTTATGATTCGTATTACATACAAGATTTTATCTGATGGCATTTATATCAATACATTTGAATAAACTTTTTTGATCAAACCATTACATGTTTTCCTTATAGAATTTCATTATGGTACTTAGTACCATAATGAGCTTCCTTATGTCATCAAAATTGAGTGACATAACGTTGTCATTATGACATGCCATCAGATAAAAACAATTTATGAATGGTGATATTGCACCCAACACATCTGCACTGAACTGGAATAGAAGGCGAATTGCCTTCGAAACAGAGCATGTTCCGAGCAAAACCATAACCAGAAATCGAAGTGAATTGATAGAAATAATGAATATTATAGTAGGTCCAACCTTCACTAACTAGCAAAATATAACTGATTAAAATGACAGGAGTGTTGGAGACAGCGGTTGCTGAACATGAAGTGAAAATATATATCATGTTAAGAATTTATAATAATCTATCATTTCAGTTGTACAATCTTCTGATTGTGACTGATTGCTTCGGTTAACATTACTTCCAAATATATATTTGCTGGGTGAACATGATACCACAAAAGCTCGAAACAGCTTGGATATCAAGTTTCAAACTCGAATATAAATAACACAATTTATATTTTGCATAATGTAAGTCACGCAACTATAGCAACACAGAGTCAATGTTGAATCTAACTCCTACATGAGACTATTAATCCAGGAAGTACAGCCATAGATTCAATGTTACTTTTTCGAAAGATAAATTACCGACATAGCTCCTGTATATACATGGTCTTCGCTTTGATTTATTGAACTGGTCGGTGTAAAAAAGAATGATGAATGACCAGTTCCATTCAAGCTAATACAAATTGATTAAGGAGTAGTGGTATATCATTTCCCATTGGAATGATGTGGGTAAGTATAACTGGCAGTTCTAGTGAAAATGAACAACTATAGAAGTTTATGCTGCAGTATTATTGAAATCCCCACAGTTCCTTCTGATGGAGCCCTGTACTCCATATGCTGAAATAATAATAATATTGATGTGCTGATTTCAAAATAACATTATCTACACTGTAGAAAGATTTTTCTGTATTTACTTCACGACTCAAATTCAATATTTCACATTTGGATACATTCAAATGGGAGCGATTTCCGAGGCAACATTTGGTACTTTTCGTTGATTTTTCGATATGATCCAATCATCTAGGCTGGGTATAGTAGCGTACAATTCCGAGTTATCTGCTAACATCAAACCATTGCACATCAATAGGTTGCCAAATCATTAATAGATAAATGAAAAATAACGGCACAGATTAAACCCTTGAGGTACTCCACTAGTGGCAAAATTTGAGTAGTAAGCATCATTTTGAACAAACTGTTTGCATTCATGAACGTTTGATTTTGAGAGTCGACGATGATTTTCATTAAACCTCATCATGTACAGTTTATGAAGAAGTATAATGTGACTGATCTTGTCGAAGGCCTTAGAGAAACCAGTTTACATCGCATCAACCTGTCCCCTATGTCTGAATTTATATTGATAGAAGTCATCTAGATTACTGATGGTGGACCTAGAATTCATGAAACCATTTTGATATTCAGATATAATATGTTTAGTTGACATATGTGACTGTACAAGACGGTCTCCAAGATCTTAGCAAAGTTATTCAAATATTGATATCGGTCTATAATTACTAATGACACTCCGATCTTGAGATTAATGAACTGGGCAAACTTTGACTATTTTCCAAATATCTGGAAAATCAGATTTTTTCGAATTAAATTGTAAAGGATTCGTAGATGGTTAACTGATACTCTCGAGCAGTCTTTGACGATTAATAACAGTATTGTCATATATTGAAAATAAAAGGTCTCATATAAAGTTTTATCTTCACATTTTCAAAATTATCAACCTGAAAATGAATTTGGAAATCGAGTCATTATTAATATAATTCATAATTTTTAATTCAATATTTCATTCCAAATAAATCATTCACGCATGTTATATTATTCAGCTGTAATAGTAGTATTTATATCCGGCGAATTTCCAAGTTCAACGTCGTTTCAGACAACAGGTTTCAAGTTACATCACTGGTCGTCGATAATCATAAATGAACGCTGAGAATTGCGAATCTAGCAATTGTCAGCGGAATAGTTCATGACGACAGGATTATTTTTTATATAAATTGGAAGACTGCCTTCCGAATCGGGCTTTTTGTTTTTGAATCTTTAGTGATCAGTTTGACGAACCAAACTAATTTTTAAAGTAGTCGTCGTCATTTTTGCAAGAATGAAGAATGCACATCTCTCCTGCCTTGGAATGATAATGTGAGTACTTACATTTCTATTTAATCCCAACTGCATTGTTTCAACCTGATTCATTTTATTAATGGGTAATTATTTCAAGTAGTTTTTCATTCATTCACTGTGATCATGTTTTTTTGTCTATTTCTTTTGTTATCAATAAACTAAGTTAAGTTTTATCACCTCTCATTTTATTCACTTCACCAGGGTACACTTCAAATACACAATTAAAATCACCTCTCGCAGCCAAGCTAAAAGTTTCATGTTTCTCTTTGTTTGATTATCCTCACTTGGAAGGGCGGTTTTCTTCAAAAACCCCCTTTAAAAGTCACGTCCATTTGAATGAAAGATTTTCATCATGTTTTTGACTTATTTTTTCAGTAAACTAATGAACTAGTATAATTGCACTTGATTCACTCAACCATTTTCAAACAAACACTACACTTCCTTTTCATTTTCGTGACATTTGGTGGAGACGCCGAAGTTGAGAGTTTTTCCCTTTCAACTTACACGCGACATTTGGTGGAGGCGCCTTGCTCGTTCTTGGAGGCTTCATTCTCCATAATGGGCCTGTAAAACAAATTTTTCCATATAAGAAGTTGAATTGTTAGAGTCTTAATGATAATTTGTTGTATTTGGCTGAAAAGTGAACAACCCTGGTGGATTTTTCTTGTTTTTTAGAATGATCAGAGTAGGTATCTGTTACGGATTGAAGTTTTTTTCTGCAGTAATTTTTTTTCTACAAACTTAATTCTGGTTGAAACGATGTTGTGTTGATACATGTTTTCGTTTTTTGTTTTTTTTTCTCTTTTTTTCCTTCAATTATTGCATTTTTTTGTGATTGTTGTTCAATTTGAATGATTGCAATACATATAAAGCCTAATTTGTTGAAACATACTTCGCAGCAAACAGTAATTTGAATTCAATTTCTTATATCTAGTAGTTTTTTGGTCTTGCCTCTTTAATTTTTTTTAAATGAAGTATTTCACAATAGATAATGATTTTTCTGAATATTTTTTTTTCCTTCTAAACTTTTATTAGCTGAAATTCAACTGAATTATGGTGAAACTTTATCCATTATTCATTTGAAACAACTGACTTATCTTTCATTACCAATATACATATTTTTTTTTTTTTTTTTCAAATGAATAGAAGGTTTTGGAAGTATTTTTATGAAACAAATCATTCACTATACGATATCCCTGATCATACGATTATTTTATGAAATTACCCTGCCAAGTGACTATTCCTTTTTATTTCTGCATTGTTTTATCAATCTCGTCGATTATGTTCTATGAGAATTTGACAGTGTTTTCGATTTAATTCAATAGATTTTTCCTCACAAGTTTGAATTGCCTTAGTATTCGAGTGTCATTCTTTTTTGTATAATGCTAGTAATTCCTTGGGTCAATATTTTTCACTTTCTTTGTTATAATATCTCCATACAGTGTGTGCCAACCTTACTAATATCTGAAAATAATGTTTGCTATAGGTATGCAGTTTTTTTTATTAGAGGGTCGTCTCATCAAGAAATAATTTATGATGATCACGAAATTAATTGTGGCTTTCAGAATTGACGAGAATTTATAAAATATATGCTGCATTATAATAACAGTTTTTCTGAATATGGAAGGTTTCAATTTTTTTCCGACATTTTTCCATTTTCAACTGTTCAATAAATATCAATTGACTCGAAAAAGGCTCATTCTTCCACCTAAATAGTCATTTAACTATAAAGACCATAAGAAATAGCAATAATGTAGTTCAGAATAGTTATTATCAGATATTAGTTATCAAATAATTTTACTTATATGTATCCTGCAACTTCTTTTTTTTTCGGAAATCGGTAAAAATGAATAACAAATAATAATGTCTTCTTTTGGTATCGAAAAAAAAATCGATCAAAATATTATCTTTTGGCATCTCTGCATTTTTATCCAACTCTCTACTTTTTGCCGAGTACTCAGTGGACGGCATTGCTATTATGTTGATCAAAGCAAAATTCTGAACATGACCCAGCAGTCAGTTTTATCGTTTCTTGGATTGTCGTACTTCAATATGAATGCTGTTGGACTAGGTCAGGTTTCTGGCAGCTGGGCTCGCAGACACTGAACAATAATAATGAAAGATGATCATTTTTCCCACTACCATGATAGCGATACAGATAATGAATTTTCATGAATCTGAAGTATAATTTGGTGATATATTCATGAAACATGGAAAAATTCCCCCTCGAACCCCTTATAACAAGCTTTTTTTCTTCATTATTTGTTGAGAATGAAAAATAATAATGATAATGTTGGAGCATAAGTAAAATGTAATAGTTTTGTAATAGTTCAATAGTAGTGGTTCAGATAGTGATCCATTGAGTCAAGAATCCCAAATATAATAACAACACAATCATAGAGAATTCCCCTCGGTCATGAGTAACCAAAAATTATTTTCTTTTATAACTATCCTTATGGGTGTTTTACAATACTTAACAATATTACCATCATTGAATAACTGCCTCAATAAACAGGAAAATAAATAATATAATGATATTAGAGTATAAATGTAATGCAAAAAGTATTTGGAAGTCATTTGTAGTTGGAAAACACTATAAATTGAAACTTGGAGATTTGAGAAGGAGATTGATCATTCGTATGACTGTCCTAACTCTCTGAGATTGTCAAGATGAAGACTCACCCTTATGTTTTGTCAATCAGGAAAGTGAACAGGAGGCGTGAAGGGATGTCTTACAGTCTCAAATCGAAATTTGACGATTTATAAGTGCATTTCATCAACTGGTGGGAAATGATATTGAAGAAATGAATAAAAATTTACATGTATGGCAATTCACCTGGAACACCTTTTTCTTCACTATTGAAAAAAAATGTGTACCTAATGATAACAATTTTTTGGGATTGAATTTGTGCAACTGGAGTATAAAGTAAGGATTGAATAATATAATGTTTGACTTCGTTTGAATAATAATGCGCGATAATGGAATATGAATTATGATATGTGATGATGAAATAAGGATTATTATATGATAATGAAAAAATAATGAGAATATATGTAGGACAATATAGGAGAAATTATTGTCCAGTTGGTAACAAGAATGTTACCGTGTCATAAGGGAATTATGGAAGATGATCCAAAAGGGTTGAATAATTGCCTATGAGAGTATTGTGTTGTAGGTATTAGTAAGGTATGCGTGGGAAACTTGGCAGAATTACCCTAAACCTGGGTTGAAAGTTTTCCTATGCAGATACTTTATGAAATGAATAATGAGTTTACGAGATGAAATGAATGAGTTTATGAGGTGAAAACTATGAGATATATGATGAGTAGATATGATGATATTAATGAAAGAAGTCAAAGGATTAATTCTATACAGTTGCACATATTTTTTTAGAAAGAATACATTTTGTTGAGATAGTGAGAGCCATGCAATTTGAAACACGTTCCATGTCAATGATACTCAGTTATTAATTTCCACTCAATATCCATCCATCATGACTTATGAAACAAGATAAACAGTAACACATTATTTTTGGTTTTGTATTTTTATTAAGACCAATTGAAAGAGATGGGGGAGAAGCGCTATCAACTTACAATTTTTTTGTTGTTTTGATTAAATAAGGGGGTAAGATATATTTGTCGATTGCAAGGGAAATGTCACCTGTGAGTAAAGGGAATAGTAGAATTAGGCAGAGAAACTCAACACAATAGAGTAAGAAAGTGGGACAAAAAGGAATGTAATGATCTCAAATGATTTGAGGTTGTACGAATAGGGATAATAAGAACCTTGAGAACATTTTCTCTCAATCATTGTAGGTTGGGATTTTGCACTAAGAAGTATCCATAAGAGTATAGTCAGTTATATACCTAGTAATATAAAATTTAAGGAATGTGTAGAAAAGAAAAATATTAATATTTTCTATTGAAATTAAAGAATACTTACTGCAAATAATCTTTTTCATGTATCACGGGACATCACGGAGGCACACGCCAGGAACAGGCACTGCTACGAAGGCAAGAAACGGTCCACCCATAGACGGAGTCCAGAACGGCAGCACCCCGCATCCCATTCTTCAACCCCAGAAGGAAGGCCAGACCACAGTATACTACATGCCAGATGTTCCTCAAGCCTGAAAAATGCTCCACTACAAATGATGTCGAGACACCTGCCCAGGATTGACCCAGCAACAAGCATGGTACCTTTACCAAGTCGAACTCACCTGCGAAAACTACCAGTAAAGTGTCCAGGAGTCCTGACCATACTCTGTATGCAGCTATCCGTTAAAAGTTGGAAAATATGCCAATTTTGTTCCACTTCACACTTCACTCACAATCCACAGACGAAAAGACCAAAATGGAGTCCGAAGCGTGCCGAATCAGCATCTAGTAGCATTTTGCAATGGAATATGCAATTTGCTTGATCGACAATTTCGCCATTTCAACAATTCCAACGTCAACCAACCAATTCAAATGTCTGCCGCTGTCTTAAAATTTGGCGGGAAAGGAGTAGTTCACGACTTCTTCACTGGTGTGACATAAGCTGCACGGAACACCACTAAATCAACCGATGGGCGCATTCGATGCCAGCAAATCCATCAACGAGTAGCTAGGCAGCCGACAGCCGTTACCAGCCCGGAACACCTTTGCTCACACGATAGAAAAAGAAATCTGATGGGAGAATTTCACCGATTTAAAATCAGGCACCAGATGCAAAGTCCATGAGAGGAGCACGACATCATCAGTCATTCTAGTATACTACGAGGTCCCAGAGTCCCAGGCTGTACATAGCGTACGACACGGGAACAACTTACACGAACTGACGTACAGTGCCAGTGCCGGACTCAGTTTTTTTGTGCCACGTGAGAACTCATACCCGAATAATTGATTCGAAATATAATGTCGGGATATCTATGTTTTTTCTCTAGGAATAAAAATAAGTATTTATGTTTTTTAGTTGTGGAAATTTTCAATTTCATATATTTTTTAATCAATTTTCAATTCGAAGCTGGGGTCCAGCTTTACTAAGGAGGGGAGATGTGTCATATATTGAAAATAAAAGGTCTCATATAAAGTTTTATCTTCACATTTTCAAAATTATCAACCTGAAAATGAATTTGGAAATCGAGTCATTATTAATATAATTCATAATTTTTAATTCAATATTTCATTCCAAATAAATCATTCACGCATGTTATATTATTCAGCTGTAATAGTAGTATTTATATCCGGCGAATTTCCAAGTTCAACGTCGTTTCAGACAACAGGTTTCAAGTTACATCACTGGTCGTCGATAATCATAAATGAACGCTGAGAATTGCGAATCTAGCAATTGTCAGCGGAATAGTTCATGACGACAGGATTATTTTTTATATAAATTGGAAGACTGCCTTCCGAATCGGGCTTTTTGTTTTTGAATCTTTAGTGATCAGTTTGACGAACCAAACTAATTTTTAAAGTAGTCGTCGTCATTTTTGCAAGAATGAAGAATGCACATCTCTCCTGCCTTGGAATGATAATGTGAGTACTTACATTTCTATTTAATCCCAACTGCATTGTTTCAACCTGATTCATTTTATTAATGGGTAATTATTTCAAGTAGTTTTTCATTCATTCACTGTGATCATGTTTTTTTGTCTATTTCTTTTGTTATCAATAAACTAAGTTAAGTTTTATCACCTCTCATTTTATTCACTTCACCAGGGTACACTTCAAATACACAATTAAAATCACCTCTCGCAGCCAAGCTAAAAGTTTCATGTTTCTCTTTGTTTGATTATCCTCACTTGGAAGGGCGGTTTTCTTCAAAAACCCCCTTTAAAAGTCACGTCCATTTGAATGAAAGATTTTCATCATGTTTTTGACTTATTTTTTCAGTAAACTAATGAACTAGTATAATTGCACTTGATTCACTCAACCATTTTCAAACAAACACTACACTTCCTTTTCATTTTCGTGACATTTGGTGGAGACGCCGAAGTTGAGAGTTTTTCCCTTTCAACTTACACGCGACAGTATTTTGACTGAGCCTGAAGTTAGCTCATTTCTGCAATTCCTTTCCAGCTTCAGAGATTTCGATATTAGTGGTTGGCTCACAGCCATTATTCACTAGGATACTATGATCGAAATTGAAAACTGGGTCGTCCTCTTCGCTCGTAGGTACTGAATACGCAGTTTCAAAGAAATTGCCGAAAGTATTCATAATCAATTCTGAATCTGTATAGGAATAACCTCCAAAACCATTTCATCAGGGATTTTTGAACATCTATTCTCAACATTGATATTTTTGGGATCATCTTCCAATCTTTCAACGCTTTGTCAATACGACGAAGATGTCTCTTCCAAACTCATACTGAGATTGAACCGCTTCGTAGTGAGTGCATTGAGTTCAATGCGAAAAGATCCTTCATTCACCAATGGTAAAAACTCACGGATTGCTGTCCAGTTGATTGCACTCATTGAAAGATCTAAAAATTCAACATACTTGTTTCAAATGTTACATTGTCTCATATTCAAGATTGCCAACAAATTTGAGATTATTCGGGTTTTTATATCTCTCGAAATGTTATCATTTAGGTCTGTATAATTGAAATCCCCCAAAAATAGAATCCCTTTCTAAATTGATCACATACCAACTCTCTACGGCTTCAGGAATTATCATATTCATCTAGAAACGAAAACGGTGGAATCTAAATAATTGCTACAAAAATTCACGAAGCACTTACACACGATGAACTTGATTTCAGGAAAACCTACTTGAAACTGGGGTGTGTCAACAACTTCAGATTCAATATAACTGTGTATATTCAAGTATTTTTATTAATATGTCGCAATATAGATTATATTCATACAATATATAAGGCTACTCAATAGTCTACATATAGTGAGTTGATTCATTGAATCAAGAAAGAATATATAAATATAATAAAATATTGAAAATTAACCTAAAAAAACAATGTATAAAATAACAATAAAATCAAAATATGAACAAACAGTTCATATTATATGCCTTCCTGTTCATAAAATAAAATATACGCTTCGCCACTCACAAGTGATTTGGAGGAGATTGGTGACACACAAGAATCGTTGAATTCATGCCACGTTCCCACATAAGGATGCCGGCAGTAAGCTGTGTAGTGGCCACTGTATCTAGTGCCGCTGTGATTAGAGAGTGCGTATAGATTGTAGCGACAAGGGGCTACATCGGCTGCCGCATAGTTCTTCATGTCCAGACCTTCTAACGGGAAATCTACCATGACATTAAGTTTACCCCTAGAACTATCGGATGGAGAGAATCGTTTGAGATGGATCACCAGCACATTGGGGAACTTGTGGATCGACAACGATTTTGAGCACTTCCGCCTTTCTTTACACTGCGAACATCTCGGTTTCTCGTCACCATCCAACATCTCTTCCTCGGTAAAAGCGTCTAAGCAATGATATAATCCGAGATGACCTGTAATTTGTGGGATAGGCAGTGAAAGTTCCCAAAATGGATCGAAGGTCACGGAACAGTAACCACAATATGTGCATTTCAGGGTCGATTTTAGTTGGCCGACGAAGTTTTCCAGTACGTTGGAATTGCCTATCCATGACATTTGCGATTCATTGCCGTCACTGAATTTGTCGTCTGATCCTGTTGAAATTGGCTTGTGTTTATCTGTGGTTTGATTGATATCTTCGTGCAGTCCTTCGAGTAGGTATATCAAAAATTCCTGGGCATCTTGTTGTGCATGACCCATGAAGCGGGGTGCATGAAGTTCGATTTGGCTCTTTAGGAAAAGTGTATTCACCACTTTGTTAGACGAATCTTCCGACCACAATTCTTTGATGACTTCGGCAAAAGCTTTCATCAGAGTATCTTTCATACTCGAAATACTATTATTAATGTCCTTTACATATGTATCTTTCTTCAAGTACTCCAGTAACCATCTTGTATTGGATAAACATTGGATGACACAGTTCATGAAACAAGTGTTCCCGACATTCTTCAACCCATTGAGACCGAATGATTTGATATTACTATTTACCATGGGTTCGATGGTATTCAGGCCATTTGTGATTCGATCGTCACATTTGTCTTCTATCGAATGGTTTCTCCTAACGAATCGGTGCGACAATGAATTAGAATTGGGAATGCTCGATATCAACTTCAATGGAGATGAAGAGGATTTTCTAAGCCTTGGAGATATTGATGAATCTAGGTGTGTGCAGCCAATTTCCTTAGAAGGAATCGTTTCCCTATGTATTTCTGTCTTGTTATGGAGTTTTACTTTTTGATTAAAATCTAGTTGTTCATCAGATAATTTTGGGGATTGCTCGTTTCTATCACTGCGATAGACTTCGGAGTTATCCGGAGAGAGATCTCTAGAGTTAACATCGCACTTTAATGATGTTCGTCTGAATGAGATAATATCATATTCACAGCCTCATACATTGAGGTGAAATTTATTTATTTCACTATAAAGTCTGCTGACATTTTGATAATAGGTATAGGTTGCATCATTTTCCATACTGTCGTGGGCGCTCAGTTTGAAGTAACAATTCTCAATATATTATTAAGGTATTCAGTAGGGTAATTGGTATCAATGTTCGCTCAGAAAGGTCTGCTGAGACATTGATATTTCAAAATTCTGTGTTTTTCTTACAATTTCTCGAAATCTTCTCAGCTATATTTGCATTTTGATAGGGTGGTTTTTCGAATCACAGGAAGAACCAATTCTGGAAAACTTTATATTGATGTTGGCTGATTGCGGTGAAATTATCCTCAATTCACCAGCATTTTTATCAGTTTCTACTACCTGGACAGATAATATTTATTTATCAGGCTCGGATATATTATAAATCATCACATTATATTTGCGCTCCTGCCGTTCAGATATTTAAGGAACTATTTCCTCGAAGTCCAGTGAGTTTTTGCCATGGTTTGAAGCCATGGTATTCCTATCCTTCATCTCCTTAATGCCTTTCTGAAGATTAATGATGCTAGCTTTCAAGTCCTTCAGGTCTTTGCCGAAACCTACACAGCCAATAAAGGTCCAATAATAAGCTTTATCAGCGTTCAACATCCGTACTTCATTTGCTATGATATCAACAGAATAGTGCTTGTACTTATCTTCGCAGAAACCATACACACGTAACCATTAGATGGACTCACGACAATTGATCGCTTCCTTTACAGTTAACAGTTAATACAGTTAAGCAACAATAATAAGTATATATAACGGTTCAAAAGTGATACGCCTTTGGTAAGTTCACGCCAAAACAACGTCATATAATCGTAAAATTCACGGAAATCTAGGAATTCTCCTTCTATTATTACTGTTATCGATAACTATGAGGATAACCCCATCCAATGGATTGATCACACCAATTGATAAAGATCTTCAACAATGTGCATATCGTTCAGCAAAGCTTTCCATTGCAAAAGAGTGAACTTCACTAGTAGAAAGCATTCACGAATCTAATGTCAGAGTTCTTTCCATTCATCAGTGGTACATGAGGTTAGATATTATCAATAAATGATGGTTGTTATTAAAGATGTTTACGAAAGCTATTACCAATGGAATCCATCAAGATGTTTTAGCTGGAAGTTTTTCTGAAAACACTTCATTCTGAAACATAGGGAGTTGAATTAAAAAATCAACAAAGATATATCTGTAGAACTTCTAAAATATCTGACTTTCATATGACAGTCCATACGTATACGATTTCAATACATTAAGTACTACTCATAATAATCTACAATAATCAAATTTCAGCTAGCTTGAAGTGAGGAACCCTGTTTGCAACGCCAGTGATTCGAAGAAAAATTGTGCATAACCTTAAAAAATTCATTTCTACTAATAATTTTAGAAAATAGTCCTTTTGTTAGTAGTAATTGTAGGTATTTTAGTATCCGACGTTTCGAGTCATCATCAAGAATTATTAGACAGATCTTTATGAATTGAGCATTTCAACTCATTGAACTCATACGTTTTAACCATCCAAACAACAAAATTGACATCGACTGCCCGTTCCACGTTCGAGTTACTGGCAGAAGCAGCTTTTCTAGGATTATGGGACAAATTCACCATGCAGTAAAAAAAATTGAATGTAGTTCTGATAAATAAAGTATTAAGCAGTTACTTTTTTCCGTTATTCATGAATCGATTTCAATTTATCTAATTTCAATATGTGCGTCGAACGCAATAACTCAAATAGCCAAAATTTACAATTTAGAGGAAAGTGTCGGTTACTTTCCACTCGGTTTTTTGCTTGGAAAACCGAGAAAGTATGAAATTTACTTTCGAAGAAGTTTCACTTGAAAAACTGAATTTCCTTTCAACTAAAAAAAACTTGTGGAATCTCGTTCTATTCGCCATTATTGTATTATAGTTTGGGAATTATTGTGTTCTGCACTACTTAGAGTCGAAACAACATATTCAGAGATCGGGAGAAACGAGGTGAAACGTCTCCAAACACTTGACCTCGGCCATCAGAAATGGCTGGATTACTGGTTGTCTCATGATAGACTGTACTAATTCAATTATCATCATAAGTTACTGAACTATGAAAAACAAAGTTGTTAGTTGTCAATTTACATTTGTTAGATTGAAAAGTAATAAAATATTACGAAATACTTCTAGTTCTGCAAGTTAATTCATTTATATATATTGACAATATTACATGGTGGCAGCATATTATTGAACCCATTCAAAGAAGAGTTGAAATAAGTATGTCAAATTTACAAACTCCGAAGTCGTTCGAACCAGGTATAGATCCAGTTTCCGAATGGTTGAAATGGAAACAGAAAATCCAGCTATTCTGGATTGCTACAGATATGGATAAGCAATCGGTAAAAAAACAAAGAGCCACATTTCTACACATCCTTGGAGATTATGGCCTAGGTGTTTACAACACATTAACTTTCACAGAAAAAGACGATGACTTGACGGTTGAGGTGATCCTGGAAAAGTTATCTGAATATTTTGAACCATATAAAAATGAAACATACGTTCGGTTTATTTTTTTCACATGTCATCAAAAGGAATCTCAACCTATAGACCAGTATGTAACAGAGTTGAAACAAAAAGCAGCTAACTGTGGATTTGAAAACTTGCAAGAATCCCTCATCAGGGATAGAATTATCTGTGGAATCTTCTCTGATAACTTGAGGGAGAAACTATTAGGTATCAAGAATTTAACACTAGCAAGATGTATAGATATATGTAGAGCGGATGAAGAATCGAGAAAACATGTGAAAGCAATATCCTCAGGGAATTTTAACGAATATAAAATAGATAGAATGAAGATTGGGCACAAAAATGTTCGTGAAGAAGCGAGTCAGAAGCAGAGACAGAGAATTGAAATGGGACAAAGCATGAAGAAAATAGAACGTGTATGTCAAAGATGTGGTACTTCACATATTTTTGGAAAATGTCCGGCTTGGGGAAAGAAATGTATGAGATGCATGAAGATGAATCATTTTTCATCAAGATGTTTGGCAAAAGAGGTACATGATATAGAAGAAGATGGTAGTGGATGTGAGGATGAAAATAAAGAATATCCTGAGGTAAATGAACTTTTGATAAGCTCTGTGAATAAGATAAATGATAGGGAAGTATGCAAAATGAGTTTATCTAACGATAAAGAAAGGTGTTGGATGGAAAACATTTTAATAAATGATTTGAGCGTAAAATTCAAATTAGACTCTGGTAGTGAAGCTAACATTTTGCCATTTCAGATTTATAAGAAATTGCCCGTGAAACCAAATATTGAAAAAAGCGAAAAATCTCTCATGGTATATAATAAAAATAAATTGAATATCATTGGAGTTTGTAAGTTGTTAGCAGTTCATAAAAACTTCACAGGTGATTTAAATTTCTTCATTTTGAAAGATAATTATGAACCTATCTTAGGACTGAATGCTTGTATTCAATTGAAATTGATAAAAAGAATAGATACTATTGACGAAAATCAAAATGATGTAATTTCAAATGGAATCTCTAGTTCTGAAAAAATAATTGATGAATATTTCGATGTTTTTGAAGGTCTTGGATGTTTTGCTATCCCTTGTACAATTCGAATGAAAAGTGACACTATACCACATGTTGCTAGATGTAGAAAAATACCTCTGGCCCTGAATGATTCGGTAAAAGAGGCTCTTGTGAGCTTAGAAAAAAAAGGGGTAATTGAAAAAGCTAAAGACGCAACTGAATGGGTGAGTGCGATGGTTGTCCGTGAGAAAAAGGATGGAAGTATTCGATTGTGTATGGATCCTAGACCTTTAAACAAATTCATTATAAGACAACATTTAGAATTGCCCACTTTGGAAACTATTTTTGCCCAGTTGAATAATGCGAAATGGTTCACAGTTCTTGACGCGTCCTCAGCTTTTTATCAAATACCTCTGGATGAAAGAAGTTCGGAGTTGTGTACCTTTATAACGCCATTTGGGAGATATAAATTTAAAAGACTTCCCTATGGATTATCGAATGCTTCAGAAATATTTCAAAATTACGTTAATGATCTTATTGATGGGTTAGATGGCACCTTAGCTTATATTGACGACATTCTGATTTATGGTTCTACGATAGAAGAACATGACATACGAATCAGAAATTTTTTTGAAAGGGCAAGAAAAGCAAATGTGAAATTCAATAGGGGAAAACTGCAACTAGCTTCAAATAAAATACAGTTTTTAGGACATATTATATCGAGTGAGGGTATTGAAGTTGATAAAAGTAAAGTAAAAGCAATCCAAAATTTGAGAAAGCCAAATAATATTAAAGAATTACAAAAATTTCTTGGTTCCGTTAACTACTTGGGTAAATTTATAGAAAATTTGGCTGAGGAAACGGCACCTCTTCGTTTATTATTGAAGAAAGACACAGAATGGATTTGGGAGGATAATAGCCCACAAGATATTGCATTTAAAAAATTGAAACGAATTATTACTGAAGCACCTGTATTGAGTTTTTTCAACCCAAACTTACCTGTTATTTTAGCAACAGATGCCAGTCAATATGGGTTAGGGGGTCATATAAGCCAGGATGGTCATCCAATAGCATTTTGGTCCATGTCTTTGAATAGTGCTCAAATGAATTATGCACAAATAGAAAAAGAGTTATTAGCTATTGTATTGGGATGTGAAAAATTCCATTACTACCTTTATGGTAGACCATTTGTTGCTATAACGGACCACAAACCACTGCTGGGTCTTGTAAGAAAACCAATAGAGTCACTTTCCCCAAGACTTCAAAAACTGGTTATAAAATTATTGAAATATGATGTAACTTTAAAATATATCCCCGGTAAAGAACTTTATATACCTGATCTGTTATCGAGAAGCCCTCTCGAAGATAAAAAAGATACAAATGATATTGATGATTTTTTCATTCGCTCGATCATTTTGATTTCCGACGTGAAACGTAACGAACTCTTAGACAAAACTAATAGTGATGACGAGCTGCAACTAGTCAAATATTATGTTAATAATGGTTGGCCCAATCAGTTAACTTCTGTTGGTAAATTGGCAAAGCCCTATTATCCCTATAAAGACGAACTGTTCGAACATGAAGGATTTTTGTTCAGAGGTAACCAACTCATTATACCAAGAGAATTCAGATTTGAAATTTTAAACAAACTACATTCAACTCATCAAGGTATTGTGTCTTGCCAAAAGAAAGCCCGAGAATCTGTTTTCTGGCCACAAATCAATGATCAAATTTCTAAATTGATTTCTTCTTGCTTAACTTGCCTCAGGTATTCTAAATCCAATTCCAAGCAACCACTACACTCACATCCTGTACCTGAACTCCCCTGGGAAAAAATCGGTATTGATTTTTTACAAGTGAAAACTCAACATTTCTTGGTTGTTTGCGATTATCATTCAAAATTTGTGGAAATGATCATCATTCCGAGAAAGGATTTTAATGGTGTCCAAAACGCTTTATTGTCTATCTTCAAGTCTCATGGGTTACCTCACACAATTATGTCAGATAATGGCCCTCCATTCGATTCAAGAAAGGACCCCGCACGGTTCTTATGGAAAATGGGTCCCAGTCGAATTGGCTGAAAATTTAGGATAATGTAGTTTATGATGTCCTGATCAAATGTCTCCATGGGCACAACAAGATCTAATGTACAGTTTTTGAGATACAGGGTGTCAAACATGCAGAGAGAGGGATGTTACTTACCTTTAGAAAATCAATAATGTGGCGATTTTTTTGTTACAAAAAGTTAAGGATAATAATTACAATCTCAATATTGTCGACACGAGTTGTAATAAGAAGTTATAAGACTCCGTATACAGGGTTATTAATAATTACATAATTTTTATGTAATTCTTTAAACAAACTCAGTCAAACGCAAAAGCTCGTAGACTTGCAGAATAAGTAAAAAATATTTGATTTTAATATTGGGCGATCTGAGGTTACTATTATACGGGGTCTTCCACTTTTTTAGTTGTAGTAATTTAATTTTTTTCAGGAACATATAGAAGAATTAAACATAAAAGTAGAAAACTAAATATAATATGATCAATATTTTGTGGCTCATGCCTATTTGTTGCATCTTGTACGGATCATATAATTCGGTTAGGGGATAGGCCCAGCGAATGTTTGGGTGATGGCCTGCGAAGCATGTCCCAAAAACCATAGGACAAGACTTATTACAGAATAATAGAGCATTTTCTTTTTTTTTTCATCTTGCATACACTTCATATTATGAGAAATGTGGCTGACATTATTACAAAAAGCTATGACTATTATATATTATGTGGCCTACAAAGATGTATTTTTTGTCTGAAAACTTGAAATCATTAAGGAAACAGTAAACCTTAATACAGACAATTGGCACGTGGTCTCATCTCAAATTAACACAGTAGCTTGGAATAGGACCGGTTTCGGAGGTCTACCTCCATCATCAGTGTCGCTTTGCGTTAGCTCTGGAAGTACAAGGATCTTTGCTCAAATATATTATACACTTTGGTGTTGTATGTAGGATATACATATTTAGAAAATGTATATTTTGTATGAGAATAATGAATAACTAAGGGAACAGTAAAACTGTAACAACTCAACGCGGCCATCAGTAAACAATAACTGTAACTGACTTCATCTCAAAACAACATGGCAATTTCAGGTGCATTCAAAGCTAAAACCATCGACAGACCGGTGTTGAGGGTCTCATATTTAAAACGTAATGGGGATGTCGATACGTTTTGTATGGAAAAGTTCTAAGGCTATTTACATAGGGTGATTCTTTTTTTACGAAATCAGACTAGTATCGTACGTAGATATAAAATAAAAAACTAAACCTAACGAACAATATTATTTTGTGGTTGGGGTCTGTTTCCTGCATCGTGAACAGATCCTATCAATTGGGTTAAGGGGTAGCGAATGTTTGGTTGATGGCGTGCGTACCCCAAATACCATATTACACTAGCAATATGTGCACAGGTACCGACAGTTCGAGCACCAGATTTACAGGTGCAGTAATAACCATCTATAGATTCTTCTTCATTATTTATTTCTTCGTTATTTGTTGGTCGATATGAAATCCACAGTTGATATTTAGCTGCACTTCTAAAACGAGAAAATACTCTAACCCGTAGAAGCCCTGGCCATGGTAGTCTGTTGATATCTCTCAAAGTTTCAAACTGAAATTCTTCGTCGTCCCTCTGTAATTTGTCTTGGACATAGGACGGTGCCAACTTTACTTGATAAACTCCAATTGTTAGCGTTTTTATAAAATCAAGCGTCAGAATTGGAAAATCTTGCAACTGTTCAGCATCTAAACGTACCCATCTTTGAGCATTTCTAGTATTCAGATTCTCTTCCTCAACTAGTGCTTGAACGACATTTGGTTCACTAGCCTTTTCAAGTAATCTTTGAGCCAATTGTGCATCGGCTCCTTCCATCAGGATAGGAGGGTGATATCTATTAATAATAGCTCCAGCTATCCGAAAAAAATCCCCTAGATGGGAAAGATGTTGTATTTGAATATTTTGTTGTAGAAACTTAAACATTGATTTTATGTGGCCGTTTCGTGATTCTACTATCCACCTCGACTTTGTGATCAAACGAGAGTCGTTAGCATCTTCGGTTGAGAGTTGGTGTTGGTTAGGAAGCATAAGTGCTGGCATTTTATGCACAATGCCTAGGTGTCCAAGTATTTCAGTAGCATCACGGTACCCCCTATCCACTACTACAATATCATTTTCCTGAAACCATCTTCTCATTATATTACCGTCTAGTTCAAGTTCATTTTGCAAAATAGCAGCGTCATTATTTTTACTATCAGAGAAGTATGGCCCTTGAATGTCGACTATGTAACCGTCAGGTGCTACTATTAAAATAGGTTTTAATAAGTGTCGGCCTTTGTGTACACAATACGACTGCCGTAAAACTCTGAAATTGCTACTCTTTTGAATGTAGCTGTAAGTACCATCAATGAAAGTGATTGCTCGAGGAATTTGTGGCTCTGGATTATATAGTACATTAGCAAAGTCCGTAACATGTCTCTCAATATAATTTTCTCTAGTAATAGCATTAAAGCCTATGTTGGTAGTCACAAAACGTTGCATCAAAGATTGTCTAACAAGAGTAACGGCTAGACTTACTGCCTGTCTACTTGAATAGCCAAACATTAAACGTACAAAATCATCAGAAAGTCCATGACGCATTTTGCACAAGAACATCAAGAGATCTTTTTTATTCACATATCTGTAATAATCTTCTTGGCGTACTCCATCGCAGTAGGAAAATAGTTCTGAAAACTGCTGTTTATTAACTGGGTATAAGTATTCAAATTCACTGTCACTTAAACTATTCTCGTCGTATATTCTCGTCAGATTTTTTGCTACATGACGAACTCCTTGTAAAAATGACTGAAGAATTTCTCCTCTTATAACATAGGGTCGGTTGATGTAACGCAATCCAATTACCAAAGGTTGTAAAATATATCCTTGCTCATCTAAATGATGAGCACATGATTTAACATATTCGGGAATATAGATATCTTTCAAAATGAAAACATGAGCCCTACATTCGACAGATAACTTACGAAGATCTTCATCGCTGTTACATATCAAGCACGTACTACTTCTAGTTTGCGTTAATACATTTATCTTTAAACAAGCAGGGTCTTCTTCAATAGCAGATATTTCATTGCGGATCGACTGATTGCAATTGGTACATATTTTCGTATCAGCATTTACATTAAGAGACGGCCTGAAAAATTCTTGTCTTCTACGAATAGCTATTTCAGATTTTGCAGCATTCTCTTCCCCATTTATTCTCGTCATCAAACGTGGTTGAAATCGTCCATCACAAACAAAACAAGTTAAGAGATTTCTATTCCTTAGGGCCATCTTATTCTATATTGAAGAAGGTAGTCTGTTTTCATAAGTCTGCTGTATCAAATCAAACAATAAACTAGTTACAATCACTTACAATTAGCAGATACTAAATTAGTGTCAGAATCAACATTAACTGTCAAAACAATTATTTCCAAGGGAATCTTTGATTCAATCTTATGTAACACTGTATCCAGTAACACCGTGCGCTTCATATTTTCATTTTTTGTGCAGGGTATTGGATTAAGGTTGGACACCAGCGATACATTGATTCGTTATAATATACAGGGCGATTCATTAAATGCGACGACCGGCTTTATTATTAGCTTTAATAAAAGTTATCAATAATAGTTAAATCAAATAATCATAACATATTGACCTTCAAACTTAATATATTAAAATAATATAAGTATACAGATTACACATATAGGGGGGTTCATAATTACAAGATGAATATAATTTATTTATTATACTACAACACCCTGTTCACTTATGTTGATTTGGAATTTTGGCAATTATCTGAAACAAACTCTTGAAGCATTTAGAATAATAATAGATGCTAGGATTGAAACTGTTAAATCAGCAAAACTTGGGGTAACGGAATTGGGACAAGCATTGGTACAAAAGTAAATGCTGTACAAGATGGTGTAAATGCCCAAAATGCCGTATAATTTGTGAATCACACGGTATGAACCGGCGATGAAGATCTTCATTATCTGTCGAATATGGGGCTTTATTTCGGAAAGGATTAAATCATGTTCACATCATTTAGATAGGCAAGGGTTTTTTTTAGAACCTTTCATTCAGTAATAATTATCGGATTACGTTACATTAACCGATCATAAGATGAGAGATCTTGTCATTCTTACAGAGATGTAACAAAAAATCTGACGAGACTACCACGAAAGTAGTTTGAGTGATATTGAATTTGAATGTTTATACACACATAAAAGATAAGAGATCATTATTATTCCAATTGTAAATCAGGTGCTCGAAAGTGTCGGTACGTTCCACATAACGCTAATATCGGATGCAAGCCATCAACAAATAATAGAATCCGTACATAATCATAATTACAATGTCTTAACATACATGGTATGAACTGGTAAGAAATATTTTTAATGCACTAGTCTCCCATTTGATTGCTGCATCATCATGCGGTCGACCAGGATCCGTACAAGATGCAACAAATAGACAAGTGCCACAAAATATTGATCATATTATATTTAGTTTTCTACTTTTATGTTTAATTTTTTTATATGTTCCTGAAAAAAATTAAATTACTACAACTAAAAAAGTGGAAGACCCCGTATAATAGTAACCTCAGATCGCCCAATATTAAAATCAAATATTTTTTACTTATTCTGCAAGTCTACGAGCTTTTGCGTTTGACTGAGTTTGTTTAAAGAATTACATAAAAATTATGTAATTATTAATAACCCTGTATACGGAGTCTTATAACTTCTTATTACAACTCGTGTCGACAATATTGAGATTGTAATTATTATCCTTAACTTTTTGTAACAAAAAAATCGCCACATTATTGATTTTCTAAAGGTAAGTAACATCCCTCTCTCTGCATGTTTGACACCCTGTATCTCAAAAACTGTACATTAGATCTTGTTGTGCCCATGGAGACATTTGATCAGGACATCATAAACTACATTATCCTAAATTTTCAGCCAATTCGACTGGGACCCATTTTCCATAAGAACCGTGCGGGGTCCTTTCTCAGAGTTTCTTAATAAGCTGGATATCACTCATATCACATCCAGTCCAACGTATAGTCAATCAAATGGTATGATAGAGAGACATATTCAGACAATAAAATCTATGCTAATGAAATCTGAAAAACACCCTTATCTCATTGCTATGGAATACAATAGCACACCTAAGCAACAATTGCCCTCTCCGGCTGAAATGCTAATGGGTCGAAAATTTCGAACTCAATTGCCGTGTGTCAGGGATCAAATGAAACCACTTTTCGATGTGAAAAAGAATGTTGAAATCATGACATCCAACCAAAAACAAAATTCTAAGTTTTACAACAAAAATAAGAAAAAACTACCAGTACTGAATGGTCCTGTCATGGTACAGAAATCAACAAGAAATTGGATTCCCGGTGAAATCGTAGAAAAACTTGACGAGCCAGAAAGTTATCTAGTTCAAACAGAAGATGGAGGAAAATACAGAAGAAATCGTATTCATTTGAGACCCATTGTAAGGACCCCGGAGCCAGAAGATATGACCGAAGGAAAGATAACATCAACAGATAAAGAAGAAAGAAGACAAGGAAAATCAGTAGAAGAAACTCCATCAAGATTTGAGCCTCAGTGTGCTTCAGAGCCAAACCAAAGGAACACAAGAATTATTAGGCCACCCTCGAGATTCAAAGATTTCATATGTTCATTCAATGACTCCAAAGGGGGGCGTGTCTCATGATAGACTGTACTAATTCAATTATCATCATAAGTTACTGAACTATGAAAAACAAAGTTGTTAGTTGTCAATTTACATTTGTCAGATTGAAAAGTAATAAAATATTACGAAATACTTCTAGTTCTGCAAGTTAATTCATTTATATATATTGACAATATTACACTGGTCAGTGGAATAAAGTTGGTTCCATTCATCTCTCAAGTCAATGGACTGATTGTCAAAAATAAGCCAGTGAACTTGCTTCAGTAGAATGCACGTACACGTTTGTAGTGTTGTAGGTTTTTAGTGTGTAGTCTCAGCCGTCATGTGAAAAACAAAACGCGATGGGATTGTAGCTGAAAAACTTCACAAGAATAATTTTGTGAATAGATGGTAACCAAAAACGAGCGGCATCGTCTAAATCGAGAGACGTCATATGCTGAATCGCCATACAAATAAATTTTTTTTGCTTGCACAATTGGAAAACTTCATAACTGTGCCATCCATTCAATTCTCATTCACATATTTGTTCAATCTCATTTGAAATTTTTTGACTGATCCATAACAGAAAAGTATATGATCGTTGCAGTATATTATTCACCAGAGTGGAGAAAGCAGTCGGAAAAAATATGATATTTTCTTAGATGTCCCATTCGGTGGCAAAATGTTTCAGAAGCATTCGTTCGAGAATCCAACAAAGGAAACAAATGAACTCCCCTGCCGTTTCCGTCTCTCGCCTACTTTAAAATTCCCTTTCGTTCACGGCGTCTTCGAGAAAACGATCTCGAATGAAAGGGGAGTAAAAATTTCTTAATCGAACCGAGACGAACAGCCCAATCCTAATCTTCATCATTATTCCACGCGGTGATCGGCCTCCCAACGACATCTGTAATCCCAGCCAGGCCTGATCATCACGTGATGAGAATCCGGAAGCTGGAAAGCTATTCGCGAATTCTCCGGGATTTTCGAGGAAATAGTGCGTTAAATGGAAACGTTCATTGCAGTTTTCTTTCGAGGGGTCGGTGCTAGATTCGTGATTCCAGATTTTTTTCTGGGACGTGCCTCCAAGTTGCAGCCATCAAGTATATATAATTGAAGAAGTCGAACTGAGAATTGTGTGGGTACGACCAAATTTAGGGATTTTGACGCATGACTTGAATGACCACATATTGAACTCCACATCTAATCGGTTAGGGAAGTCATTTGCATCAAAATTAATAACATACATTCCAGTTCTCGAATAATACAACCATTTAGGACCCTTCATTTTTTTTATGTTCCGATATTGCTGGTGTTACTGACCACAGTAAACAATTTTGGAACGTTATTACATTAATGGTAATCTCGAAATGCTGATGATACTCTAACAGATCGCCATGCTATGGGACATATGTCAAAGTAACTGTCAGCGGTGACTGGTGTGACATAATCTATATTATTTTGAACTGAATCAAATTTTATTAGATGCGATATTGAGCGATAGCGTTTCGGATTCAGAAAAATCAGATAGCTCAAGTTATAATGGGCGAAGGGAATAAAACCGAGAATTTTCTCTGAGTATTTGCTCAGTAGCATTTTCTGAATACGAAGTGAATGAAAATGAGTCCGACCTGCAGAGTGAATTCACCAACTAGAGATTGCACTCCCTTTGTTTAGCGAGCTGATGGTCTTGGGAAGTTTGTCTACGACAACTCTCACACAGTTCCCTAGAACAGGATTCAATCAAATCAAATCAAATCCTTTATTTTCCTTAAAATGACAAAATTTTCATTTTGTATAGGAATAGTCAGCACTTATACCTAACTCACAGAGAGTACTAAAAAAAAAGGAAAAACGAACAAACAAATATCTCGACAGTACACACAAGCACAGTGAATCACAGTGAATTATATAAAAATTCGTCTAGTGTATAAAAACAATTAATCAATAAGAACGACTTCAATCTTTTTTTAAATAACGTTAAGTTTTCTGCTTTCTTGATAATATCAGGAAGATTATTGAATATTTTAGGTCCAATGCATTTGGGGGCCTTTTGAGTTGTTCTATATTTGGCTGCCTTAACATGTATCATTTCTTTCTGACGTGTGTTCTTATCGTGAATATCACTATTCAGAATAAAGTCGGTCCTATTGATGAATACAAAGACTGATAATTCATATATAAATAGACTTGTGAGGGTCAGTATTTTATGATTTATAAAAAGGGTTCTGCATGAACTCCGTCTGGAAGTATTGAATATACATCTTAAAATAGCCTTCTGTTGAATAAAAACCTTCTTACACATTGTTGAGTTGCCCCACAAGCAAACTCCGTAACGCAGCCTGGATTCAACCTGAGCATAATATACACTGATCAGTTGTTTCAACTGTCCAAAGAGTCTTTTTGTAACCAATCTTTCCCTTGCATGATGTTAGTTATAATTAACCTGTTGTGTGGTGTGAGGAGGTTTAATAAGTGTCCATATATCCTGGCATCATGTACGCTGCCTGGCCACTCCGTACTCATGCTGGTGAGCTTCTCATCAACGTCACAAGTGGTCTGGATATTTATGCTTGGATAACTATGAGTGCACTCTAGACGCCCTAGATTAAAGTGGGTTCGCTACAAAAGTTCTGCCCCATTCACTTTTCATACGGTATATGGAAACTTGATCCACTTTGGTGCCTTATCTACTATGCTATCCAAAACCTTGGCAATGCCGCTTTGAAAGCGTGAATTATTATTCCGGTAATAAATATTGTGTGAGAAATTCAACACCCTTAGTCTCAAACTCAAATGCTGTTTACTATCAATCATTTTTCTTCTCTCCTTATACCCTTTTTCTGCTGGAAGAAAGTGAGCATGGGTTGGACTAGACTGCAAACAATTTGAATATATACTTCGACCAAAAGTTGTTACTGATTTTCACATATATTCAAAGCAAAACCTCTTTCGCCCGAGAAAGCTGAGCAAATACAATAGTAATTCCTCCATTTTCATCAACTGAAACTAAGTGAATATTCAAAATAACTTGAGTTTTACTTTACCCAATAGATCTTTGGAAAATTTATGACTGAAATTATAATCCTTGACAATATCAGAAATATTTTTGAGAGATTAATAATTTTGCAGTCATTTGTCAATTAATTTAAAATTTGTTCTCTGTTGATAGTGTTTATTTAAAATTTTAACATAACCTAACTGATTTCAATTTGGGGAAGGGATACTCGGACTACACATAGACCTAATAATATGGACTGGGCATTAGAGTGAGAGGATTGATCCCCACGCCTAAAACGGCATGAACATATTGAACTAAGGGCAACTGCGTCACCACTTACGAGTGACGTCCCAATGTATCACTTGCTGCATATTTGCATAGCCAAAAATCCGTTTTACAGTGAGGGAGTTGTGATTTGTGTTTGCGATTTTTTGAAGCTTTTTTCACCCATTTATTCTCGATGTGAGATATAATACTTCTTGAAGGAATGTCAAATCTTATACCTAAGACAACAGTGATTTCCAAATTTTTTCAATGCCAATTTTCGAATAATCTATTGCTTCAGTTGAAGTGAATGGAAAATTGCTATGGTCATTGAATAAAAACATAGGATTTTTTTAAAGTCGAAATCATAAGAGTGGATTTTCAATGCATGATATATTTATAATTAAAAAAAAAACAAATTTTCAATTCACATACTGAAAACTATATGAATTGAACATTTCATCACGGTGAAGGTCGTGAAAAAATGACCAATATCGATAAAAATCTATACATGAGAAACAAGGAATACTATGTATACGAATCATAAGCTTAGTCTAGTGAATCTTATTGAATAACACTAAACATTGGTTATTGAAAATAACTGTTATAGAAGAAAATAATGAGGCACCACTGATATTCCTGAAATATCTTGTAGGTACCTAGTGGTTTATTGAAATATATTACCTATTCAATACCCGAAAATATTGACTATTGAAAATTTTCAATATGTACCATAATTTCTTTTGGTCCCATTCTCGAATATTTTTCAATAATCTAGTGAATATTCAAGAATCAATAGGATAACAGAAAAGAATTGATCACCCACGGAATCTAAGTATGCAACACATATTACTGATGACGTAACACATTATGACGATGACGACTATGACGCAGATGCCCTTAGTTGATTCGGGCCGCAAGAACTTGTATTTGAGGGTTGAGCGACACCCAGTCCATGTTATATTACGTCAATGGGACTACATGACCACTTCTGCAACAGTAGCGCCAGTAACTTTTTAGACTGTAACAGGGTGCCTCGAAAATTGGCGCGAAATCATTGTCAGTGAATGTCAGTAAAATCGGAACGACTGAATTAGCTGGGCAGTACTGTTCAGGAATATCGGAACATGAAGTATGAAGGTTTACGTTTGATTTCGAAAAATGTTCAAGTCAATGCCATGTTTATATTTTCATGAATCGAAGCAATTACAAATTCGATTCGATACGGTATTTGCATCTTTGCATCTGAATGAAAAACAGCAGTTTGTGATAAGACATAAGCCGTCTGAATTTTAGAACCCAAAATCATCAATATATCAACCAGAGTATTTCAATTCAAGTGATATGTTGCGAAGGAAGTATCTGCAAAAAAAAGGATCGGAACATGAAGTAGGTACCTATTGAATATTCACACTCCTCATAAACAAAATAAGTCGATTGATTTGATGAGAACAACGAGGTTAAGATTTATTAGAGATTGTAGATTTCCCAACTGAAATTCTCACGAAATAACTTCATTTTGTTCATAGTCAGTGTATTCACACGCGAATTGTGTCATTTTTCCTGAAATACATTCACGTCATCTTTTGAATCGGGAGAATATATTTCAAACAATTTGCCTGATTCTTATAACCGCAATCAATTTTCGAATCAAAAGAAAAGGAAAAAATCGCTGCAGCAAACTCTCACGATATTTATGTTCCCTTCTATTCCGAATTGAACGTATATTTATCCGATAAAAAAAATACCTCAACAAACTGGGAATTGTGGCATCTCTATATGAAAAATCTACACGGAAGATTAATACCTGGAAAAAATTATATTGTGTGGTAGACTAAGGAACGGTTTTAAAATCAACTGTTAGGGAACTTAGCTGTCAGCTAAGTTTCCAGCATTCGATTGAAATGCTTGGCCGAGACATTCAAAAATCAGTTCATATTTTTGTGGATGGGGGAATACATGTTGTAATACTTTTTAATTCTGCAGTAGCATACAGGTACTACTTCCATTGAAAATATGCTTTTGAATATATTATTGAGATATCTAAATTTTTTCCACCTCTACTCGGCATTATCACAACTGAAATGAAGAAAGATAATGTTGTAAAAACTATTCAGTTCGGAAGTTATTCGTATTTTCTAATCTCAAAAATAACTGTTTCTCCTTCAAGTTGTTTCTGCGATTTTTTTAATGTATAGTGTAGATTGATCAACGGACTAATTCAAGAGAACGGCAACTTTCATAAATGGAAAACACAAAATTCATCACCTTTCAACCCACCACAGCCGATATTCCAATTTGAATTGACCAACTATCGATTCAGCACCGCACTACACCAATGCAACCTGTTTCATGCTCCATGCTCCCCTGGAATGATGTCATCTATTATTCTAGCACCCTAACCCTTACGCGGGCATAGCCAAATATTTGCAGTATCATATTTTTTTCATTACTTAACGTTCATTTTATTCATTTGATGAAACGTCATAAACTGCTTGAGAGTTTGAAGATGCTATTTTGTTGTTTCAGGTGAATGTGTTGAAATATGTATTTTCCTAATTTTGAAAAATAAAAAGCTCTTTTTCAATATTGATGTGAAAAAGATACGTTTCTGCTTTTTTTCGAGCCCCCTTCCGTCGAACAATAATTTCATCGTAAACATTTTTAAATCACAAGGTGTTACAGAAAAACACAAAATTTGCTATAAGGAAAAAGTTAGAATAGTGTCTGCAATTTGATTTGATTACCTTTCCAAGCACTGAATGGCGTTAAAAGTTATCGTTTCTTTTGCTTTTTGACATAGATCGGAAAGCATATTTCATTCTTCTTGAATTTCACAGTTTTCATAACCGTTTATCGTAAATTTCCATAGACTTTTTGGATAATATATCTTATAATATGCAGAGCTTCTTCTATTGTCTTCTCCGTATCAATCGGTAAACCTGGTTTGTTGATACTTTGGAAATTTTGTGGGAAAGACAATTTCACCCTTTGGAAATGATGAATTAATAATTTTTATCAAAATTTAAAAAATCTTTTAACAAGATCCGCAGAATTCGTGTTCGTTGTACAAAATTCAACTTTCCTAACAGGTAACACTTCTGAAGAATAATTCTTTGGCTTATTTCTTCTCCGAATCAAAAAGAAGAAATTACAACTTCTATGAAAGGAGTGAAATAAAAAACTAATTTCTAACCTAACCTAGTGCCCGTCGCCGCTATATAGGCAGGAGTAGTAGCTATTTTAGGAGGACTCTTTCTTCCTTTTTGTAAATGAATGGAACGTCATTGAATGTACCTATAGTATACACTTACCCATCAAACAGATTGTTTGTATTTTTTTCGAATTTAATTCTTTGATAGAAGTTATGATTTCTATTTGTTGACAAAAGACAAATTATTCATCAAACTTCATTCTTTCCACAAGACAACCTAGCTTCCTTATTATCATTATAAGGATGGCTGGTTTTTGGCTATCAAATGAATGGAAGTAACCGAAATTTCAATTGAAACTGATGACAGACTTGTCACGAATTGATTATTTCGGAATTTGTCTGGAGATTTTAGTGAGAATATTTAGTAATTTGCCCTCTTTTCCACTGAAGAGCTTTGAGCGAAACGAGATCTTGTATGGGTTGAAATGAAATATTATCCTAGTGAGTGATTTTTTTTTTACAAATAGCTCTCTATTATGCTTTGTGTAGATATTCGTATGTTTGCTATCTATTTGATTCAATTTTCATTTGATTGGTAAATAAATTGAGCAAGAAAAAGTGATTTTTATGTAACCCAGTGCCCGTCGTTTCATATAGGTGGGGAAGAAGCTGTTTTAGATGGACCCTTTCTTTTTTTTGTGAATGAATCAAACTTTTTTGTATGATCAAAAAATAGCCAAAAAATTATTCATATAACTTCATTCTCTCCAGGGAAATACCTGAGTTTCTAGATATTTCCTGATTTATCATTTCGATTATCAATACTTCGGCTCAGATGCAACAAAAAATTCAGAGTTACCAAAGAGTTTTGGTAACAATGTTACCGATGAAAAATCACCTTTTTTTCACGATTAGTTATTTTGCAACATGAAAAGTAGATGCAATGTATATTTCCAGAATGGAAACATTTTCAGTGTCATCAGCAGAAACAACACAAGTTTTCGGAAAAGAACACGGCCCTCAAGCCCGAAAAACTTGGATGTAACAACACCGGCCGTGAAAGCCCACATTCCTTCATCAGCAGAAAATCTAAGACTCTCATGGAGGCAAACTATCAAAATAAACTCATCTAAGTAAAGGGTACACACAAAAGAGACCCTAAACACTACAAATGCAATAACAGGTAGAGTGAATAAACCTGATAAACCCACAAAGGCTGGGCCTGTACGTGGTTATGAATTATTTTGTTTTTGTTCAATGGCACCTAAAATAATTATCACTATCAATATTCTATATTCACATACACAAATATATATACACAATATATCTCCATGATTCGAGAGTAGTAATAACAGTAGAGGAAGGAATAAAAATGAAAGTTAAGTTTTAAGCATTACCGATTACCTCTATATTTTGTGCTGACGGAAAGATAATGATCACAATCAATTATTTTTCATATCAATCAATTTGAGTATTTCTGTCCTCGGGGTCACTAGAACCCATTTCTTTATTTTAGATTTGAAAAGGGAAAACGAATTTAACAGTTTGTAATTACCGAGTATGACGCCATACATTTTTGGGGCAAGATAAGTATGACTTCGTTGGCTAATGGTTTTAGACATTCTTGGGATGATAATTGAATTGAACTTATAACTTGTATTATAATCATGATCAAGTGATTTTGCCTTCTCCATTTCTTTACGCTGGTATAGAATCAAACTGAATGCAAATATTTTCCTGATGTCCATTAGCTCAGATTCATTGTATAGATCATCACTCGGATAAGTATATGGTTTGTTGAATATGATCTTGATAATCCATTTTTGTATGGTCTCCAAATTTTTTAAATAATGATTCGTTACTCCCCCCCAGGCGATTATTCCATACAATAAATGAGTCCAAACTAATGCATAATATATTATTTTCAGATGCTTAATTTCAAGGATATTTTTCAAGTAACTGAACTTGCACACCAAATATCTAAGTTTTTTCGTCAGATTGTTGACGTGTGCGTTCCATTTCAAATGGCTATCCAGTGTGATTCCTAGATATTTGACGGTTTTCGAGGAATTCAATTGAACCACATCATCATTTATTGAAACATTGATAACTTTATAGTTTGGAAGATTGTTCCTATAGCTAGTGAAGGGCATAAACACAGTTTTCTTTATATTAATCGTGAGTAATTTACTACTAAAATATTCTATAATTATAGGAAATGCTTCAATTACTTTTTTTTTCAAGTCTAACCAGTTTGCTCCTTCAGAATAGAAAACTGTGTCATCTGCAAAACTAGTGATCTCAGCATGCAAATCAAACAGTGAATTCACATACAGTATGAACAGAATGGGTTCAAGCACTGTTCCTTGAGGAACTCCATACTTCACTACTGTGCTCCGACTCATTTCATTACCAACAGTAACACACTGCTTTCTATCCCGCAGTTAACTTTTCATCAGACGATATGATCTTTCCCTGAGTCCTATATTTTCAAGCGTTTTCAACAATTCTGAGTGGCTTACCGTGTCAAATGCTTTAGAGAGGTCGACAAAGAGACATAAAGCAGGTATTTTCTTATCCAATGCATTATAGATTTTTTAGTTAGATCTGCTAAAGCATCCTGTGTCGACCTCCCCTCCACAAATCCAAATTGCTTCGGAGATATAAGGTTGAATTTTTTAATGAATCCGATTAATTTTGTTTTTATTATTTTCTCCAAAATTTAAGGTAAGTTCGATAGAAGCGATATGGGTCTTTAATTTGAGATTTCTGTTCTTTCCCCAGACTTGTAGAGCGGTTTGATAACTGCTACTTTTAATGTTTCTGGAAATACGCCAGTTCGTAAAGACTCGTTTATTATATATGTTAGCGGCTCCACGAGATAATTAATGCATTTTTTAAGAGTGTTTGCTCCAATATTGTCTAGTCCAGCAGCTTTATTTGGTTACAATTCCGCAATGGTTTTTTTGACTTCGTCTTCATCAGCTGGGAACATGTATAAGGAGTTAAGGTTCCGATTACTAGAGAAAGTGATATTGTTTTTTTTTTATTTTCATAGCCAAGTTTGTACCCACATCTGCAAAATAATTATTGAATTTCTCTGCTATTTCTTTTTTGTCTCGTATAATTTCATTTCCTTGTTTGATTTCTTTTATTTCAACCTTTTTTCATTATTTTCTATGTTTCTAACACAACGCCACATGTTTTTTGGACAGTTTTTATTTTTTTCCACCTCCCCTCTATAGTATTCGTTTTTAGCACCCCTAATAAGAGTATTCAAATTGTTCACAATGAAGTTGTGAATTGTTTGGGTTTCTAATAACTTGTTTATACATTTTGTTTTTCTCATTAATTGAATTTATAAGTCCATCCGAAATCCTGGGGCTTTTTTTCATTTGTTTTTTTTTCAGTTCGATTTTTGTGGTACACATGTTGCTCATTAAAATTGAATCACATAGACTTTTCACTTAACATTCTATTCATTTTATATTTTATACATCGATACTTCGAGATCATAAGGTGGATTAGAGGATTCATAATGAAAAATTCAACCAAAAATGCTGTATTTTCAGAATGACTCACTCTTAATAATCACCCCCCGCATTCCGACCATCGCATCGCCTCGATCGAAAACGGTTGCACTTTCAATAATGTATACACAGAACCCACGGTATGCAGTAAAAACAAAAAGCGAGTGCGTTTTTCAGACAACGATGTATGAAATTTACAACTTCCGCAACTGCCGTTTTCATATTTCATGGTTGATAAAAGTAATAAAACGCTATAAATATGAATACTGGCCGTGATAAATCAAAATGTGCTCGGATGCAAAGACCAGCCAGCTCGGTCAGGGTATGCATAATATAGGCTTTTCTAGTCCACAGTGGCAGACTGGCTGAAAACCGTTATTTATCGAAGTATAATTGGAGGAGAGGTATAAGTTATTGCTACATTGGGTCAACGCAGCAGTCAGTTTGGAGAACTCTTCTTCAGAATTAGATTCAGTACATGGTGCGTGGACATTGCAGTCAACACAACATCTGACAGTTCATGTGTCAGATGTTGGGGAAGATGATGATGCTTTTGGCGACTGAGATTTTTTTTCACGGTAATACGGTGATCTCATCATTTCTCATTTCATTTCCGTTACCTACTGATATTTAGGTGATTTATCGATCATTATTAATCATACACATTATATAACGAAAGCACTGAATGGCCAACCAATGAAATTCCACTCTGTCTCTCTCAAATTGAAATGCACGTTTGTGGTAGGTTATGGCCGCCATTGAACACGTTTCACTTGTTCCTTCCTCCATTGCAACAACTGAAAGTTTTTACTGTCTCATTGTGATTCTCATACGGAATGTTTGAAAATAGTAACTCGTTCTCGATTGTTAATCGATACAAAGGTGGGTTATAGCGGGTATTCAGTCTCAAATGGTGGATTCATGCAGCATTCGTAACTCGGAATTCGCAATTCATAAGAAATAAGTCGGAAATAGTTGAGTCAATGACGGTAAGTCGCAATTCGTAAAAGAAGTTGATCAACTTTCAAGTCTTACGACTTCCGATTTTTTATTTGCACATGCGTTATACAGTTTGGATTAGATTCTCAAATGTCGTGTATCTATGGGCGGTTGACATTTGACATAAACAAAATGGGAAAGCTTTTCTGCCTCCGTGAAGAAGGTTCCATTTGGAACCACAAATCTGCAATCCAATGCATGGCGCCAAAGTCTGGAAAATCGGGTAATAACTGAGGGGGATCATTATAAATACCAGTTTCTTTGGCGAACAGACAACTGAAGTCTTTGCTTTTTCTTGATAAGTTATTTCGCAAGGGAAGTAATTGGCCAGAACGGCATGGACAGATATTCGTCTCACAGTTCTTGTAATAGGGGAGCCGAAGCAGGGATTTCGGGATTCACTAAAGCGCGGCAGATTATTATACAGGGGGATACCTTGTACCCGGTTGAGTACTTCTACCATATATGAGCCCTATATATATATATATATATATATATATATGGCCGCCCTTCAAGGATAAAGGATCAGATTAGTAGAAATAAAATGATCACCCGAAATTCTCTTACTTACATCTTGAAACTTGTATATTCCTCTAATCTGACGATTCGCGAGTGACCTAAAGAAGGGGGAGGGCTACAAAGTTGTAAAAAAACGTCATTCTCGAGCGTGGGTAATTTTTTTTTATTTTGAAAGGAATAATTCAAGAATTTAAAACAAATATATAATCCGACGATTTCCACAAGCCGAAATAATAAGAATTCAACGATAAACTTCAATGCGTGCAGTTACGTAATGCCTATATTCCCCTCTCCGCGTTTCTATTCCTCCCTCACTCTTCCTCTATCTATTGCCCAAGTAGCACATCATATTAGCTGAACCCCGAGTTCAGATTGGTCCAATATAGATACATCGTAAGTGAAAAATTGATATTGAACTAATATTAATCAATATTGAGAAAACGACATCTCATTATGAATATTGGCTCAATATCGACAATAAATTTCAACTGCATTTTGTAATGTTCAATATTGATAATATATGGGTTTGATAACTCATTACTAATATCAGAATAATCATATCAGGTGATAATGAATAATATCAGTTTAAAAACATAGATATTTCAATATTGTCTGCATATTTTATATATACCTACTCAATTTTCAACATCGAAATCTAATGTATATTCGACATTGTTTGGGAGCGTAGATCAAAACATTGTATTATCACATTAGGTGGCATATTGGCATGATACTGCAATATAGATGTGCGAATTCTGATATTGCTTGAATATTGTTTCAACAGTAAAATGGAAATATTCAAATAGTCATTTTAGAATTACAACCTGAAAAGGGGTATATCGGGATTTTGAAAGTGATCACTTAATGTATTCAAACATATATAAATATCGGTAACGCAATATTCATCACGAATTATTCCTAACAAAATTTGGAAAAATTGAAATACATCATGTGGTGGATTTCAATACCAGAAAATTACGTCCAGAACATTCGGCACAGCAAGTTTTATATTCCAAATCGCCATCACATCACATAAGACAGTGACCCTTCAGTGTTTTTTCGAATATATTTCATTGTTACTGAAGTTTCTAACATTTTAATGTTGTCTCGAACATAACTAACTTGAAGTCACCACATCTATACCACCCAACTCTTCAAAAACAAGTCTCTCCGATTCTGAAGGTCGTGAGTTCAAGCCCCGCAGCAGCCAAAGTTTTTTCCAGGTTAGTATTCGGTTAGTTAATGTGGATGAGTGAAATTTTCAAGTTGACTTTTCGATAATAAAGATAAGAATAAAAGAATATTATAAAAAAAAATTACTGAGTGACATCAATCGAATATTCCTTTTTCGTCGATATATCATTAACAATATTGTACCAATATAGTTGAAACGATATATCCTTACATTGCTTTCGAATATTGATCTAATATCGCCGAATGTTCACATTTTTTTTGGGGTCAATATGATATCTACAATATAAGGTTAATATTCCCGTAATATTGAACCAATATTGGTCTAATATGTTTGTGTTACTTGGGTGCTCTCTTAATCCATCCCCATTCTGGTTTCTGTTGCCATGACAGTTGATCACACAGACTCGTTCGTGGCATGATATTGTTTACAACGAATATCCAACGTTTTTAAGTTTTTAAAATTCAATTGCTTATAATTATATTCTTATGAATACAAGTATTCTACTAAAAAAAACATACACTTATTCATTTGCATGCTTCTTCCTGAGCTTTTCATTCAATTAACTTCAATGAATTGAAAAAAAAGTCAAATTGACAGAATGAGCGAATCCCTACAAATAATCGTCAGAATATGAGACTGCAACGTCTAGGACGTGAAGATAAACCATATATATTTATCTTAATCTGTCGCGCTTGTGTATTTCGGAATGACGAATGTTTTTTTCACATTCTAATAACGGCCACGAGTCTGCGTCACATCCAAATCGTCAGATTATTGTATAAGACCTTTTTTTAGGTTCACTTAATATTCCCTCAGAAAATCTGACGCGCTCGAAAAAATTTTTTTTTTCAAGTTCAACCCTTACGTACGACCACCCCCTTCATTGAACCAATCAGATTAACAACATACGTACATTATATATATATATATATATATATATATATATATATATATATATATATATATATATAAACATATATTTATTCTTTATTATAATTGTAGGTGATTGAGTGTCATTTTTATATTCATTCATTCCTAACAAATTATTCAAATTTTCAAATGATTATCATTCAAGTGATGTGACAAGTAGTATTCAAATATACTTTTCACCATCAACATCCGTGAAAGAAAATTACTCTCTCATCTGATACCAGTCAATTCATATTGGTAGATTTGCTGGAAGAACTCAAGATCACGATCTACTTCTATATTTGGAAGCTCCATTCGAGTCAACAAACCAATTCGGAGATTCCAATTATTCATTTCTTATTGTTCACAAAAGTCGTTATTTCAGTTACAGTTCATATCAGTTGGTACTGGAGGCATACTTCATTCAACTGGTCGATATCAGTATGTACCATCAGAGCTGTAAATTCCAATATCAATGGTGTTACCATATTAGCCGACTCCTTATTTCATGGTTAGGTTAGGTATAGTCAAATTTAATTACAGTTTATACAATGTGATTCATTCAGAGTGGTTGGTACTTATAAATAAGGGCATTAAAAATGCAGTATATACATATGAATAGAATGAATACCTATTGTAAAGAAAGGCTGCTAAGCTTAAATATGGTCGCCAGGAGATGTAAACTCCATTAATCAGAGGTAGATAATCTGCGCAATGTATAGTCAGTTCTTTATTCTGTGCCTCTATAGTGTATGGTAATTAGCTTGAAAACAATTATGAATTACTCCTTACGAGTACTCGTTTACAAATTGGTTTATGACAAAAACAATGGGATATAAGGAATAAAAGGGATGCTTCATGCCTACTTATTTGTCTTCAGATTTCGATGAAATCATCCAATCCTCAGCTTTGGCGTATAGTTGGAAGGTTAACGGCAACAACCTTGCAAAAAATGATTATGGTACGAAGTTTCTATGGGCCCGTAAGGTCATTTTATAGACAGTTTCCACTCAATTCATTTCCCCCGTGCAGTTACCCCTCCTCACCCACTTTCAAAAATATTTCACCACTCAACACGGAAACGGATGTAATTCGGCAACCAAGGCGTATAGAATGATGCGGCTTTTTGGGCTCCAAGGGGGTCTGAATATCAGAAAAAATATTTCCGTTTGCTTGACTTTTTGCGGACACACTGCGGCTTAGTATGGTTGCCTGGAATGCTTTCTGACAAGGACAAGAGTGGCATTTCTCTCTCTTTCTTTCTTTCTATAATAATCGATGTAAACCTGAATAATAATATTTCATTGCATAGGCTTTCGCTCAGAATAAAACATTCATTTCAGGATCTATATAGTGTAGTGATTAGCATATCTGCCTATCAAGCGGAAGGCCGGGGTTCGAATCCTCGCCGGGCCACCGTGCTGGGTAATCGCACGTTAAAAGGTAAGGCCTCGTTGCTCGCACAAGTTTCGACTTCTGAGGGTTGACGTCCGTCAGCTGATTAACGGAACGAACAATTTATATATTTATACGCAATTTTTGTTATCCGAATTAATCATCACTGGTAATCACCTAAATCATATTCTGCTTCTTTCTTGACTATTCTGACATATTTCTTATATGGTTTGGTTTTTCCGTTGACCAGCTGATGAACGTCAACCTTCAAAAGTCCAAACTTGTGCGAGCAATGGATCAACGATGCCTTTCCTTTTAACTTGTCAATCTCAGCACGGTGGTCCGGAGGGATTTCGAAGCCCGGTCTTCCGCGGGATAGGCGAACGCGCTGAGATCTACACTACCGATAAAATTTTTATATTTGAAGTCAAGAAAACTTAGAAAAACCCATATCTTCCTCACTTGAACACTTACATTTGCGCCTCTTTCCAGAAGCAATATCCTTTTTCAGGCACCCACAATTGACACAACTAATTAGCGCATTCGCCGCCAGTGGTAGAAATGTTCTTCGTTGCGGCCATTGCGCTGGTTGACTTTCAATCTCACACCATCGGAGCTTCGTTTCAAGCCCCATCTCCAGTCGATGGAAGCTCTTCCATCGGCTCCCTAGCCTGACTAAATACTTGAGCCATGTACGATGCGCGAATCATTTGGAAAAATAATGCGTCTTGTAGAGGGGCGTTGTCTTTGCAAAAAAGTGCTTGCGGCACTCCAAGATTGATGAAAACAAGTCTGATCTGAAATCACAAAGATACTAACAATAATAACAACATTTCTCATACTACCGACTCGCACATTTATCATCTTCTCTGTTTTCCTTCAAAAATACTTAAACACCTTACAACACGAACAAAATCGATAAGAATAGTTTCTTGAACGAGATTGACAGGAAGTACTTTTGGTTTTTATGAAGATAAGTTTTCTAGAGAGATATCAGGGAATAAAGTTCAATGAATATGTTTGTTATAAATTTTATTTATTATATATTATATTATCCGTTTTTTGATAGTTTCTTCATCTGGGAATTGCCCATATTTCAACTCCTGAATTCTAAATTGAGAGTAATTTTTTTTATGTAGTTTAATATTCCTTTCATTGCTCCATCTATTATCAAAAGTCTCGACATAATTTTAGTTTCAGCAGTTTCAGCATTACCATATTTTATAGAGAAATAGAACCTCATATCCAATGTACTGTCGATATTTCTGTCCACTTGACAATGTATGACAAAGTGTCCTCCTCTGAAGGAAAAAATAGGCGCAGTTTGAAATGTTGAAAGAAAAAAAGATAATGAAACTTCAGAATAGAGTTGACGATAGTCGTTCATGGAGAAAATGAAAGTTTGGGCATTGAAATAATGAAATATTCCGGATGAACGATCTGTTTAGGACAATGTTAACTTAACTACAAAGTAGGTTAACGGACTGACAGCTATCATAAAACAACTTCTCCCCTGAGTAATAGCACGAACGGCGTTGGATTATATCCAACAGGTGTTTGTGCGGGGTTCTCCACCAATGAGATTTTTTCATATGCACTTGGCGATACAACCGCTGGATTCGATATTAATTATTGGGACCGGCCACACCTCCGTACCGGTTTAGGGTCATTTGCCGTTCCATCAGTATTATTCATAATTAAAAACTATTTTCCAAGCAAAATAGCCGTCGTCGCGCCATCTGCCCGTAGATGAGGTACTCCAGGCCCATATCCACATGGCAGAAATCTTAGTACATTAAAATAATCTTCAATCGAAAATGATCTACCTTGCCAAAAAGTCTACTTCTGTTCCTGATTTTATTGCCATATTTTGGTATTCTGTAGAAGTGAGCAAGAAAATGTGTCATTCAAGCTACGACGTCCGTAAGAAAAATTAAAGAAAATATGGAAACGAAATCACTAGTGCCAACTTTCCGTAGTATCCATCCCTTCAGATTATATTTCCATAAGGTTGACCAATCATATATATATATATATATATAGAAAATAAAAATTTCTTTTTTGAAGCACTATAATTCTTCCGTTTCAATTCAGAATGTTGGCGTATGAAATTTGTTTTCGCTGATCTCTATTCCGTTTTATTTTTTTTATCAGAATCTCGCCTAAAATTGTTGTTTTTGTTGCTGCTGGCCGTTGATATTCCATATTCGAAAGCTGCTGGAAAACAATCACTTGAGTTTTAATTCTTTTTATAGAAATTAATATTGAATCATCAACTTATCTATCATTTCACTGATTATTATCCGACAATAAACTACAGTAATGAATTACACAATCAACAAAACTAAACAATGCAAAATTTTGTTTGAAAAGTCAATTGAAACCAATAGTCTCGAATACAAATTCCATCCATTCTATCACACACTGTGAGTTTTCATCAGAACACACTATCTTCATTGCATATGAACACAACATTCATAACAAAAAGGCACTGTTTTCATAGGCACTGAATATTCGAGAAAAACTGTACCGAATTTGCCCAAAAATAACTAAATACTTGGCGGAAAACAAACAAATATTTTGGGATCTATATTTGAGAAACATCTGTCCAGTTCATCATTGGATGGTTTATTGTCACTGATAATGATTTCTGCAAGTGAGTCCGTGCGTTTTAGACTATGGTGAATTTATATTGTAAATAGTGTCTCCATAGGAAAAATGTAACGACATCTTACTGAATTTCACCATCATGTTGGTACTAAGTTTATTTAAATTGTTCGTTTCGTTTCCATTGGGAAAGAACCTCATCAAAGTGCCAAGCTCAATCCCTGCAAAAAATTCCAAACCCCCCTTATTACCAATTCCACTAGAATTTTCATTAAGAAGCGAAATTTTACATAATGATATCCTGGAAAGTAATCCAATCTGGAGGTTTGTTCAGAAGGAAAAAAATAAGAGCTGAATTGTGTATACTTCCGATAATAACTGTGAATGGATCGTGAAACAATTTTATGAAAACTGTTAAAAATATTTTTATTTGAATTATCATTCCTTGTGTGTCGGTTGATGTTCTTCCATGAGTTGATGCTTTTTTCTCCGAGAACCCTCAATTTATCAACGTTCAATCAGCTTTCCATCACGACTAGACTGTACGGTGTCCTTCGTACTCATTAGTCGTCTTTTGAAATTCTTAGGATAAGTTCATGATGATTTTTCCCTCTCTGAAAGAGCTTATTCGAGTGCCAAGCTCGAATCTCCTGCAGCGTTCTGGGAAATTTTCAAATCCCCATCTATTATGAAATAGTACACCGTGCATCATTACCCATTTTACTTCAACCCCAAGTTTGACGCGAAACTTTAGAGTTTATTATCGCTGCCAGTTCGGCTTTTAACTTTTCCGTGACGTTATTCCGTGCTATATGAAAGAAAGGCACTTCTTCAGCGCAAATCCCCAACTTATTATCATAATATCAGCCATCCAAGGGTGAATATGGCAGCCATAACATGGCGACGTTTAAATCTCGAACTTGGGAGAGCTGAACCATGAATATAAATGGCCGATTCTGATATAGGTGATGATCACAGCGATTTCTTTAGAGATACATTTTTTTCTCATTGTCTTATAGCTTATAGTTTCCCTTATGACGTAATCTTTCGAGTGGGCTTGGAAGACAAAGCATAGTGTGGTACACATATGTGTATAGAATATCACACTGATCAAAAATATTTTTGATGCCGTTGAGCGAGTTCATTTTTTTCAGGTTGATTCTACAATGAATATATTGATATCCAAAATTATTATTTCCTATGTAATTTTTTTGTCTTGATTGGTTGATCTAGAACTTCAACAAAATGTTTCATAAGGCGTGATCACAGATGCACGGGGATGATATGAATATAAATAATGAAATTCACCAATAAAACAACAAACAGCCAGTGGTAATGTACTTTTCGGAGCCCATATTCGAAATTGATCTTGATAAAAACTTCACATAAAACATTCATTCGTAAAGTAACCGATGTCGCAGAACGAAATTACTAACAGTAACTTTTCATATCGGTGCAAGTACTCTGGAATCGGTATCTAGTACAAGTACAGAGAGATTTGAAGAATTGTGAAGAGAATAATAGGATAATATTGATACGGAATTTTGTTCAAATCGTCGCCAAGACTGTTTTTGAGGATTGAATGAATGGTTTATTAGCAAAAAGATACATAATTGAGGATTAAACGACTTACCTGAAGGAAGTTCAATCCAAATTATACGAGGTTGGTCACATCCGAATAGATCACCTTGTAGTAGTACCTCTATGACTGAAATGCGCAAGTTGAAAGAAAGAATGATTCACGATGCCCCTATCTCACGAGTCCTCACCCGAATATCCGTCAATATACCTTGCGATGATATCGCCTTTTTGGGTCGGGATGACAGAACAAATAATATATTGGATTTTTTTTTTTTTTTTGAGATGGGTGGGTGTCTCTCTATTCGGATGTGACCAACCTCGTATAATTTGGATTGAACTTCCTTCAGGTAAGTCGTTTAATCCTCAATTATACTTCGGTTGGTCCCATCCGAATAGATCACCTTGTAGATGTTCAAAGAATTATTAAAAGGCGATCAAAATTTTATTCAGACTGATCTCATACTAATGAAGTAGTCTAAATGAACTGTTTATGTCATTTGATTCACCACTATAAACTAAGAATTTGATACAGACAGTATTTGAATGCTAATACAATATAATGTTGCAAAACTCATATAACCAGAAAACTTACACTCGTTTAATGAAATTGCGGAGGTAATCCGCAAATGTACCATTTGTAATTACTGGTCTATGTAGAATTTACCGAAAGTATTTTATTTTTGGACAAATAATTTTGTAAACCGTGGTCTCGGTAGTGTAGTGGTTAGCATATCTGCCTATCAAGCGGAAGGCCGGGGTTCGAATCCTCGCCGGTCCACCGTGCTGGGTAATCGCACGTTAAAAGGCAAGGCCTCGCTGATCCATTGCTCGCACAAGTTTCGACTTCTGAGGATTGACGTCCGTCAGCTGGCTAACGGAAACGAACAATTTTAGAACAAGTTTTTTAAAACTATTTTAGCCTTCATTTGATCGTATGGTGTCCGTGCTCATATCGATTTGGTTGGCCGCAGAAATGGCAGCATGTCTTGTGCTGAGGTGTAGCTGGGTGATGAGGATTTTTATAAGTAAAAATGAGAAAAAAACCTAATTGAATGTGTGCGGTTTTTCAATTGATAATCGTGGATGTCATACACAATTCACGTTTCACCCTGGAAAATGGTGAAAAAAAAAAAATATATATACACGTTTGTATTTGTTGCTCTCTTGGTCGTCTGTGGATAATTTGATTCTCGGCAGTGAAGAGACAAGCACGTCTGCCCCTCAAGCGGAAGACTCGGGTTCAACTTTCCATCGAGCTTCTGTGCTGGGACTCACACGCCAAGAGGCAAGATGCCTCGTCAAAACATTTTCTGCGGAAGATTCGACTTCTGAAGGGCGACTCTCGTCAACCGGTAAACGATTTTTTTTTTTTTGTGCTGATCATACAATAAAAATGCTACTCATTCTGATTTTGAATCATATTTTTACGCTTTAGCAAGCTTTAGAGCAACCATAACAATAAGTTTGTGATATATTTTTCAAAATGAGGTTTTCCGATTTTTCTAATTTGGTCAACATTTGGTAAGGGTCCCAGATTTTCTCATATCGGGAAAAAAAGTGGATCGTATTTTGAAAATACCCCTCTAAAACATTTCCATCGTATCATAGTTACATGCATGAGATATCAGATTTCAAGCTGATCTATGTAATTTTCTAGTACAATAATTTTTACCTAGCTGCACCCATGGGCGATCTACCTTATCCACATCTCCTTCACAAATATCCACCAATGAGACGAAAATAAATTGTATGGTTTCATCGTATTTGCAATCAGTGATGCCATCAGAATCGCTGAAGGTTCACCCCTCAGTTTTTCTCCTGAAAAATGGATGCCAGACAAAATCGGTTCACCCAGGGAAAGATGTCACCACAGTGGATGTAGGTGCTTAAACGAAACTGAAAAAAAATATGTATTGTGGTTCAAAATACAATATAATGGAATTCAAAATTGATATCAATTTGTGGAAACCAAGTTTGGGACTGCGATAACAGAAACACAAAACATGTTACTTTGTCCCCTACGATCATTTTCAATATTCTAGGAAAATGTGGAAGTTGTGATGATTGGGAAAACACAAATGTTTGTGTAAGACCAAGTTAATGTAATGCATCAGTTGCATAACTTATGAGGTTTGGCTGTAAAGATAAAAATGTTTTACCCTATGTGTTAGAGTAGTTAGTAAACAGATCAACTTCAGGTTATCGAAATTTTTTGGCCCGCTCTTGGAAGGCGTATTCTCGATATTGCATTCCGAAGGTGACACATCATGGACTTCGATCTGCTATAAACTCATATTTCGAATTTATTTATGAGACGAACATCACTAGTTGATAATTTTATATATATATACACACATATACATATATATTCTCCACCAGAAACTCAAGTTCCTGAATATCATTATGCTTAATTCTTCACACCACTTCCAAATATCACCAGCCAGTCCGTTGAGGTTTGGGTGCTTCATTCCAGACATCCGGTTGATCTGCGCGTTGACGGTGTTGTTGTCTCTATGCGACAAAATGTGACAGTTTGAGGAGAACTGTCTGAAGGTTTTGAACATTAATGTGAAGTTTGGCCTGCTTCACTGAAACCTTTGGCTTTCTCGTTGTTGCATGTAATATTCTGGAAAATTCAGGCCTAGTTTTACCTTCTAGTTGCCTAACATGAAAAAGTCACTGTAACTCGGTGGAAATTTACATTGTCAAAATCTCCTCGATCCGTCTGCAAGGTTATACATCGGTGCCCCTCAAATAATTTTGTAGACGGCCACCTATATTCAACCCCTAGGCGAACCGAAATCAAGTGTCAAATGGATTTATTTTCCATTAATATTGAATCGTAATGATTACCAAGATACCTCAAATTTGTTGGATGTTTCCTGAACAGCAAGGTTTTACATCGGTGCCCTACGAATAATTTTGTAGACGGCCACCTATATTCAACCACAAGGCAAACCGAAATCAAGTGTCAAATGGATTTATTTTTCATTAATATTGAATCGTAATGATTACCAAGATACCTCAAATTTGTTGGATGTTTCCTGAACACTCCATCTTGGTAATACTAATTGAAAAAGATGTCGTCTAAATAGCTACAGATACAAAAAATTCCTGAACTCAAAAAAAGTATAACCGTTTGAGATTTTTGTAAATATATAAGGTGCAAAGATAAGCCAAAACACAAAAAATTTAAATTCAAAAATTTTGTGTCTAGATTGCAATCGCAAATACTTCTTATGTTTATCGGCATCTGTCGAATCCACTGACGTTAAAAAACAATTTTCAGACATCAGATTTTTCACAGCTCCAAGTGAGGGGCTGTGATGAATTCATGCAAATGTTTCAGATTCAAAAGAAATCTATTCTTAACATTGACTGCTGGTCCAATGTAGTCAAATTCCAGTAATATAGCTAATCACTCACAACATAGGTTTAGCCGGCTGGGTGGAATTGTCGGGGTTCAGGTGCCAGTTTTACATAAGGTAGAGTATAAAAAATGGATTTTATATCTCTGAATCCATTCCAAAATGTTGGAGTTGCTTGTTATAGATTGCCACGTGCTGTCAAATATTTAATGCGACCAGCGTATAAGTTCAAATATGTTATTTCGTCCATTTGTTGTTGTACGTCGTGAACCGCTCTCACCATCCTCTGTTTTGTCTGCTTGAGGTGTCCCCCCTCTGTTGATTTTTCTAAGACTGCCATTGACTTCGATGAGCAGTGCCCTCGAGGTGTTTTGAAGGGAAAGGTTGTACCTTCAGGTCTAGTGCAAGCAGAAATCTCCTGTGGTTCAAAATCGAGGGAGGAACGTTGCGTAATGCTTCATCAGCACCGGCTTTGTCAGACAAAGTAGTCTTGAATGCTTCAGCATATCGATCACTCATCAGGCATAGCTGTACTGAGGGCTGAGAAACCTTTGCCCAACGAAATTTGAGGGTCCAGTAGAAAACCTCAATTCAGATGCCGAAAAAAAAGGTCTGAACTACCGGATTCAGTTGGGGTGGATATGAGGTAGTGTAATGGCCTGGAACCTGCGCCAACAAAAAAGAAATTGTTTTCGTGCGCGAGACACTCGGCGAGCACAACTCAGGAAGTGTGCGGGACAAAAAAACGGCGTATGATGATTGAAGGTCAGCCGTAGAATGATCTACAAAGTAGATTGCCCCTGCCGATGATCAATGATCAGAAATCATTGTCAGTCTCAGCTGTTTCCAATTATACGTCCACTCACGTCTTTGGTTCAGTTCTAAAACGTGACAAAATATGAAAAACAAACTTACTTACGACGAGTAAGAACAGAGTTTGTCCTCGAGTGTTTTTAGGTTTCTCGTTGTCGTTCTCTTGTGCTTGTGTCAGATAGGTACACCACTGCAGTGCGAAATCATCCTGGATATCACTACCGTAAAACTTTGCTTCAGTCGGATCATCTCCCAGTATAGTAGTAACAGCGTTATCACTACGGAAAGATTCACTGTTGGTGGTAGAAAATTCCGATGTCAAATCTGAAGACGGACCTGCGCCAACCAAAGAGAAATTGTCTTTGGGCGCGAGACACTCGGCTGGCATAACTCAAAAAGTATGCAGGGCAGAAAACGGCCTAGGATGATGAATAAAGTTCAGCCGTATGTTGATCTACAAGGTAGATTGCCCCTGCCGATGATCAATGATCAGAAATCATTGTCAGTCTCATCTATTTCCAATTATATGTCCACTCATTCCGTTGGTTTTTCTAAAACATGACAAAAAACATTAAAAACAATCTTACTTACTGAACGAGTAGGAACGGAGTTTTTCCTCGAGTTTCCGTAGTGTTCGCCAAGTTTCTACGTTGTTTTCACTGAGCATCGTTTGTTTTGTTTCCCATGGTACATATGGAAAATTTTCTTCAAATCACTTATTTAAACTAATTTACACTTTCGAACTTATCACATTCAGCGCAAGAAGTATATTGACGGATATTCGGGTGAGGACTCGTGAGATAGGGGCATCGTGAATCATTCTTTCTTTCAACTTGCGCATTTCAGTCATAGAGGTACTACTACAAGGTGATCTATTCGGATGGGACCAACCGAAGTATAATATTCCTTGTTATTTCAAAGAACAGAGTAAAGTGGAAATCAAATCTTTTTTGAATTGAAACAATTTTCTATTATTCTTGGCATTTTGGGGAAATTTATTACATTCAATGGGGCTCTTATATAATAAAATTTTCATAGACTTGGATAGCCTACATCGTGGCGAGTGACAATAGTAATTTTGTCTAGTGAGTGGAATTACTATAAATGATCAACTCCCCGATATAAGAATATTATGGTAATCTTGAAAATAAGCATAATTGCTAATCTATAATACCTTTCACGAAGAGACAACCACTGTAATGCATTGAGCCTAAAGCATATACTTGCATAACGATTACATCTCAAAACTACCCTCATTCCTCTGTTCTGTAACTTTTGTAACGACATGATTTGATTTTGATCAAAACTGGATGTACAGCGTACTGTGATAATTAAAACAGGGTTGTATAATTGGGATTTCAAATTAAGATCGTAGCGCCACATTCAAGAAAACTCCAACTGATAATCACCACTTTGACAACTATTGCTATTTAAGGATAGAACTTTAACGTTGTTCGGAAATCTCAAACCATAAAATTTTGTCAGCGACTATAACAGTGTTTTTTCACTTTTTATATAAACGTTGAGCATGAATAATTGTGCTTGAATAAAAATAGTACTAACTATAATCATTTTCCAAAATTTATAAGTAATATCGCAGCGCCATTCTGACCAAGACTTCAACTAATAACCACAACTTTAACATTACTTTGGCATTTTTCGAAACTTTTCACCGGAGGGCGTTTCCCAGTTGTATTATATACGATTAATTTTGCATTTGTAGTTAGGTGTTTAGAAATCCTAGAGAAGGAATAAATATTTTTCGATATTATTTTAGTGATAATTGTAGTGTGCACCCAAAGACATATTACTCCAACAAAACCTGAATATTTGAATTATTTTACAAATTCATTATATAGAAAATAAGTATATCAATTTTTTTATATTTATTTGAGATTGTCAGAATCATAGTGTTCGTTTTTGGGATATTATATTCCATATTACTTCCAGAAAAATAACTTCAAATTCTATTTAGAGACGAGCTCATCTCATCTATAGCTACTTTCAGGTCTTTATGTGCTGTAAATAGAAACATGTCGTCACCAAGAATGGTGTTAACGTCACCATTATGGAATGTGTTTATGTCATTAATGTAAATTAAAAATGAGAAGGGCTCTGGAATACTTCCTTGAGGCACTACGAACTTCGTAGTGACTGGATTAGATGACTCATTCTCAATCTTTGTGACATGTTGTCGAACATTTGAATATTCTTCAAACCTATTCATCACAACCCCTGCAGTTCCAATTGACTTTAATTTTATAAGTACATTTCTGTCGATTGTCTCGAATGCTCTTCGTAAGTCAGTAAAAACCGTAACAATGTATTCTCCCTTATCAATTGAGAGTATCCTTTTGCTTAAAGTCAGCTGCATAGCAGATTCACGAGAGAAATTCTCTCGAAATCCAGATTGTTATTGGGATATTGTTTTTGTTAATATATTTGATTACTGATGATATACAGCCAACTTCAACGATTTCTCCATTCCCGGCAGTGTATTAATGGGACGATATTCGCTGGATTCATTTATGTCCAGAATAGTAGGTATTGAAATAAAAGTACTGACTTTCATTGCATAAGGAAATTGTCAGTATTGTAGGAAAATATTTATAAATTGCAGTACATGCCCAATGAGAGGTATCTTTTATAAATTTGATATCAAAAATTCTTGCACCAGATTTGTTGTTCAAGTTGTTGATTATATCAACAAGTTCTGCTATCTTCAACTGTTGAAGTTTATGAAAAGTAGACACCGCCTAATCCTGCTCCGGATTCTAAATCTATAATTTCATAAGCAATTTCATTAGCTTCAGTGCAGATCCTATCTTCGAACTGGATGCAGGTACTGAAACTAAAATTTTTCTACTTCCACCCGTGAATATGCTGATTTCTTCATAGTTCACTAAACGGACGATTCCAGTTAACTGAATGGATATAGTTTAATATCCACACAAGGTAGGATATGAATTCCACCAATCACAGAGTACAAAATACTTGGTTACCAGGAACAACCTTGTAGAAATGGCACAATTCTGATCTGTATACCTACAAACACGAAATCCAAGTTGTTGCATTCAACTGTAAATGTACTTGTATCTGAAATATTGTCTAGTTTATTGAGTCAAGTTTCATTTGACACAATTGATGTTTTTTTGTGGAATCGAAGGACATACTTCTACTATTCACACAAATAAATAATTGAAATTATACAGTCCAAGAAGCCTAGTTGGTAGAGCGTTAGTTAGCCCTTTGAGACGATCCACTTCATAGTTGTGGGTTCGAGTCTCACCAAAACCTTTTTTTTATTTGACATCACTTATTTAATTTGTATAGTTCGATATTGAATCTAATAAAGTTTTTTTCCTTTGAGTTTTTCATAAATATCTGAAGGATACTCTATATCTAAAATTGATTATCAATGTGATACTTGAAAGAAAGTTCTGAAATATTTACCTGGTCGAAAAAAAAATCAACTTTACAACTCGAATGGATATTGGCCATATTCACTTTTGTTGTGCAAACTTCTATTGTCGTTGTATTACATCATCAATGATTTCATGCTTTCCACAAGCCTCGAGGATTGCTCGCGTTCGAGTCCAACGAAGACGAAGTCTTGTGACAATTTTTTTTAAAGAACTCTCAATTCTCTTTTCAACGCTGTCCTATCTTTCGGTATGAAACGAGCTACTCTTTAGTTGAAAGCAGTATACTTTTGTGTCTTTTTTCAGATTATGCTGGGAATATAGATTTGAGTTTATAGAAAAGTAACACCTCATATATCGATACGGCGGATTCGTATCAACTAGTCACGGTTTTCATTTCTTTTGAATAATTTGTTTTTTCCCCATATACAGCCCACAACTTTGATGGAGGCGATAATCTTCAGAGCAGCTATAGAACTTTTGTCTAGTTCCTTTTGGAATGTTGTCTATTGTTTGGTGAAGATTACCGAAAGCAAAATGCTTCTTTTAAGTCAGAAACGACTGATTTCATCAAAAGTAATTTATGTTCAGTAGAAAATTGAAAGGCATATCCAAGTAGGTGTCACAAATTCCCTCCTTCATTTAAAAACTTGAATTGATTTCTCCTTCCCCGCGACTAGTGACTTCACACAATTCTCACACCAAAAAATGCCATAATTGATGTGAATTACTGTTATTCATTTTTATTCATTTTGTCCTCGACCAGTTTCCCTTCCCTGAGATTTGTTCGAGCTAGTGTCTAGACGTTGTTACAAACTCCTTGAGCCGTCATTGGAAGCAGCATGATTATTCGCGGACCCGTCTACAGTCGAATTTCCACAATACCATAGAGGAGCTTTCAAGATATATTGGTCACCAGCCAACTTTATATCTAAATGAGAGCTTTGACCGCACTGTATATTTCATTCATTTCCGACAAGATAGTATATCATCAAGTTGATCCAAAAATCGCTACCTCGCTACTATGCTGCATGCAGCGCAGGGCTTTTCGCATAGTAGAAGCAGCCAGTACTCATGAAGATGTTTTCTGATGTTCTTTTCTATCCTCAGGTTCTCATAAAATCGATTATCCTATAAGTCTCCGAGCTCAGAACAGAAGGGTGGGGGGTTGTACTCTACAGACGAATGACAATGAAATGATGAATGATATTTTAAGAGAGCAGTGGTTAGGAAAACATTCAAAGAAAAGTGTTATCAATGTTAACAGATGAGATGTTAACGCGAAATAGACAGATTCAAACACAAATTTCCAGTTTATCCTTTTTGATTCTCCTTATATTCTTATATACAAAATGGTTATGTCTATGTTTACCTCCATAAAAATTATTTTCGAGTTGATATTAGCGATTCAGGATATAAATTTCTCATTTGTTCACTAAATATTGAAGTTACTGTAGACGTAAACACTAGTCAAAATATATATGAATATATCTAAACCCCTTCGAGTTTTTCAGATAACAGCTTTTTAATATTCATGCAGCACCACGATTCCATGAATCCCAAGGGCTCTCAAACACGAAATAGTTTCAGTTTAACCTTTTTTTTGCTTTCGAAATCGCTTATCCCTGAGAGCATACGTTGGTCTGGGGATTGTGGTGTTTCCAGATATCCCGAGGGTATGCAAGAGGTTATAAAAGTGGGGTGATGGCTCAATCGCACTTTAAACAGTTTAAAGCCGTGAGCGAAAGAGTCTACATTCAGTAGCGTACCGAATTTTGCTGATTGGAGGAATGTTTTCGGTAGCGAAATGTCTGTTTATAGCCCAAGCGGCGGAGACCAATTCTCAATAGTCTGCTTCAAATTAAGAAATACTTGAAGATGAAACAAATCGTGATATACAGAAAAATACGCGCTGCGGAGTGCTTAAGTAAAACTAAGAATTTGTCTTTGTTGAGTTCTTAAGTATGTTGTTTAGGATGATAAAAGCACCGACTTTGGAAGTATGTCTATCATCAGAACTTCAAATAGTTCTATCCCGAGAGTGACGAAAATTCATGGTACATACTGTTCGGAAAATTTCCCGTGTATTTCCACCAAATGCATATTTGGATTTTATATAAAATTAACTGTGGCGCGAGGAATTTTTTGCAGAATACGATTTATTTCAGCTTGAAGATATCCTGTTTTGAAGCCAGACCTCGAAAAAATTACCCGAAAATTATTTCCCTGCTGCTTGGTCTATAAGTAATAATTTCACTGCCAAATAAACCTCGTGTGTAGCAGCGTTCAGTCAACATTCTAATGACAATATCTCAAAATGCTGAAGGACCACTAAACGGTAACTTTTTCTTCTACTGGTTTTTGGGGGCTTTGAATAATAGTGAAAATGTACTCATCCTGGCGATGTTTCGAAAGCCACACACATTTTTTATAGAATATATTATCCGTATATGATCTTTCATTCAGTGTTTAAAAGCAGTCAATTTTGATTATTCATTCTCTAACGTATCCCATCAAATGAAAAAATTGCCCATAGAAGAGTTTATTTGAAAATTTTAATCTTCCAATTCCAGGAGAGAAAAACCACGATGAGAACTAAGTAGAACTATTCGACAAAAATTTTCTTGATGTCTCGAAATTTTGCACAGCATTCTGTTACAACTGTGACCGATGTTGAGGATTTCCATCACTTAATGTGACTGAAATTTGAATCTTCTCCAAGAGATATTTTTTTTTCATATAACGTATATGGTTGAATGCATATTGATACCCTAGCTATAAACCCGGTAGTAACGTCACTGGTGAATCAGTGCAGTAGCGATGTAGGTGGGTTTTCCACGGCAGTAAAACACATTACAGACTGCCTAATCCTGCAAAATCCTGATCCATTTCTCCACCTTATTCTTGTCGTTCACCAAAGAAAAATATAACTGACTGAAGATAAGGGCGAGGGACACTTTCCTTCTGGATTACTGGAGTTTCCAAAGAACTTCTTCGAGACGCAGGGGTTTTCTGTTTTATTTTTCACGAAGGAATTCTGAGAAATTCCACTTTCGACAAATACGTAAATAAGATAATTCTTAAAGGATATTGAGAAACACTTATTTATGTAATATTCAATAACGTTAATCTGTCTTGGGTAATGGTGAATATAGTTTGACAAATGTAGTATGAAATATAAATTCTCTCTCATTTGTAAATGTCTATAAAAATCCAGACATCAGGGTCTGAAAATTAGATGACGGAACGTTAGCACAACTGGAAAGGATAGTCAATAATAACAATAATAGTGAATGAATAGCATATCTGCCTATCAAGCGGAAGGCCGGGGTTCGAATCCTCGCCGGGCCACCGTGCTGGGTAATCGCACTTTAAAAGGTAAGGCCTCGTTGATCCATTGCTCGCACAAGTTTCGACTTCCGAGGGTTGACGTTCGTCAGCTGGTTAACGGTACGAACAACAACAATTATAAATCAATATATGATCTATTGAATATATTGATGTAATAATTAACCATACTATTCTTTACTTATACTCTCATAGCGAAGGATCATTCAAACACGGAGAACCATTCCGAATTCATAACACAAAATCCACAAAACTACACACACAAATCCACGTTGAAATTAAACATACATCAGAGTAATATGCCAACAGCTTGCTGCTCTCCAAGAGAAAATTTCGAATTCTGCTAATTGGGAGCTACGTAGATCACGTGACGATGTTTCTATGAAATGTCAGATTTATTCATGTCGATTAATATACGGAATGACTGTATCGTATTACCTTGTATGCCATCAGCCGTATAAGTTTTCTATATCCCCGAAACATTTGAATTCCATCAAAGTGAACTAGACCGAACATAGTGGATATTGGACTTCAATTTCGAACAATATGCAAATGAAGATTCGGCATCAATATAAACAAAGGTTTCGTGTTTGTTCTGTTAATTGCCTTCGGTAGGAGAGACGAATCAATCATTTATGACATGACGGATTAAACATGTTGAATGATGATTTACAAATATGCGGTCTCCGATTGCTATCATTTGAATAATCTATTCAAATTCATCAAAAAAAAAGGCCTTCAATTGGACATTTTTGTGTTTTATCATAAATTAATATTTGAATGTGGATACGAAAAGCGAAGTAGCTGAATAACCAAAGTTTGATGGTTTACAATTTGGTTTCAGTATCACTACTTTGATTCGGGTTTGAGGGTCGTCGTTTTTTGGAATTTCTTCCTGACGTTTGGCTGGCGCGGGTGGCTAGCTTCTTCGAAGGCTCGTACATCTTGAGTTGATTCCTATGACAATCACTTTGCTCAGGTTACTAGAATTTTCTTAGTAAAATATGATTGGATTCATATTGAATACGCATGTCCGAAAAAATATGCATATAACATTCACTTGAATAATCTACTATAGATAAGATATCCCAATCAAACGAAGATATTTTTCTGTGTGTCTTATGATGATGATGATGAAATGAACAAAAATTATTGGAGCAAGCTTTTGCGATTTTTCATTCCCTTGATTATTGAATATTTATTTTGAAACTGTTTTGTGTTGAAATAATTTCATCCTACAAAAATTATGTTTTTATTTTCTGAAAAATCAACACACCGGTGAAGATGTGTAACGTTGGAAGGCATGTGAATCTAAGGCGAACCATGAAGAAAATTCAAGCACTGTTTAAAGTGAAGAAAACTTCATCGAAACCATTGTTATTTAACTCAGCGGTTTTCCGGTACCGCTGTGGGAATCTGCCCAGTTCAATCTGTCTAATGATGATTCGAAGAAAATAATCAGAGACTTCTTGAAAACTTTCAACATTGATCAGATTATTACTTGAACACAAATTAGTCAGTCCTCAATTTAACCGATATTGAATCATCTTTCGAACAATTCGTTCAGGCCGATCTCAAATTACCTACACAGTAGGTTTCGGCTGGCACCTGTCAGAAAACAACTACTCCCCTGGCTAATACCACGAAGGGCATTGAATTATATCCAACCGGTGCCAGTGCAGGTTTCTTCACAGAAGAAACTCCTGCATTTGCTTTCGTCGACACAAATGAAGGAATTGATTTTCAATTATAGGGACGGACACACTTGCAGACCGGTTTCGGGCTATTTGGCACTCTACAAGTGCACTCAGAAGACCGAGCCTTGTGCGGGCAAGGAAAGGCTTGTGTTTTTGAGTGCCGTAACGCATTTGATATTTCATAAATCCATGAAAAACTAGAGAAGTACTGGATTGGTTGGCGTATACCATCAACGAAACTCACCCACCAATATTGATATCGAGGCAACCAACAGTTGCGCTTCTGGTATGAATTACACTAGGGAAATATCTACGGTAACCTGCGCAAATCGGCAGAGAGGAGGGTCAATTCAATACAAACGGGTGCCTATTCCGCTAGGACATCAAGCGTTCAAACATATCAACAGAATCATAATTGCAAAATGTTCCATGTCAAATTATTCACTCAATCGTCAATCGAGGAATTTCTCTTGTCCTTGCCACTGAATCATCTGCAACAATGCCTGCATACCCATAAGAATATTTTCATTATCAGACCGAAAAATCAATTTATCGGCTAGTCATCAATCGGAAATTAATTATAAATAATTGCCTTGTATTTATGATCGATAAGGTGTACTAATTGCTGATTTATCATCATTTAATTACGTAGCACCGACTTCTTCTCAAGTTGCTTGGTCTACATCTTGATGTAGATCTTATCGAAATGGCGTATTTGATAGCGACTCTCCCATATCGACCGACCCGTTTTCCACCTGAAGGGCTTATCACTTGTAATGCTGATAGTCATTTGTCTCTGGAATTGCTGCACTCAACGGCCCGCATCGGATATGGATCAGAATATGTGCAACTCTTGAATTATAAACAATATTGGTTAGTGATACGATAGGTATGCTGTCGAGAATAGCATCGCGGTTCAATTCTCGACTTTGAGTTGGAAATATTTCCAAGCAGTCCAAAAGACGGAATAGAGGTCGAAATTCACTCATCTGTTTACCGGATGAAACATACTTTTTATGGGGTTTCATAAATAGACGACTACGCCAATAATGGCTAGCCTATCAAAATGTGGTCCGGACTATATACAGCCAGATTCAAAAAATTGCACTATATTGAAAACTTTTTCATTATCGATTCGTCAGAAAATTTTATTCCTCATAAAAATTGATGTATTGCAGAATACTTGCATATGAGTTATCAATATTTCAAATTTCCGAACAGTGTACAGGGGAGAACTAAAAATAGGAATTTTGATCAGGTGTGAAACACATCTCATTATTGACATAATCAAGAAGTTCAATCGAAGGAGGAGAGAACTCAAATCCATATCCAAATTTTGAATCACATCCAGGGTAGTTTACTCTTGATCAAAATTGTATTTTTCGTTCTCCCCTGTACGCTGTTCGGAAATTTGAAATTTTGATAACTCATATGCAAGTATTCTGCAATACATCAATTTTTATGAGGAATAAAATTTTCTGACGAATCAATAATAAAAATGTTTTCCATATGGTGTGAAAATCGAAAATTATTATTGATGGTATCACTTTCACGATTTGATCGTTGATTTCTCGAAAATGAAAACGACTGGAAAATCTCGCAGAATACGTAAAAAGCCTGGTCTTTAAAAAAAATAGTACGGAATTTTCGTATTTATAACAATTATCACTCGAAAACGAAAAAGAAAGCCACCTGAAAACTCCCGCAGAATACGTAAATTATCATAGTCTTTTCGAATAAAAATTGTACGGATTTTTCAGATTGGGCAGAAAGACAGGAAAAATTGTAAACTATTATTGATGATATTACTCTCATATTCATATTCAAAAGGGAATGTTGATGATGTGTGATATACAATTTGAAAATGTCAGCAATACGTATTTTTTAGAATTCTCCATTCATTTTACTCGAAAGCAATTTAATATCTCCATTTTGATTTTTTTTAAATCACATTCTGAATTTTATTCAGAATTGTTCAAAATCAACATTATTTTTTCATCAGTTTCTTTTTCATGAATCACTGTTTTGAATACTTTCCTTTTTTCAAATGTTATTCCTTTCATATCTTTCATTAAATTTTTATTATTTTTTACGCTTGTTTTTAAATTCATAGGATACGCCATGTCTGGTATGAAACACTGTTTCAAATCTTACATTATATCAAGATCTTCAGTTGATTCCAGAGAAAAAATCAACAAGTTACAAAGAAGTGGAGTCTATAAGCTGGACTGCTCTGATTGCTCTGCATCTTACATTGGTAGAACTTGTAGACCTCTCATCACTCGCATCAATGAACACTCAAAGAGACCCGATGAATCTACATTTGGCAACCACTTCAAAATGTACAACCACAACTTCAGCCCCAATGAAATTTCTAAGATTCCACATAAAATTTTCAATAAAAATTTCCTTATAATGAGGTTTATCGAAGAATTAGAGATTTCCAGAAATCTCCAACAACGATCACTGATTGAATACTCGAGTAAACTTAAACAGAGATTTTCTTTTCCTTCTCTAAAGGATTCAACAATTTTTTGAATTTATACTGGACCACTCCTCAACCTTGGTACCGTTATTTTCAACATTATTTTAAAAATAGCACGACTTGAAACAATCTGTGACAAGTCGTACTTCATTCACATCTTATTTTGACATGGCCACATAGCCTGAATCTCCAGCAAGTATTTCGTTTGTTATTGGGCTAGTTAGTTTTATACAAATCAAATTTCACAAATGTACTATGTTCATTTCGATACTTCCTGTCGCCTGACGAATATGTACTCTTCAACAATTTTCTAAATTCCATATCCTCAAATTCAGCCTTCATAAAACTTCCTTTTCAATCATATTATTCACTTTCAGGTGAACACAGATGATGACGAAAGTTGAAAGAGCTTTGCAATAAGAAATCACATTTGCACACTCAACAATTATACAAAAGTCTTCGATTCGTTCAAACCATTTGTCGCTTCAACTCCTTCATTACGTTGTATTCACCTGTTATTAGGCCCCATCTTATTCAGGTGTCCTGTGGAAGGACGATGTAGAGTTGAGAGCCATATCGTGATTCCATCCGATACATTCAACATTATGGTAGTTTTTTCTCGATAGCAATTATCCTAAGTTATCCTGTGAGCGTTTCCAGATATATTTCAACAATATCTCTTTCCGCTCTCTACCAGTTTTTTACGTGATTTCGTGTACTATTATTTCAGGTGAGTCTCTCAATATTGGTTCAAATATTGTGGTTCTCCAGCATGATCCTTTTCAAGCAAACTAACCGCCTGTTTATTCTCCGCGATTCTCAATCTTAAAACACAATATAGAGTCACTTCATTGTTGTCAACGAAAAACTTTAGTTATCAACTAAATTCTCGCACTAGCCCCCCTGTCGTTTGTTCAATATCCTCACTGAGTCCCTTTTCCTCATATTGTTCACCTTCGCACATTGGAGTATCCCATAGATTCCTCATTGAAATACAGATATGAATTTCAAAGTACGGGTAGGAACGTGTTTGTGTTTCTTTATTTCAAGAAGAACTGAAAAATTTCATCAAGAATAAATTTTTATTGCTAGGAACAAATTAATTGAATCGGCTATAGAACCCAAGACTGAAATATTTTCAACATTTCAGTTAGTACTTGTGAAAAACCGTTTCTGGTGGAGTCAAGAACCTTGAAATCAAACATAAAAACTCATGCCATATGGTCACAGGAACAAGAAAATTCTCGTTAATAAAAAAAATATACAATCGTAGGTAACAATAAATGAAGCTTCAAATAATTATGTTTTTCCAAGAGTATCAGCACGGCAATTGCCTTCAGATAAACATACTGGAAATCAGGAAGAGTTTTGCTTGTTGGTCGATGGAATTTATTCATCGGTAAAGGAGGAAAACCAGTATTTCTACTACATGAATTTTTTTCGCCGTGAGATCGGTTTAATTGGTAATTGAATGGGTGAATGAAAACACTTGTCGTTGTAGAGGCACTGGTGTTGAGTTGCGGACTTTAATGTTGAATGTGACGCCACGGATATGAAAACGACAATGCTATAATATACAGGACGTTCGATGTGTTGGAGTACACTTACAGAAAAATGTTGAATGCAATAAATACAGCTTGTGGTGATAGAAGATGATTTCATAGCGCCAGCGTGGAAAAATGTAAAACCCTCCTGATTGAAAAACATTTTTTCTGTGTGAAAAAAAATATTATTATGAACATTCGAAAATCTCTCGAAGATTCAACAATGATAATTTGGAAGTTTGTCATTCCCAAATACTCGTGAATGTCGAATGTTACTGGCAGGTGGTAGTTGGATAGATATAATTCTCCAATATTCCTGAGGAATATAGGTAAGCTAGGGAAACAATTAGTTATGCAGAGGATGAAAGAAATGATGCAAAGGCTGAGAATGCTCAATTTAAAATTGAGATCTTCATTCTCTTTCATTCATTTTCAATTTTGATATATCTTTTTCCCTTTGTCTAACACTCTCAGGTGTGCGCCCAGAAGAGCCTTGTGAGGTCAGAGGTAGGCTAATCATGTGAGGTGCCGAAGCGCTCTGGGGCGTCTATCTGATTTCTACGTTAGCGCATTTGCTACTTCAAATGTAGGAAAACCAAGAAATATCCAGAGTAGACAAGCATATTATGATATAGGTGAGTGCACAAATTCACCATATATATGGTGTCGCATTGAGACAGCTCTACTAGGGGCTCCTCTTCATCATCGTTTACACATTGAGTGATGACTTCACTAGAGTTAGTTTCAACTCTAGAATTCTCATGAAATTGAATATTTTTGTTATTCAAGATAAAAGGTATTGCAATAAATTCATGATGAATGGAGTCAGTTCAGAAACTTATTCCAAACAATTAATTTTGTTACTATTCAATGTTACTATAATAGTTCAAAGACAAATTGATGAAAAATCATGTGCTCCTTAACGTGAACGCAAATTCAAGTGATATGCACATAGACCAAGAGCCCGTGTCACTATTTTTGGTAGTGATAAGTTTACGCCCATCGACCACTGAAATTTGTATTATCGATGTCGACGATGCTACAGAGATTCTCGCCATACATGATTTCCGGGGCGAAGTGAGGGTAGGGGGCTGACCGATCTGTATAAAAGAAGTGAGCAAAATTAGTCGTAAGTTTACGACTGAGAACATTGGGAAAGCAAAGATTTCAGGAAAATAATCCGACGCTTGCTTATAGTCAGTCGCCTACGACGTGGCGTTCACCCGCTACAACCCTCGAAATATGTAACAAAAAAACAACAACAAAGAAAAACCAGTTTACAACTGACAGTGGGGCAGATCTTACCATTAGCATTTTAATGACACAAATTTCGCAGGCCAGCCTTATTCAATGGAGCGGAAGGGCGCTCGGCCCACCTGTTTCGGAAGAATTTCTAAGGTATTTTTTATGATAAGCTCACGACTGATTCCTTCACAATAATGTTCAATTTCAACTGTCCAACTGAAAAATGCAATCAACAGTCATCAAACAAGGGGTGCAAATATTGCCATTCGTAAAAACAAGTTCCTGGAATAGCGCTGTATAAAGCTTGGCTACATTTTTATCATAAAAATCATATGTTTGTGACTGACAATCAAACATTTAGGTACAACGTAAGTACGTTAATATGAAAACACCTTTCTCAGCTGTTTATTGTAAGGATAAAGCTCACTTGGTAGCTAAACTGACAAGTTTCTTGCATTTGCGAAGTGCAGATATAATATATGACAATTATTGAAACATCGGCCCTAAATTTTTCAATACAGTAATTTGACGACTGACACTTCAAAACATACCTGAAGTGGACTCTGCCGGATCGATCAATTCACGTGTCAGTCATCTCATGTATCGGAGGAATGTTGTCAGTCAACAAATGCAGCGTCGCGCACTAATCATGATTAGTATAGATGTATTTTATGAATGACTATACTAGTTATTAGTCAAAAGCATTGGTGATTCTCTAGCTGTGATTTTTATTTAAATTTTGTGACTATGCATTTCAAGAATGAATATAAGTATTTCAGTTCATGATTCGTTTTTTTTCCAAACCAAATCGGAACTCCAGTACGACCCTGTTGCCGACATCTGAGTTTACCGTCACAAAATAATAACTATCTGTATCACTGTACGTGTTTTACCATATAGTGTCATAACATATAGAAATAGCAGATTCCTCACTTCGAAATATAACAATTTGACCCAACTTGCTCATATAAAATGTTGCTAATGAGAGTGATAAAGTTCAAATTTTCAACTTCCAACGGTTTTGGATATTAATAAAATTATAATCTGGGAAATTAGTGATATAAATGTACGCTTCAGTTTTTTGTTGTTAGCGCTATTCAGTTGTTATTAAATTTTTTTTCATTCGATATCGTTACTTCTGATGATTTAATCAAACATTATTTTGGTTTTATTCGTGCGAGATCTTTTTGAATCGATTTTACATGAAAGTGATTCACCCTATCCAAATTGAACAAGAATATATTTTTGTGCAGAAAACTAAAAAACTAAACAAAAAAATACATGCGAAAAAAGTTGGGGTTTGACCCACCCCTGAATGGAATCTTGAAAGGAATGTTAATACTTTTCATCCGTGATGAAAAGGATCATCAACTCTAGGAATTTAATTTTTTTGTAAAGTACCGTTTCGGAGATTTCAGATTAAAACCATCCCGAAAGTTGCACATGCAAATGGCTGTAGCTCATTTAGGTAGAATTTTAACATATTGGGCGTTCATCTTGGGCACACCTTCAAATAGCCATAACTCCCCAAGGGACCATTTCTGGACACATGTTTGTGTGTGAACTTTCTCAACTCTTCCTGTAGTTGAAATGTATCTATGTAATTTCAGGACACCCTTTATACATATATACAATGCTTGAAACGCATTGCCACTGAAATGACGCATGTTTTCATTTTTTATCGGGCCTTTGCCACACTTTACATGATTATAGGTGACAGGTTCTTGATGAAGGTGGTACAACTAACGTCGTGTGAATTTTTTGAGCATAAACTTATAATATTGAAGTATACCTGAATATTTTTGCACCTTTTCAAGCGCCCAGTTTATTTTTGCCTCGTGGTACGTGACTGACGGTAATAGATTCTCGATTTCTGCATAATAGATTACTTGCCCCTAAATTTTGAAATGTAAGCTTATCATAAAAAAATACTTAAAAATTCTTCCGAAACAGGTGGGCCCAGCGCCCTTCCGCCCCATTGAATAAGGCTGGCCTGCGAAATTTGTGTCATTGAAATGCTAATGGTAAGATCTGCCCCACTGTCAGTTGTAAACTGGTTTTTCTTTGTTGTTGTTTTTTTTATACATATTTCGAGGGTTGTAGCGGGTGAACGCCACGATGTAGGCGACTGACAATAAGCGAGCGTCGGATTATTTTCCTGAAATCTTTGCTTTCCCCATGTTCTCAGTCGTAAACTTACGACTAATTTTGCTCACTTTTTTTATACAGATCGGTCAGCCCCCTACCCTAACTTCGCCCCGGAAATCATGTATGGCGAGAATCTCTGTAGCATCGTCGACATCGATAATACAAGTTTCAGTGGTCGATGTGCGTAAACTTATCACTACCAAAAATAGTGACACGGGCTCTTGGTCTAACATGCTCATAACTTCGATTGACATAAGATGTTTGGAATAAGCGAATAAGTACATATAGCTTTCTTCCTTTTGAGTGTCAGTCTTTACCATTCGTAAGTCTACATGTTTCTTTCAATCGAATTTATCGTTTGTACTAGGTATATTGTTTTTGAAAAAAAATTGTTAATCCGTGAGAAGGATACTCTTTTGACATTATATTCCTTGTATAAAAAACTATATAGATGACATTTATTATCATGTTTTTGATATTCTTTCAAACTTATAATGGAGTGTTCAACCAAATAAATGTAAGAAAGAAAAGATGCAGTGAATTTCACATACCGTTCTGAAAAAACAAGTCTCCAACCGCCTGAATATGAACTTCTCATATTCACTTATTTTGTGAAAAAATCAAGCTATTGGTGGATATTGCTTGGTTTCATGGTTAGTGGAACGGAATGTGGAAAAATTCGACCTTTGTACAAAAAATCAAATGACTATTCAACCCCTGAACAAAAATATCTGCTTACTGGCAATTTTCGAAATCCGGAATGACTTTCATGAAAGTCATATCAATTCTAATTTGAATTATCAACAAACAATTCATCCACACTAGGCTAATAGCTTACTATTCAATTGAATTAGATTTATTTATATCCTGTTAACGTAAAATTGACCACGCCGGTAATCTGTGTTGTTTCATGAATATTGATCACAACTTGAAGGTTCAAAGCAGAATTTTTTACTAATTCACACAAAGATGGATAATAATAGTGATTCTTCTTCCGTCGAAATCAATTATACACTTCCTAATGTCAGAGAATCCGCAAATGATGCTAGCATAGAACTGCTTCATACCTGTTTTCATTTTCAAATTAATCTCAGATTTAGTGGTTGAAAGAAAAATTTGCAGTTGGAGCAAAAATATTCTGTTCAACTGGTACAAAAAACTACCTTGTCCCGAAAACGTATATTTTCTGTACTAGTTGAAAATATAACAATTTTTAATTATTACCATTCCAATTTTACTGAAAACATTTCCTAGTTTTTCCTGCTTCATATTTTCTCAAATAATTTTAATATGTATACCAATTAAAATTTTAACCAAAGAATCTATCCACGATTCGAAGATTGTAGTATAGGACTCGTAAAACCAAAACCTGGGAATCTTGCAGTTATATTGTCATCATCTCTTCTTCCCTGCATTATGTGTAGAGATATGAATTTCAAGTATGGAAATAATTTTCACTTTATAGGCACGAAACACGACAAAATCCGGTGATGTGCATGCTATTCATCTGTCTTCTGCAAAAGCTGAAGCCATTGTTCATTATCAGCACACTAGATGCAGAAGAGAATAATCACATCGCATTGCTCATTTTCTATTGTGAACATTCAAAGGGACTTATATGGAAGTGGAAGTAGAGATTCACTGCTGGCTAATAAATAATTGATTTCATCTCCTTCCATAAGATGCTTCGGAATTGTTTATAACGTCTGCTTCGTAAGAGAGTCGCATTCATCCCGGGTTTGTCAGTTTCGTAACGGATTTACTGATGACTCATGAAAATAGGAATTGCATTATTATACGAAGCAAAATTATTGCATAATTAATGTTTTCATCGTTTTCGAAACCATTCGAAATACTTGAGCCTTGAGCTAAAAAAAGGAGTGAATTTTCTGAATTATAACTTATAATACCTCTTAGTGATTCGTGATAAGAGATTATTATTGATCGTAATTCTTAGCATCGAGATACTTGACTTTGTAGGAATAGTTACCCTGCACCGACTGGCCAATTAGCTCGAAACCATTAGCAAATATGTGCCCGTCCCATATTTGAAAATAAATTACAGCACTTGTATTACCAGAACTGTATGCGATAATTTCTTGTGTAAATTCCTCAAACACAGATTTTCAACAATTCGAAATAAACACCGTACTAGATGAATATTGCACAATTAGTCTAAGAAGTAAAAAACAGGTAACCTCCTTTTTTGAAAACTTTCCTTCATAACGCTTTACTTGCTTCAAATTCAAAAAGTTGATGAAGCAATATTCAGAAGAATTGATGATGTTTCAAACAAAGCATAACCATTTATCCCATTTGAAATTCAAAGTTTGGATCTCACTCCGCCGAGAGGGTGGAAGTGACAAAATTTGAGATTTTTTGAAAAAGAAAATTACCTCAAAACAAAAAACGACAGGTCCCCGCAATTTTTTCTTAGACGCCAATTGTGAGACGTTGGCCTTATTTCATTTTCATTGACCAATTCTGCCTGATTTATTAGTCCTAGTTATAACCTTTGGTCAATCACACTAACGCCAAATTGATATTATTTACATTCGATGCGCGTTTCGCGCACAAGGTTAGCACCATCAGGAGATGAAACTTGATGATCAATTACCCTAACACCAAACTGATATTTTTGCACTCGACGCACATTTCGCTTACAAGGTTGGCATCTTCAGGAGAGGAAAATTCATACTAAACCTAAAGACTAGGGTTAATTGTTCATATACCTAAAGTTATCCGGTCCGACATGGACTTTGCTACTGCTACTTAGCTCTTATTAATTTTTCGATAATGAACTAGTACAGTAAGAAAAATTCAAATACTTGAAAAGAGTCGAAATGGGAAATTCACTAGAAATTTGGCATCTGTCACTTTGTTGAGTTCCATATTTCTAGGAGAACAGTTTGTGACGAAGTCACTAATTATAATATTATGTACTCCCGGTTTGGTCCTGTCTCCTACTGAAAATTATTGCGCACGACACTGGAATCGCGGAATCTCCGACAACACCAGATCTCTGCGATCCGAATAGTTCATAGTAGTGCCGCTAGAGGGACCAACTTATGCCTATGTGCCGTGTCTGAAGCGAAGGCCTACTAAAGCTGAAATTTGAAATCATCTGCAAGCAGTCTGCCGTTGCCGTCATAGAGCAACAATTAGACAGCTTACCGGACCCAGCAGCGATTCCGCCAAATTAAGATGCCTAGGAAACCCTGGTGTATCTAGTTATACCTGAATAATTTTGGGATAAACTTGGCGAAAACCGATTGCTTGATTTCTGAGATAGCAAAAGCTTCAGATGGTTACTGTAGATGGCGATCACTCATACCATATGAAGCTCAATTTTCACTAGTGAGGAATGTGCAACCGAATATTCTACTACTGTTTATTATTTGCCCACTGAAATTTTGACAGCCCTGACAGCCAATCAAATGCGTTTCAGAAAACGTGCATGTAACGTGAAAACCTACCGTTAACAACCTGTCAATCCTGTCACCTGCTACCTCTGCTCTCTACAAGTTTTTAATGTTTTTATATCAGTTTGTAAGACTAGACTTTGAATCCGAAGAAATATACTTCGCCCATTCACATGAGAATGTACGACAAAGTTAAAAAAACATGCTAGTGTATTGAAAGTGATAGAGAGTGTCTCGGAATTGTGGAGACACATCAGAGATGCAACGGTTCAAAATACGTATCACATCGATTTTTCCTTTATTCAAACAACACTTCGTTTTCAATCTTTCATGGATAAGAGCTATAGATGTTTCCTCCTCGATATAAGACTTTCGCTCAAGTTGAAAATTTTTGAATACATATAAATGATACCATTATTCTATCACTTGCAGTGAATGTGATTTGAAGACTTATATTGAATTATTGGTGGCAAATACAAATGTAACTATGTATGGATTTTCTGAGCGTAAAATAATATTTGTATGAATTGTCAGCCCCGTTGTCAGTCAAGAGAAGAATTTACTACATGAAAGGTGGGTAGAAATCAATTTTTTTTTATCATATTACACCTGATTCATGCAGCAGTATCAAGTAATAATAAATTTAAGCTCTAAGTATCCCCAAGAACTAAGCCTTTGCTTCTCCAAGAACTTGGACGAAATTGCATTATAACACAGCTTCCTTGTTTAAAGTGCTCAGTTACTGGTTATAGTGTATATTGGGAAATGTTACATAAACCTTCCATCACCTCTCAATAGGAACTTTTATGCACTTGTCATGATAAAGTTGTATGATTTCTATCTCTTATTACTTGAAGCTTATTACTCGAAACTGCTTCATGAATCCGGTGTTGTTTTATATATCTATTTGGGATTGAAATTCATATATCATATACCAGTTTTATATAGCATTTTCAAGTTATAAGCAATAAGCTCAAAGTGATAATCTATAAAGAGTTCAACCTTTACTTCTCAATAGAAATCCTCATAGGAACATTTATGCACTTTTCATAAGAAAGTTGGATAATTTCCATCTCTCATTACTTGAAGCTTATTGCTTATCACTTACAACTGCTGCATGAATCAGGTGTTATTCAGTAATATTTCATCATATCCTAAATAAATTCACTGGAGTACTTGATTTTCAGATGATTTTACTAAAATACAAGCTCCAGAAGCACCCAGTGTCTCAATTTTTCGAATATAATTGTGAGCATACAGTTGCTTATATCTGAAGAATGCCAACCAATGCTGAATGGAGCTAGTACAGTTAAATCGGAAGTTGGGGGAACAGGTAAGTAAATGTAACTGTTATATATCATGAAACCTTCCTCCAATAACCAAAGGATACAGATGTGTAGGTACATTCAAAAACTGTTACGATCTAGAAACTTCGTTAGAAATATTTGTTGTAGCTCAAATAAATCATTGAAAGGTTTAGAATAAAAGTGGTTTAGTGAAAGTATAATGAATAATTTTAAGGATCATGTTAACTCAAATTAAGGAAAATCACATGTACCTGCTGCAGACTTCTGAATAATTTGCTATATATTAATACTTTCATTTATTTTTCAATCAAATTGCAAAAGTACAATAAATTGTAAAAATTCGTTCAATCTTTTATAATTCAAATTTAATATAATTAAGAACTTAGTCAGTATAAACAATTATATAAAAAAACCTTAGAAATGCTCTTAGGTATGTTAAACTGTTCAAAATTAAAAACGGCAATTCTTGCCGATCTTCGGAACTTTTCTTTGTCCTCTTCTGAACAATGTTATTGTTACAATTATTGTAGTTTACTCTGTAGAATATCAGTATTTCTCAATGGAACAGCTGAATCTTGGAAGTCCTTGCCGAGAGAGGTTTTCCTGAGGCTTACAATCTTCAAAAATTCAAAGTTGATGTTAATTCGTATCTCCTGTCCCTCGATTCACGCGGTGTTCTTTGAACATTACAGGGCTTCCTTTTTGTATATATATATATATATATATATATATATATATATATATATATATATATATATATATATATATATATAATGCCATAGATTTTGAGAAGAAAAATTGTCTTTAATTAGAATTCATACAATTGCTTAGAAGATGATTATGATATTTGCATCCAATATATTTTTTGATAAAAGGTTGAGCAATGTGCATTCAGAACTGCTGATCTCTTATATAAATGATCAGAATTGATATTATTCGAAATATCAGTCTAGGGATCTCGATCTGAAAAATTTTGAGAGGTTTGCCAATTTGCAAAATTGAGTGTAAGACATCATTCTTAGAGCTTGATTAGAAATATATGTGTGGAAGTACTGTTTAACAAAGATTCCAGATTTCTCTTACAATGGATGTAAAACTTTCAGTCATTTGATTGATCAAATAGTTCAGAAAAACTAGTGAAAATTAAACAACTAGATGAGTATTTTAAGGACTCAGTACCAGTTACACTGAGCTCCTATATTTTTACCATAGTATGTTCTTTGTGTTTTATATTTTTACAGTTATGTACTACTATTTTTTTCGGACAGATTCAATTTGGCATCTGTTTATGCGTCAGTATGAATAAAGCGAAAAATTTGTAGGCACGTGATTCACATTGTCTGTCAAATTTATTTTTTGTTTAAATTCGGAAGTTAGCTTATTTCTCAAAATATCAAATAAGATATAGGAAATGTTTTCAGTGTAGTTTTGGATTTGAAATCAAAATTTCAGCTTCATAAAATAATTTGATATTTTTTTTGTGTGAAAAACTCAATAAATAATAACTTTTCAAAACCTGTTTTTGAATCTGAATCAGTACTTCAGAGTTCATAGAAGAAAAACAGAAGCCTTACTGATGATTCAACATAATTTTGCCATTTTAGAGAAATGCCTGGATTTATTTTTGATGGCTCTTTTTTTGTGTTCATCAACACAGCATATGCTTAATCTCGAAGTGAGGTATGTTATCAATACATTTCTTGATAACTCCTGCCTATGAATGCTACAACCCACAATATGTTTCGGAGAGAAATGTGCCAATTTTTTTAATATTTCTGAGAAGCTATTTTTTGTGAGTTCTTTCTCAAACACTTCAGAAATTTGAATTTCCACATCCTGTAAAAAACTTATTAGTTTTTGGGAGGGAAATGTTAAGAACCCCCTGCTTTTATCTTTTATAAAAGAATTGAATTTTTCATTTCCCTCGCCAACAATTGTGCCTAAACACTCGAAACATTCAAGGTTACTTTTGATTTTTTTAGCAACATATCCACAAAAATATGCGAACGCCTCTTCAATATCTGAGAAGTCTTCCTCGATTTCCGAGATATTCTCCTCAAATTCGAGGTCAAAAATGAATTTCTTTTTTGTTTCTTTCAGGTCTCCAATGCCAATGAGAGATTTCATCATTTCTCCTCCAGTGACATTACTTCCTCTAGATGGTTTTATCAGGGAATATAAGGAAATTAAGCGGAATATTTGCCCTATTTGAATTGACTCTGGATGAGTATTACATCCACCAGCAGCTCGCATAATCCCAAAAAAGTGCTGAAATTGATGAAGACAATGGATAAAACACAATTAGTTGACTGTTCGTAGTTTCGGATTTCAAGGCTGGTGTCTGCTGGAATTTTTTGTGACGTTTTACTGCTACGAGTAGCTGGCATCTGCAGAGATCGGTGCTACTTTCTCCGGCGAAACGTCTGGAAAATATTCCTACAGACGACGTCCTCGAAACCCAAAACAGTTCCAAGAGAAATTTATTTATCATAATCACCTCCAAATGATCTTGGTTCAGCCTTGATGTCATTACATACTTGAACCCAAGCTTAGACAAATATTGGGTCAGATCTAAAGTACATGATATGGTTGCTTTCAACCCTTCATAGGTGGACTCTGACAGGAAATTTTCCACTGGAGAAGATTGCTTCCACAAATCCAGATATATCAGAAATGTATTCAGATCCTGCAATTTATTTGTCAGTATTGTTATTGAGGTAGATTTTTCCATATTAACATTACTGAACACTGAAATGAACCCTCATTTCTTAATGAACAATGATTTCATTGAAGTCTTGAAATGAAAATGTCCAAAATTTACCAAATGTTCTTCATTGAAATATAGAAAATGTCTTTTTACCATAATCAAATTGAAAGTGTCACACAAGTAATAATTTCAGAATACTGTTCAAATTAAAATCACCTCATATTCTTGGGAATCAAGCTTCAATCCAGTGTCTGGTTTTGACGAATTCATAATGTCGATGAGTCTGTTCATTCTCTGGCAAAATGTTATTGCAGGATCAACATTTCCAAAAATTTGTATGTTTTTAGATTGATATGCTCTCAAAGCCAATGCCGTTGTATTGCTAAATAACTGTAAAATTAAAGTTTATTCATAACAATGTGTTTGGTAAACTTAGTAGATATAACATTGCTTCACCTGATATGCTAGTCTTGTATTCATCTTTTCGCCATTATTTGGATGAATATGGCTTTCGGTCAGTTTGAAAGCCATTTTGAATATTTTATTCATTTCATATTGCACAAGATTTTCAAAATGAGAGAAAAGTACCCAACCCTCAGGAATCTGAAATAATTCATGGATTTTCAAAGTGATAATCAACTGTGAATGTCATACCCTAAATTTTTTCTTTTGAATCAAGTTATTTCTCAGACATTTGATGAGGTGGGGAAAGTCAGAGCACATTCTCAATTTGCGAGATTCATCCACTGGATGTATACACCATGGTTCCAAGCTGTTTTCTACACTTAAGTGCTTCCACATTTTTCTATTCCAGGTGGCTCCATCGCTGGTTATCACATCAATGAAAAGCCCTGCATTCTCGCAGAGTATGACACATTCCAACATTATTTTTGCAAGAATATCCCCTGTCACATCACCACCACTCAAAAAGCAAGCCAATGCTTGGAGACCATAACCAGCGAATGGTTGGAACATTATGACTAGTGCATGATCACCAAGATTGTTTTCCATTTTTGCTGGAGTATAATCTCCTAAATCAACAAATCCAATGAACTCCATAGTGTTTTTATCAAATGTTTTAGTTTTGGATATTTTACATTCATCCACTAGGAGACATCCATGTTTTTCCCATTCCTTCATGTACTTAGTTTTTTCCTTCAGCAAGGAAAAAACTTCTTTTCGGAACCCAAACCTACCATCAATGTTCCTAATATACCTAGAAGAAATGATTGATTTATATATACTCAAATTTTGCATTGTGGATTTTTTTCTTCAACACATTGACCTTAAGTTATATATGTATATTTCCATTTATTTGTAATCTATTCATTATTGTTTTATTAAAATTCATTAAGGATTTGTGTCTCACAAAATGGTTATTTGTGTACCAAGGGTATAAAGTAGAAATTCATACCCTGGGGGTGAATAAATATATGTATATATCATTGACTAAGCAATAAAAACAATAATGAACTACTATTACATAATCATATATTTTCTATTCTCTGTATAAAATAGTGTATTTACCATGTATGTACCAAGGCTTTCTAGTAAATGTTTGAGCCGCGAGAACGACAACTTCACAAAGCCGAGGGCCTCTGGCCTAACTAATGTAATTGCCGGAGGGCATAAACATCTAATTATGCCAACTTTTTTATCTTTGAATAATTTGAATCCACAATAAAAAATATTTAATTTTACTGTCAATGCTAGGAGAACACTGTTGAACTTAAAACATTAAATTACAATAAAACTTCAAAGGCATAGGAATTGAGTACTTCAATATGTAGTTGGTAGCAAAGTAATAAAAAAAATGAACTGATATGACCTATAGTGAGTTTTGTGTAATCAATTACAGTTTGATGTAGGGCTCATTCATTTAGAGGATATTTTGATGTCACATTAAAAAAGAAAAGAGGGCTATGGTAGGATTATAGGAGTTGTGTGAATTTTCATTTCGTCAGAAGGGAAACCCAGAATTACCCACCAATTGAATCTATATTTCATTCCATCTAGACTCTTTTGAACTCAATTTTTATTTGAAGTCCAGTTACGGAAACTGAATGCACTGAATCTCAAAAATAAATATTCAATCTTATGTATCAATCTTTTTTAACATTTCTCACAATGGATTCCAACTGTACCTTCCTTTTTCTAGTATACAACTGTTGCTTGATTTTTTTTCTTTTTGCTATGGTGCACTTCCTCTTTTTTTCACTTCTCACCTTCAATTTATATGTCAACTTTGAGCAAGGTGTGCATTTACTTGCAAAACCAGAAATAAAAATTTCACAAATGTTACTTTGACCACCACATATTTGTTTCTTATCTACTTCTGCCAAACAATTCTCAAGATATTCAATAGTTATGAAAGAGTTTGTTATTGTAATAGATTTATTTTTTGCAAAAGCCTCAACAGTTGAACTTGTGAGAACTACTGATCTTTCTAGGTAGGGCATGCCAGTTTCTTGAAGGGACACCTTAGAAAATACTATGTGATTTTCCAATTTATGAATACTCCAATCATTGGGAAGATCAATCAGACTATCGTCATTTTTAATTGAGAAAAACAGGCTTGTATCAAATTCAGGTTGAGAATTCTCGAAATTCATCACATGTTGTGGAGTAGGGTCAGGTGAAACGGATAAGGATTCACAGGTTTTACCAGGAACAGAGGTCAGCGGAAGCACAGGAGAGGTTTTACTGAAAAATTCAAAGTACAATTAATTGCATAAGTTTAATAACAATTCTATTATACAGGTGCACAAATGAAAAATTATTAAATGATTGAACATTTTGACCAATTTGGTTTCAATCGAAAATAAGTAATAATTTCAATTAGAAAACTTTTTCACATGTCCAGATATACCAATAAAAACAACAGGATTTGACAAGAAACTTCATCTCCCCTTGCTAAACTGAAAAACAAAAGTAAGGTAAATTGGTGAATCAACAATTTTGGATCATAAAAGTTTATTCAAAACATACTGAAATCCACTTTTTGGGCTTTCTTTCCTCGGAAAATGAAAAAACTGAGTGCTTGAAATATCTGTTTTACAGGCAAATTGGTATATTTGCCCCGAAACATAACTGCAATATAACAAGAAAGCAAAATTGACCAACTATTTTTCAGTTAAATATTATATTAAATTCTTTGTGAATTTGGAAATTGAATTTTGACAAAATAGTCAGTCGATTTTGCGTTTTCGTAATATTGTAGTTACATATCGGAACAAATCTACCAATTTGCCTTGTAGACAGATATTTGAAGTATTTTCAAAGGTGAGAACATCGAAATAATGGAATTTAATACTTGTCCATCTCCTCAAACATTTATTTGAATTAAAATATGCAAACAAGCATTCAACGGATTTTTTCCGTTACCATACCTTTATGGATGAAATATATCAATAAATGAACATGGGTGCAAATATAAACTTGCTTCGATCAGATCCCTTGTGCCTTCCTTTCCATAGATTGGAGACTCCCAACTCAGTTGAACTTGTCCTGGTCATGATAGATCATAAAGGCAACCCTCCCATGCCATATAAACATAATTATCAGTTAAAAAAACGTTCAAAACATATTTTCTGTTATAAAAAACTATTGAAAGAAGGACTACTTACGTTAATGCAGGTACTGCACCTTTCAAGAGCTTCTTTTTTCCAATATCATTTGGGGCAAAATGATTTGAACAAATAAGGGCAGAAACAGGTAAAAATTTCTGAAGAACATCCATCCATTGTTTGCGCTCATTCTCCTCCTGGAAAAAAGTAAGATAGGTATACCTACTTTTTACATTTTCTGAAATTCTGATCTTTCCAAAGTCACAATAGTGCTATTCCTTAATTTGGAAATGTTGCTTTTTGTTACTTAAAATCATCTTCCACTTTCCTTAGACAGTTTACGATGGGTACATATAATATATTTCACTCATGAGGTAGATTTTATAGCTCTGTCTTTTACTGAATTTTTTCCCAACATATTCCATTTTCTGGAAATAATGTGATATGGGATTCCGCGCAAAATATAGGTTGAGTTGACAGTGCGCTATGGTGATAAACTGACCAAGAAACGGTATTGCAACTCATTCTTGTTGTGGAATTACATCAATTGTTTTTCAAGAAACTTGAGGAAGGTCCAAAGATTCTGGAATGAGGGTGAAGTTGACATGGTGATAAAAGACAAGTGTGTTTCATGGTAATTGGAAATGACATCATCCCTTTCGTTCTTATAGTCCATCGTTGTTTTTTTCCAAATTGTGTACCATACAACGAACCACTCGTTTCATATTTCAATACACCTTACCGACTACATTAACTTCGGCAAAGAACAATGATAGATGTTTGAGATGCCTATCTTAGTAATGAAATTAGCTATATCGCTACATTCATGTTATTTTATTTGGGACGATTTGTTTTGTACTTACCTTAGGTACTGAATGAAGACGAATATCTGGATCCACAGATTTTGACTGTCCACACAAAATACAAAATCTACTACTCATCATGAAAAACTTGTTCTACTTATAAAGACTTTTAAACACTGTTTGAAGTTTGAATGCGAATAATTAATTTCAATATACCTCAAAGTTACGTCAATCTGACAAAACCGACATTTGACAGATTTTTGAAAATGCTCATATAACGCCCCCTATACAAAAATTAGAAAGCTTTTGTAATCGTCGATTGTTTTTCGCCAAGAAATTCTAAACAAAATCGAATCACTAGATACACCAGGGTTTTCTAGGCATCTTACGCCAAATATTAATTTGGATAGCGAATAGGGACAGGACCGTAACGCAGGTTTATAGTAAGGGTAACAGGTAGTAGTAATAAATTGGTAGACCGTCAACCGAGTGTTTTCTTTATTTAGTTAATTATCAGCGTTGGTTCCGATTAACCGCCTTTACCGTGTATTTTCCGATTGTGGGGGAGACTACTGTCAATGCTCACCTGTGTTCACTGTGAGTATTGATAGCCGAATTACCCCAGGAACGCTTGTTGCGCCCATCGGTGTTCACTGTGGGTGTGAGAAGCTTGTACTTTGCTTCATTGGTTTACCGTTCATTTTTCGATTGTGGGGGAGACTGCTGTGAATGCTCATCTGTGGTCACTGTGAGTATTGATAGCCGAATTACCCCAGGAACGCTTGTTGCGCCCATCGGTGTTCACTGTGGGTGTGAGAAGCTTGTACTGCTTCATTACTTTACCGTTCATTTTCCGATAGTAGGGGAGACTGCTGCCAGTGCTTACCGGTGTTCACCGTGGGTACTGATAGTTGTACTTCTCCAGGAACACTTTTTGCGCCCACCGGTGGTTACCGTGGGAGTAAGAAGTCTGTACTTCCGACAACTCGTTTTTGTAAGACATTTGGTTTCAGTAGGGGGGACTGCTGCCAGTGCTTACCGGTGGTCACCGTGAGTACTGATAGCTGTATTCCTTCAGGAACGCCCTTTACGCCCACCGGTGGTTACCGTGAGTGTCAAAAGCTTGTACTGCGAGTTATTTATTTTCGTGATATATACGTATATATTCGTGAGCCGGTATTTCAAGCGGAACTAAGCTGAGAGTTGGTTATTGATTTAAATTGGTTGAGGGTCGTACCGCAGCAGAGAGAGCTTTGACCGACACCGTAGAGCTTGCAAGTTTTCCCGCCTGATAGTATTATTATATTAATATTTACCTTATATTTAGCTGTCGATAAATCAGTTCGAATCTCAGCAGAGTCAAGTAAAATCTGACTCTCTGACCTCTGAAAACTGTCAAGTCCACCAAGACCCCTGGTTTACCGTTTCTTCACTGCAGCTGCCCGGCGTAGTGGTGCTTGGTGACACTTTAAAAACACCAGCTGGCGCCCGAGGTACCGACCGTACCTTGAGAGGGCGTTAAATATTAGAGAACGCACGGAAAAGGCGTTACAAATTGGCGCCCGAGCAGGGACCGTTTTCTTATACCGTACCAAGGCCGTAGATTACCGAATTATCAACCAAACTAGGAAATTCCGATCCGAACAAGAAGGGAGCAAGATAGGAAGCTGAAACCGTCTGAATCCGACTCCAGAGGGTGGAAAACACCGAAACCCATCGAAATTCACCGACCTGTCATTTTGACAGATTTTTCAACTTTCTGAACTTTGAGCGAGATCATCGAAAGACACCTCGTTTAATAGGTTTTCGGGGTCGCTGAAGCGAAATTCGCTACCCGTTTGACGCTCACTCTCGCCAGTTCCAAGATACCGCAGTCCAGAAGACGAAAAAGGGAAGTTTTGAGAAGGACCGTTAATAGAAAGTTCTACTACACCCTTAGAGCTATGTCGAGACACGAAGGAGAATCTGGTAACTCCTCCGACGAGGATTTCACGAAGAAGATAAACCTCGGAACAGAGCCGAGTGATGTCAGAGTGAGCTGGGTTTACCGCTTACGAAAAGAAGAGTTGGAGACAGAGTTGGAAAAATTCCGACTAGAAGTTCCTGGGACCGTAGAGGAACAAAGAAAACGATTGGTGAAGTTTCTACGCGAGGGTCGATCATCACCGTTACCTTTGATGACGTCACCGTACGTGTATCCGCAAGGAAATGTAGTTGTCCAAACTACATCTACGACAACTACCCCCACCACGACCATCTCATCCACCTATCTCACAACGACTCTCAGTCAGCAGACTAACGGAATACTACCAAAGCAGTCAACGTATGCGACCGGTGGAATCTACGCAGGAGTACCGTACTCGTCACCGTCTTCGTTGCCGTATTCATTTCCACCATCTCTGACACATCCCTTACCTTCTTGGTTACCGTCAGCCATACCGTCGTCGCTTTCGTCATCACTACCATATGCAGTACCATCAATACCGTCGTGGCAGTCACAGTTCGCAGGATCGTCATCTCTACCATTACCCCTACAGTCTTCCGTACCGTCAACATTCCCTTCGTCCCAGCCGTGTACATTATCGTCTTCTCTACCGTCAATAGTACCGCCTTCACTGCCGTCTTCCCAGGCAATAACGAACAGCCACATGCCACCCTTGAAAGTGCAGGATTGGAAAGTGACATTCAATGGGAAAGGAGATCCGGCAGCCTTTCTTGAAAGGTTGGAAGAAATTTGTGCGTCTCAAGGGATCAACCCAGACCGACTTCTCCCAGTAATGCCCGAGCTGCTAAACGAACTGCCAGCCTTGTGGTTCCGAAATAACCGTTTCCACTGGGCAAACTGGCAGAGTTTTTGCACCGCATTCAAGGAGTTTTTCTTCCCCGTCAACTATCAAGTGGACTTAGAAGCTGCTATCAGCCGTCGGTTGCAATCACTTAGTGAGAACACTTCCACTTATGTTACGGAGTTACAGACGTTGATACGGCGACATGGAGGGATAAATCCAGAACAAGAACTGAACTGGCTATACCGTAACCTACACCCTGAATACCGCCAACGGATACGAAGAAACGACTTTACAGACATTCCGACCCTAGTGAGAGCCATTCGGGAATACGAGCTTCTTCGCCTGGAACTAACCCAAGTACACCGACCCACTGAGGATTACCACCGCCCACCACCACCTCCGAGACCTACTCTTCCGAGACCTGTACCTACACAGCCGCCCAGACCCACCGTTAACAACCCGCCCATGGGTAATAATCCACTCAGGATACGTGACAACAGGAATCAAACCCTCTCAATCGAAATGATGGATTCCAGATTCAAGATCAAACTGATGCCCCTATGTGAAGAGATGTTCTATACAAGTGAAGTCTGATGTTCAATGCGAAAACTATTTTTGTATTCTCTTGCAAACGTTTGGATTTTTCATATCATTTCACCTAGGCGAAACATAGAAGTGATGTGTTTTCTTGAAACATCCTCATCAATATTTTTCATTTCATGTTTCATTAGTCTCAATGTTTATCTCATCTTTCCTTTCTCGTTTTGTTATTTTTTTCTCTGGATATTCAATTTCAGTAGATTTTCATCAAATGTCTATAATTTGATTAAGGCATATTCAACAATAACTATTTATTTTCATTCCCTTGCACAACGTATATCTCCCATTTTGACAGGAACATATTCTTTCGAATGAAAACCGATTCGAAAAGAAATTAAATCCGTCGAATGTTCCATATATTTCCTGCCCAGTACCATATAAATCTTTCGCTCTTTTGTTTCGAGACCTGCTGCAACGGAAGTGACATAAAGTGCAAGGAAATCAGTTTTGCGTTACTACCTAATATATGGCCAATATAAACGCTTGAGATCGGCCATAAATCCTGCCTTCTGAGAAAATCAGGCGACGAAAAATGTCGAATACACAAGAAAGAAAAAGGGAATCGGGCTTTTCGCACGCTAAGACTGAATATTTAGACTCGGTTGTTATTTTCTACAGAATACACGTTTTTCTTCATTTCAACATTATAGTGGCGAGAGATCTTCAAACATAACGTTAAAATAACTCAAATTGAGCATCAACCAGCAGAATAATCACTATTTTCTAATATTATTCATCAACCATTTTCATCGATTCTCGAAACATTTTTATCTACTCCTTTCCAAGTCACTAGCGAACCCAGATAGAAGGCACTGAAATAATGAATAAGTGTGCGTGCTAATCTTTGTTTTTATATGCAGATTCACACGGAAGGAAAGCCCTGTGATGTTCAAAGAACACCGCGTGAATCAAGGGACAGGAGATACGAATTAACATTTACTTTGAATTTCTGGAGTTGGTAAGCCTCAGGAAAAACCTACCTTGGCAAGGAGTTCCAAACCTTAGCTGTTCTATTGAAAAATGATCCCTGAGCAAGAGAGGTTCGACAGGTTTCCAAATTCACAACAAAGGGGTGGGAATTCTGTACTCGTCGAGTCATCCGTGTAGATATTGCCAAGCGGGGAACGACTGATAACAATTCGGAAGAGCATCGACCGTGAAAGTTTCTATAGAAGAGAGACAAGTATCCAACCCTTCTACGATGTTCCAATGAAGTGAGCCAGTCTGTGAGCGAAGAATCACCAACAAGACGAATTGCCTTTCTCTGAATGGAATCGAGAAGCCTCAATGAATGTTTTGGTGCCAAACTCCACACATGAGAACTGTATTCCATGACAGGTCGTATCTGAGCCTTGTAGATCAGTAGAAGCTGACGAGAAGTGAAGTATTTCTTCGCACGAAATAGAAATCCAAGTTTCTGGGAAGCACTTTTAGCGATCGATCTCACGTGGTTTTTCCATGAGAGATTATCACTGATCGTGATTCCTAACATCGAGATACTTGATTTTGTAGGAATAGTTACTCCTGACATCTGAATATTTGATGATGATAGATCAGCTTTTCTTGGTATATTATGGAACAGGGAGATAAGAGACACTTAGACACAAGCAAAAAATTGTGAGCACGAGACGTTAGTCGAGTGCGGTTATTCGCGAGTACGCGTAATTTGCCCTATCCCCGAGTCAAGTTCTGCACTTTTTCTGCTCCGACCATCCTGACAGCTAATGGCTCACCTACATACACGTGTATTGTCAATTTATGACGGCCGCCATCGCCAGTGGGAGAAGAGAAAATAATTCAACAATGTCTTCAGAGTTTTTCTGTCTTTTTCGATCAGAAAAATCACTTTATCTGGTACTACAAGCTATTATGCTACTACAACTATGAAGTGTGGCACGGTCCTGTCACCTATACTAGAATGTTTTCACTTTTATTACAAGTCTTCATCACAATACAATACAATGCAATCACTCAAACTGCTTTCGTATATATACTCGCTTACGAATGTGGAGAATCTTCCACTCAGATCTCGATGATCGAATTCTCCACGCGATTCAAGAGTTCCTGGAAAAATGACGTTCTCTCTTCGACCCTTAATATTATTTTGCGGTTACGAGCCACAGGGCCGGCGCTAGGAGATTTCGTAACATCCCCTTCTCAATTTTGATCGTCCCGATCAAGCAATATCTCATTATTCCCTTTGTAACATTTGAGTCCCTCTAGGCGTACGATTTCCATTTTCGTTCTAGGCCTACGTTGAACCCTGTATATACATGATTCATCCTACGACGAGGATTGTACAGCCACACTCGATCTCCTTGAAATCCGCCAGTATTTGCCTTCCGATAGTGCTGAGTCTTCATCCTGTCAATACGCTCTACTTACTATCTCTTGTTGCTTAGTGAATAGAACTGTTCTTGATTGCTGCCGAATCGGTTGGACTTGGCCAATATTGACTTTTTGTTTGACCAAGTCAGCCCTTTCAGTTATTTTCAACTCGGAGATGTCACTTTTACTTCTAATACGACACCTGGCGGCTCTAACAGAGATGGCCTGTTTCGTGTTCATACACAATCACAATACAATACAATACAATCACTCAAACTGCTCAGCTAACTATCCAACGCTCTGTCTCTACTAGAAACTCCGTAAAACTCTCCGTCTCTCTACTAAGCTAGACACTCTGATAACTATCTGCCGTAGCAATGAATCTCTTCTGCTTATGCCTGTGGAGAATCTTCCAGTTGAATCTCGATGATCGAATTCTCCATGCGAATCAAGAGTTCTTGGAAAAATGACGTTCCCTCTTCGACCCCTCATATTATTTTGCGCTTACGAGCGACAGGGCTGGTGCTAGGAGATTTCGTAACACTATTGAAGAAAATGTAGCACAATTGAGGCTGAACCTAGAAGAGAAATTAGAAAATAGACTGTTTGAACGTCATTAAATTGTGGTGGATGGATTCTTTCTTCTAATTTTTTGTTGAATTTCCAAAAAGCGGACATTAAAACGAAACTAGAGGAGAATATTTGTGACAGTTTCAAAAACGGAGGCGGATTTGGTTTCCGAAATGTGATCGAAAGTGTTTCATTCAGAGAAGCTCTCGAGAAAACTTTCAGAACCCAACTTACAATAAATTCACTTGACATAGTCAGTGGGCATACTTGAAGACTGGCGTTAAATCAAATCATCTTTCGAACAATCTGTTCAGGCCAGTCTCAAATTACCTACACAGTAGGTTTCGGGTGGCACCTGTCAGAAAACAACTACTCCCCTGGCTAATACCACGAAGGGCATTGAATTATATCCTATATACTTTATGTTGATGATGGCACTGCCTTGCACTGACGAGTGGCCAAATAGCCCGAAACCGGTCTGCAAGTGTGTCCGTCCCTATAATTGAAAATCAATTCCTTCATTTGTATCGACGAAAGCAAATGCAGGATGTACTTCTGTGAAGAAACCTGCACTGGCACCTGGTCGGATATAATTCAATGCCCTTCGTGGTATTAGCCAGGGGAGTAGTTGTTTTCTGACAGGTGCCAGCTGAAACCTACTGTGTAGGTAATTTGAGACTGGCCTGAACAGATTGTTCGAAAGATGATTTACAAGAAATTTGCAGCATATGGCAATCAGAAGAGAGTGTAAACCAGGAAATCATTGAGATTCTGGAAATAATGATCAATGAGCTAAAATATTCTAGTTCGCTGGAAGATTTCTCAGTTGAATAGAAAATAGCTCAACGACAATGAAAATATTTGTGGTGGGATCAAATGTATTTCGCTGAATTTTGATTCCATTCCTCATCATTTTTTCTGAAAATTCAGAAATTCAAATCATCTTACAATTTTTCGTTGCTGAATAGCCCTAGAACCACATTATCTCTCTATAATTAACAAAAAGACGAGATGATTCTGAAAAAAATCTTCAAGGGGGAATGAAACCTCAACCCTCCTGAATCTGAATACGAGTTTACAAGGGACCCTGATATTGTCTTGCAATACCTCCAAACAATATAGTCTCTATCAAGCCCAACCTTAGAAAAACTCAGTCACAAGCTGGTCACACAAACGTTGATCTATACGGATAACTTGGATGGATCATCCTTACAAGTGAGTCAATTCATCAATTTTCGAATAATTCTTTAGTGATAAATGGAATGGTTTGGGATGTTACCTAGTTTAAAATATAATAGATGAACCATATGAAGTGCAATACTTTGAATTTTGGTTGAAGTGTTCATTGCAAGGAAATTGTCTGATCCTGTTCCAGTGATAGAAGGAATATATCTATTGGCCAGCAAGGAAACAAAGGCGTTGAAGTTTCCTGAAACCGAACGGAAAAAGGGATGGAAAAGTTCCGCAAACTAAGTTGAAATACATCTGGCAACTTTCGAAACTCATTAAGATAGAAATAAACTCCCAGGCGTGATATGGGAAATAAGTTTTGCTGTTTTTCTGTTTTTGTGGTTCGATAGGAAATGATAGAAAATTCGACAACATTCTGGATATACCAATGAAACAATAACGAAGTTAACAATAATATCAGTAACAATACCCCAAGAACTTTCATAACTACGAGATAATATCACTTGAATTTATTATAGTATCAATGAAAATATATCAATGATTTATTAATTTCCATCGTACTAAATTAAAAATTGAAAAACTGTGCGATATGTTGAGCTATGACGACTCATGACTTCACGAATTCTTAGAACATGGTTATAACGGAAATCGAATGTACGAATATGTTATTATCCCTTGATTATCATAGTAGCAGGAAGCACAGTCGAAGGAATTTTGGAGTTTCATTCTCGTCTCCATATATTTTTGTAGTCACCTTTGTTCATTGAAGCTACTCCTAATATATACATAAATGAATTTTTCTTCCTTATGTAGTTGGAAGCATAAACAACAATGGTCCAAGGATACCTCCCTGAGGGTTTCCAAGCTCTATTGAATTAACAAAAGATATCACAGTTTCTCAGAAACAATGTTATGAGTGAAAAGAGTACAGGAAACTGATATTTTTTGTTGAATATGAATTTTAATCAAGTATCTCTATTTAATTTTCTCCAGATAAGCTATCATCCATTCTGTACGTTATTTGTCGCTTTTCTAACAGTAATTCATCACCAAATTCGCAGCTATTCAACTATCCTAATTCATACTCGAAAACAAAAAATTGTCATCCCATGAGAATAGGCGCAAAATATCAGTTTCCATCTCATTCCACTGGTAACCTGTGGCAATATTCATGTTCCATGACCATCAAAACTTCCAGCAGCGAATATTCTACTGACTGAGAAATCTCATTCCTCCGTCGTTTCCTCAACCTCTACGAAATCATCTTCATAACAATATCGAATCTCTTATGAATGTTAAACAAGGATTATGCTGGTAAATACTTAGTTCAGATTTCCCTCGGTTTGCCCTCTTCTTCGCCTTTTCGGAGCACTAACGAGAATTAAATCTCACCCGTAGCTCAGTTGTAATACCACATCTCAAGTTTTGGTGAATGTGATGGAATTGATTATCATTCAGTGAAATTCGAATTAACTTTCCTGGCACCCCTACATAATAACATTCTCGAGACTAGCTTCAGAAACGAGGATTGGTATATAAATTGAAACTGACTTGAATGGAGAAACCATTCATCAAACATATTCAGCAGGAATGACTGAAATATGAAAAAGTCTCTGGAAGAAGTATTATGCCGAGAAAAACTGTCTTGACATTGTGCAATGAACTGACGTCAAGCGATTTGAGAGTGAACACGAAGGAATGTGATATAAAAAAACAATTCGAGATGAATTCAGTATTATTTAAGGAAAATCAAGCTGAAAACCATCAGAATATGACGTGACCCAGACGAGTAATTAGTGGTAATTATTTGGGAACTATTATTAATTAAAAATGCTATTCGTGGAGGCAATTTGCAAAAACCTGGAGGAGTAAAAAAATGTTTCTGTTAAACTTTTGTTAATAGCTGAGTACGCAAATCAGAATGTATCAGTTACTTCTCAATTCTATTTCAAAGATTTTGGAATTACCCTTAATCTTTTGAGGATGTTATTTTTGGCTGTCCCTTCTCAATGTCAATGCAAGAAGGATACAAAACTTGTTGGAAAATGGAGAAAGTTCATCCATGTAAGAATACCATTCATTTTCATTAAATTGATCTCAATTCGTATTTTATGAATAATAAAAAAAGAAGTTAAAAAAAGTTCAATGCTTATTGTGGAATGAATCAATATTCGCCACTGTCGACCAAAAAACTTTCCTTAAACTGATGATGATTTTGGTTGAATATGGCCACAGTTTGCTGATGTTGATTTTGGTTGAATATGGCCACAGTTTGCCAGTTTGTAGTTTCAACAGGACCGCGCTCCTTCGGCGTCGGACAGGTTTTTCTTGTTCACTGGAAATACACGTGATTTCTCAAAACCAATAAGAATTCCTCGAATCCAAGTAATCAACTAATCACGCGTCATCTTGTCATTGTTCCTCCAATGGGTGATAAGAACCTTGTTTGAGCAAGACGTGCTGTGGATGTTAACGTTTGAATTTTACAACTGTCAAATCGGTGACATTCTTTTATTTTCTTGAATCTGAGCAATAATCTGAGAATAATTGATGGAATTGGCCAAGACATGATTACGTTATAAAAAAACACCAAAATACGTGGTTTTCAATACACAGTTCACAAAACCGCTACCTGTGTTTCACTAAACGTTAGCTTCTTCAGTCGTATTTTGAATTGTACTACCACAACAAGCTTGCAGAAGCTATTATACTTCGAGCCACGTTTTTATAAATCAAATTGATAGTCACTCCGTTTCCGTGGCACTATCCATCACCTCTTATAACAAAATACCTACAAATACATACATTCATATCGCCCATTCACCTTGTCCTGGTTAACTTAATACGGTTTAATAAGGTTTCCTACACCAATCTAGCAGGTTTTCGATTCCTGGAGTTCATATGAACATGATTCTACATATAGATCACTGAGACCACGTCCAAACTGGCCAATATGTGGTGTGGAGGTAATGAGATATTATTCTATTCAATTTATTCGTTCGAGACATATGCTCTAGTAAACATTTTAGTGAGGGAGGCCGCATATACCTCTGTGAGTGCTCCTTTGAAAGCTTCTATCGGTCTCACTCGAAATATTGGATTGTGTGATTTGGGCAAAGCATAGAACTTCGGGGAAGTACTATCGTAGCAAGTCAACTTTTTTCTCTTCATCAATGTGGTTTTGTGATTTTTCCTGTGATTATTTGATGAATTTGCCTTTCTACGAATGGAATTTGTGGGATCATCATTGAGTTGTATAAGAGTTGAAGGATATTATTTCATTTTATGAATTATGAATATTGTTTTCTTTCCCTCACTACCGCAGCATTACCTCTATGTCATAGAGTGAGAATAAGATCCGGATTATCTTCCAGAAAACGTTCGGATTTGATAAGTAAGTAACTGAACAGCGATGAATGTTCTCGGTTATGGACATGATTAGTGATGACGTCTGCTGCTTTTGCCAGGGCAATCCTTCTCAGTGGATGTGTAAAATTCTCATCTGCTAACATTTTCTATATTCGCTGTAATTGTGTGTTTCAATTGCATGAACTTTTCAATCAGTTCTTCACATTGAAAGGAAAAATCCAAGTAATAATTATTTTATCAACAGCAATGAAAGCGATATTTTCCTTATAAGTCGGACCTAACTATTCATATTATTTGAATAATGATGTATAAAAATATCACCTCATATATCTATCCAGACATTTCGGGATATAATTTCAACAAACCTAGAGTTCCACGTTCGGCGAATAGAGACTCGACTGGCTTTTGTTTTCCCCTAGTTGAAATAGGCATCCCTTGCTCGCACAACGCTCTCTCCTGGCCGCATTCGTAAGAGTATTTGAAAAACTAGTGAAACTTGGGACAACGGAACCGAATAATCTTACAATGATTCTAGCAAATGAGATCATCGAATACTTGGAGTTTTTCTGAGGGCGCCCAGAATATAGGACATTATGCGAGCAGGAAACAGCTTATATTTCTGGGTGCATATAACTCTGGAGAATCTTACTGATTTTTTGGTAGTGCACCAGATATATCAACTGTAGAGATACCAAGAATAACATGATACCGTTTCGGTAAATCAACCCTATTCATTCATATTTCATCTACCATGATGGTCGCTATCTAAGCAATCGACCATTACCTTTCGAATGAATCCAGCATGAAAAGTTTTAACCTTGATCGAAAACATTGCAATATTTTTCTATGATTCGGATTTTTTTCTTCCACTTTTTGCCTCGGTAAGTATCCCATACCTACCCACAACATAGTACGACTCATTTGAATTTTTGTCAAAGTCTTTCAGCTCTGCATTGACTCTGTTGATCATGACACACTGTCTGCAAAAAAAATAGAAACTAAGTTCAATTCAATAAAATCGTCGTCGTTTTCTTTCTCTGTCGTAAATACATTGACGTAAACACATATCCTCGGGGATATCACTACTTTTTAAAACTCCCATGAAACATAAATATCTAAACACATGCGAGAGTTCTTCCTTTTGTGCAGCGTTGTGAAATGCCACCCTGTTCGACTTGATATTAATGCCCGTAATAAATCATTCCAGATATCTCGTGCATACTTGATTTTTCATTTAGCTCTCACATAAAGCTGGCTTTGGAAAACCAGCTACTAAATTGCGCACGAAAAAAAGCAATTAGCTAATCTCAATAACGACATTTTGTGAATGTACCCCATTTGTGAAAGTCAGCTGTCATTTGCATTATTTCTTCTTGCTAAGAGATAAGGCTGCATTTTTGTACGGCTGATACCGAAATGGCATGGTTTCAGCGTCAGTTCGCAATTCATAATGGGCCGCAAGTTTTGGAAGGAACTGAATTTCATTATATTTCCTGCCATTAAGAGAAAGGTTATCGTAATCGGTTACCGGGAAACGAACCATTTTTATTTTTGCTGTTTTTTTTTGAGGAAAATTATTCAATTGCCTAAATTCGTTGGAAATCATGACGTTATCATACTATAATTGGAAGAATTTCATTGAAAAAATATCAATAGACAGTGTTTGTTGCATCAAGCTTTCATTAACACCTGCACTGGCACCGGTCGGATATAATTCAATGTCCTTCATGGTATTAGCCAGGTTAGCAGTTGTTTTCTGATAGGTGTCAACCAAAACCTACTGTGTATGTTATTCGAGACTGGCCTGAACGAATTGTTCGAAAGATGTTTTGCTTTGTAAGGCAACTGTCGAATTTCAATATATACCCACATGACCACCTTTTTTTGAAGATATGAAATCTAGAAATAGATTATTCATTCTTCGAATCAGCCAATATTGTTGAAAGGATTTCTACCAGAATTTGTATCAGATAACAGAAAACGAACCCCTCATTATTGAAATATCGTCAAAACAATATTGATGATTGAGTTTTGTTTCTTGTTGAAAATGAGGACTTCTGATATTATATTCAGCACGACTTCCTCATCTCGGTATATACTCATACTACCTTATGTTCCCCAGATGTCCTTTCCAGGGAAAATTGGAATACGGTTAGCAAAATGGCGTTTGGTACAATACTCTGAATCACATTCGTTACTACTTATAATTATTGATAGAGTCAAGTTCGTAGGGTGATCATTTCTCTGATAATGACTTTGTAACTGAATTGAATTCGACACTAGATCATTTTTTTTCAATTTTCTTCCAATTGAATTGTTCATTCGAAAACAGACTCACACTTCTGTCCGCATGTTGATCACCTAGATATCCAAAGAATTATATCAGAAATGGTGATTGTCCTATCGGTGAGAAGATCAGTTTTGATTGTAGATTGATCATCAACCCTAATGATATATAACCTGTTTTCAACTGAAATCCAAGGATCCCAAAGCAAAATGACCGTGCAGTTTAATCAATATCATCATCAGCATATCGTGTTTCGCAGTGTTGAAATCTAATGACCATTCGAAATATAAATTTGAGTATAAAAGGTCTCTAACAATTGAATTGATTCTGATTAAGAAAGTAACGTCTCCATCTACTAGGTTCGTCTCGAATTTCACACAATCAACGTAAAGATTTCAAGTTCTCGGTGAAATGGATAACTGCATAGATTGAATTCTATAAATGTGTTTATCTTCGGTGCTTTTTCAATTGATTCATGAAAGGGAATTTCATTTCCATTGAAAGTGGTTAATTATTTCCTGAGGATATGTTTGTGGTGATTTTCTTGAACTTATGACTTTTTTTGCATCGAATCAAGAAATTTCGAAAAAAATAATAGAAAAATATCGCAACAAATGGTTTTGTATGCTTGTCGCTGGTGCTAACTAATAATAAAGCACTTCAACTAATTTATTTTGACATGAAAAATTTGAAGTTGAACTTCATATTTCCGTTAGAGGGTACTTTCATATAATATTTCATAGGGTGCTTTCATACATATCTTTTCATTTTCATGGCAGGTTCACACATTCGATGCTTACAATTTCATGTATTTCAGGCTCTATGAACAATCTGATTATTGTGAATATAAATCATCGCAGTTCCTAGACGAATAACACAATCAAAACTGATGATTCTTTGAATTCATCATCGAATTGACATCCATTCGTTTCCTTCCTCCAAACAAATTGTCCGAACTAACAAGATGAAGTTGTCACTAATTCGCATTTTATGATCTTTGCAGAAATATAATCGAATATTCGACTATTTCGTCATGTTTCAATAGATTCAATATTGTTACACTCATTTTTATTTATATTCGACTCTTTCTAATGAAAAATTGAAACTGATACGATGAAAATAGCATTTCAATATGGTCACCGTCATTATGGAATTCCATACCAAGATCATTGAAAGCTTTCTGGATTTCTTTTCAATAATAATTCAATCACTAACTAATGCGATAAACTGGTTAACAGTCACCAACTGCATATTCACCTCAGAGAAACCCTAATGAAAATAAAATGTTCAGAAATGTGAATATTTTAATGTTCCATATTTGTTTCTGTCGAATCCTCGCAGACTGTTGTATATTCGTGAGAGTTCCTAACGAGCTACTGCCCGAATCATTAATAACATCTGTCTCTGCGACACGGAACATCGCTACGGAATCTTCGACTACGCCAAAACTACACGAAACTGTTATTCGAGGAGATTAATCATACTTTTTGTTCGGATATCGTCGACACGAAATTAAGATATTTGTTCTGCAGCTGATTTATCTGTTTCGGTTATTGTTTGGGGGTGACTATCGACGGCAATCGCTGGTTTTCATTATCCTATATGCATGTTCTCATCTTTTTCCGAATATATTTTCATTTCAGTATCAGTAGTGTCTGAATGATTATCGCATCAATTTTCAAAATCACGAATTTTGTGGACCCTATCGATCCGCACTAGCCGGAACTTCATATATGAGACTCTGATTGATCAGAGTTTGATGGAAGTAATAAAGACGTTCGTAGTTGCGAAATTTATTGATAACAGTCACGTAACATATCAGCCGATTCTTCAGATAAGAAAAATTAGAGCTCATGTTTCGAAGAACTAATGAATGTATAATAATATTACAACCATTAAACATTATAGTCATCTTCTTTTAGCACGTGTGGGGGGTGAATTCTCTCTTGCACTTGAGCATCTCTTCCGGGCCGTTGTGCTCCACATTTTTTGGCGGGGAATCTTTCAGGGTCGCCTAACTCTTTTACGAAGTTGTCAAGCGCCCTCATCCTGGTCTCCCGAATGTCTCTGGGGCGCACATTCAGTGGCCATTCAGGGAGGACGTGTAATGGAGTTTCATCCAGACACCATCAGCATTCCAGGTAATCTGATATCACCATCAGCGTCAGGTGTTGTTTCCTACTATCGTTCAGTGAAAAGATCCCTCTTGTGGGGCGATGCGAGGACTTCATAATAAGGAGCTTGGTGCTGTTGTCCATGCCTCAGTGAACCGTTTTTCTAACAGTTCTTCAACGGCATAGTTGGCCGTGCTTCGGGTTGATTCTAGGATGGACTTTGCATCCTGATCCCATCTCAGCGAGTTCCAAGCTTGTCTTTTCTTTTCGGTTCCCAGGTATGGTGAAGTGTCCCGAAACCCACATCGGGATGACTTTTCTTCTACTCCCTATCTTGTGTAGGTAGTCTTCAACATCACGCTTCGATCATCTCCTTTAGGAGACTATTCACCACCATGCACCAAAGGAGTAGTAGTAGTATCCCCCTTCTGGGCAACCTCTTTCACGTACCAGTTAACCAGCCTCTCTAAGGTCTTCAGTAAGAGGAATGTCAGGCTGCTTTGTCTTAGGAAAAGTCTATCTTCCCCGGTTTTGGGGTAAAGATGCATTTCACCAGCCTCCTTCCTACAGATATATAGTCATGTGCCAGGCAGAATCCCAAAATCTTCTAGATCAGAAGTTAGAATGCTTCCAAACCTTCTTGTAGGAGGAGCGAAAATATACGGTCTATTCTCGATGATTTGATTGGTGAAGATGATTTTTTGGCCTCCACCTTTTCGTATCTCACCACTTTCGAGACAGTCCAGTCAAAGGTTTTCCTGCTGACTGCACTTCTCATGTCTCTGCAGCCGTGTTGCAGAAGGCATATTGCTAATTCCCTCGCAGTGGGAATGTCAGCTATCTCTTCGGGAGTCTTCCATGACTTTCTTATAACTCCTCTGGGTCACCTTGTAGTTTTCCCAGTGAAATAGTACTCAAAGTCGCTTCGCTTCATTCAGAAGCTTTTAAGTTCTCATCATTGTGTATTCTTCCTCTTTAGAGGACAGCTGTTTCCATAGGAGGAAGTTATGCATCACTGCCCCAACAATTCCATCATCATTTCCGTATTTGTCCGGAAGCCTCACGAGTCTGCCTTCCAGCTCCTCCCTGAAGTCCCATTTGGAAGCTTGGGGGCTTCTGTACTCGATATTTTCTTCTAGGTTGTTTGAACATATATTTAATAGATTGTGTTAGGGATGACATAGTCAGTTTATGCAGGAAGTAATTTTTTTTTCATACAGGAAGCCAGATTTCTAGTACAAAGCATGAGATTTATGACGGTCTGACTCCTAGGCATGAAGTAAGTTGGTAATGTGAGTTGATCCATTGCTCGCACAAGTTTCGACTTCTGAGGGTTGACGTTCGTCAGCTGGTTAACGGAAACGAACAATTTTAGAACAATTTCTTAGAACAATGAATCCTCTTTAAGGATTTCCAGGTAACTGAAGTTGACATTATGGTATACCCATTCTTAAAGAAGTTTCATTGTAGTCAGGCTACGATTATCAGATACAATTCGATGATACCGAAATAGTCGATCCAGTTTCTCTTGATCTTATTCAGTTTCATGGCAGTACTCAGTAGTTTCATCACATGTTTTCGAGAAAATGCAATAAAAAATCTTCAAAATTGATTGCTTCTACGAGTAGTATTCATGAAGAATTGTAGGTTGGGAACAAACTATGGAAAATTACAAGAAGAAGTGAGCATTTCAGAAGGCATTCACATACAGATGAATTATAGAAAATGATACGAATATGTGGGATGCATTCACAGTAAAATTGTCAAAGCATTATGTTATGCACACTAGCCTCACAGTCCTCAATTTTTAATACCGCGATCAAGGTCCTTTCACCAAGCTATGAGGTCATCAGCCACTGCATTGTATATCGGCGAAAAATATTAACAAAGACTATATTGTTAATAACCCCAAAAAAGTTGTGGTTGACAGCTGAATAGACTTTTATAGGAAATTGATTTTATAACGACTCGATGATAGATAGATTTGACCACTTTACATAATTAATATGTGTAGCATTTCTAAATACAAAGGGTTACATGTCACGATACAAAGCATAATATAACAAACTTATTCAATACAGTTAATTTCATTCCGTAGCATAAAATACATTAAAAACATTACGTGTGTTGTAATGGATACATAAACCTTATATATATTTTAAAAGTTGCCTATACCTACAATATACGTATATTTGTTAGTCTGGGACGCGAGTCTGCAGGTACACTGGGGCTGTAAAACAATTTCATAAGAATAATATTGTCATTGCAATTTCGTTCCAATAACTTCGAGAGGTTCGAGAAGTTGGGGTGAGTATCATGTTTTCATGGTTGAGTGAGAGGAATTCATCTATTGAGTAAAGGCAGTGTAACAGTGAATTATTTTTTACTGAAGTTTTGAATTGGCTAAAATTCAGTGATTTTACATCTGGTGGTAGCATATTTATAAATCTGACATTCAGAGAGTTTTGCTCAGAGACAGACAGCCTGAATTTCTGAGTTCTGAGATTGCTCGATGATCTCTTATTATAGTTATGGATATCAGCATTTTTTGAGTGTTGACCCATATAAGAGAAAGTCTCTAGTAATGTTTGGAGAATGAAAACGCAAGGGATTTGTAGGATTTTCTTAAATAGTGGCTGCTAGTGGGCCTGGTAGTCAGCACCATCGATGATTCTCAACGCCTTCTTCTTGATCCCGAAAATTCTAATTAAGTCCATTGCGTTACCCCAGAGGATAATTCCATAGTTGAGGTGCTAAACTCCCAGCTGAAATAGCAAAATTGTATTGCATCAGGATGTGACATGAACAGATGCATTTATTTTGAATTTGAAAATAGTTGTGAGTTATTCTTTCTTTCCCACACAGCATAATGAAAAATTACCTTTCCATTGGTATATGTGTATTTTTAATAGTGTCAAATAGTATTGAAATCAAAGAGAAATGAAACAATTGGAGTGCTAATCCATAATTTTCATGATCATGAGCAATTGATGGGATGTGTGACGTTTCGATACCCATCTGATATAATTTTTCATAGTCAAGAGGCTGGAGGCTGGCTATTAATCAAATCATCTTCAGGTCATTTTGAACTCTCTTACAAAGAAATTGAAGTGAAAGTGAAGATCGGTGCAAATTTGTCGAAGCTTCAAAGGGTTTTTGTGAATGTTGTCACAACTGAACAACTCGATGAAGCTGCTATCAGTGTGGGCTACACAACACTCCGAAAACTGTGATGACACTGAAATTGTTTTTTGGGGTACCTATATATTTTGGCGTTTCAGATCTTTTGTGGCTATTTTCAAAGAAAAAAACTGTTTGGGATTTGGTTGGAAGTCATTGAATAACCCGCATGCCAAATATCCAGGGTAGAAGTTTTTCTGGCAGTAACCTGCTCGATTTGCCGCCTGTAATGGTGATTATAATAACGACTGGTTAACGGCCAGACATTGTTTTTCCAATGAAAATAGTAATATTCCGTGAACTTCAGAAGTTCGCAAGCCATCCATTTGTTTGAAATGTAGCTTTGGTGAGTCGAAATGCAATGTCAAACAAGTTGAAAGAACGTTTGGTTACTAGATTAATTCGGTAATCTGGGTGAGTTCGAGAATAAGACCATCCTCGTATGTTTTTTCTTTGTTCTCGAAACGGAAAGAGACTTTTTTTTTCGCTAACAATACCATCAACATCACAGTAACATGGCAATTCCCATTCCTCACTTCACCGAATTCCGACTATTCGACATCGAAACCACAAAGACCGCAAACATAAATCAATATGGTATCACAATAGGGCGTGAGAGATCGGTGTGAATGAGAATAAAGGCTCCCGCGTTCAAATGCTAAGCCACTGTGATTGCATAGAGGACGGAAAAGTAAAAGGAAACTGATACGGCGATATCAAGTGCTCGGCGATATTTCCTCGTCAGGAAGGCATTGTGGGAAACTCGATGCATAGAATAGTCATTATTTTAAAACAGTCCCCTTTCTCCATCTTGGTGGAATTTACAATGCATGAACCTCCTGGACTGTTACCGTTGAAACCGTCTTTGTGGGGATTGGAGTAGCTCGTAGCTCGAACATATTTCAACAAGCGATATTGTTGTCACACATATAAGGGGCGGTTAATATTCTTATATTTGAATGGATGAGAACAGATGCCTTATATTTTTTGATATTGGTTCATTTAGTAAGAGAATATCATGTAACTGATATGAATCATTTTTTCAGTCACAGACCAAACAATGAAATTGGAACCTCTGGTGTCAAAGTTGGAACTCACCGTAGAGATCAATTACCCGAACACTAAACTGGCATTATTTACACTCGATGAGTGTTTCGCTAACAAAGTTAGGACATAAGTCTTCAACTGACAGCGATTATAGTATCGATTCTACAGAGGTGTACAACAAGTACACCTCAAGACAAAATTATACACATCGCACGGTTCTGTAGTTTATGATATCCTATGAATTCATTTTTCAATTCAACGAATGTAGTATAGATGAAAAATAATTGAAATGAGTTAGTATGAGCGTATCATATATCAATAGTTTGGTCCACTGTTTGAGAAATCTCGAACATTTGTCCGGATAGTTCATTTGGAACGATATTCTGTTATTGAACGATCGTTCAAAGTTAACCTGTTGTTCACTGTAATACTCAAATATATAAATCTTCCCACCAGTTCCATCCTTTCATTCCCAATTTTTCATTTCAGGTGCTTAAACAAAAAACTGTTCGGGGAGTGTTTATCAATAGTGGGCACGAATATTGTTTTGCTGCTATCAATTTTCAAGTGATTCTCGCAGCATAACTCATGAATTTCAATAGTTTCAAGAGAATTGAAATCGGAATATTCCGTGTACTATATATACCCAACAACGATACAACAAAGTGGGAAGATCTGAAATCAGCAATCAACCACAGAAATCAACAAAAAGGAATAAGCTACAATAACTTTGTTACGGAACTAAGGTTCAGTATGCAGATTGTGTTCTCTTTTTAGTGTTCAGTGGTTAAAAAATGTCAAGTTAAAAATCTCACTGTTAGAAATAAAAAATCCCTCAACAGGTTGTGGGCGATTTGGATGAATGATGCCTACCTGAAATAGTTCGAACTAATAGTCCTAATTACAATGCATTAGACTTTTAGACTAAGGAAAAAGTGAATACGGTTTATTGGTGAGTGAGCTCGAATAATGTCACATGAGAATCATTTTGTTTCAGATTCCCAACATGAACCAATACAAAGAATGGATAAATTGTACCTTCGAATCTACAACAGAAATTAATGTCATAACTGTAGCAACGCATATAGATTTTCTTATAGATTAGTTGATCTGAATTTTTCTAATGGCCTGAGCATCCCTATCGATGGTGGCCAAGTGAGCAAGGGAGAATGCTTAGTATGAAAGTATATGTAACGTACGCTGCACTTTGCCGTAAGGCTTCTAGCGTTCATTTTATGTCGGTTACTCCAACGTCTTCCGAGACAGGAATCAAAGTACAGAGTGCTGTTATAGTAAATTTTTTTTTTCGATATGACCTTGTTGGAATCAAAATTCTCATAATCAGAGTAAGGTGTAGATGAGACAATCTACTGAGTATTATTACTATTAAGCCGAGCCTTCCGTAATGATATTCAGAATCATGATTTTTTTGTGGAGAAAATGAAGTCTTGAGAAAGAAATTTTTGAATTTTTCGTCTACGAATAATGTGAAAGAAACGAAACTAGTAAAATAAAAATAGGTACGTACTCCCGGGAATAATCAAACGTGAAATATTTACTCATATCAACAGTTTCGAAAGCAATTTGCTAATCCATTAAGTATATTGTTTACCGTGGCAACAAAGTTCTAGAATCCTGAGAAAAATTTCACTTTCACAGCGAAAGTCCCATTCTTACCGATTATCAGGTATATTTGTTGACTGCCCTATAGTTCACATCGAAATTCTAAAACCATTTCCATCAACCATCAATTCTGTTTTGATATCTAAAGCTACAATAATATGTACCCATTCTTAATTGAAATATAGTTGGAAATGTTTGTTGAATGATTCACAATTGAGCCACTGACATATCATAAGCTCTATGACAGCTTATGAGGAATATAAAAATATTTCCGTCGATATGTGTTGAAGATGAAATTGAAACTTTTCCTAGAGATCAAATAACAAGGTTAGCATCTTCAGGAGAATAAAATTGGTACTAATTCTGAAGATAGGGTTAGTTGTATATATACCTAAAGTTCTCGGTCCGATATGGACTTTGTTTGTTATTGCTAATTATTCTAATTAATTTCGTGATGATGAACTGTGCAGTCACTACCTGCAAAGTTCAATGGTCCATCATCTGTTATTATTGGATGAAATATTTAGAAAATAAAAGTCGAAGAAAATTCTTCAGGATCATTATATTTCCCACGCAAAAACACATATAAATCTCTGAAACGTCTACACTTTTCCCAAAAAGCACAATAAATCAGTAACGACGTCACGACATATCTGACACCCGCGCCTTTGTTCGACATGCGATTGCTTCATTCCCCGTTTTCCCATTTTCCAAAGTTCCATTAATTTTACGGCCGCTTTTCCACGCTTAATGACCACTTTTCGCACATTCCCCACCGTTCAATCGCGACACTTTCGATGCGAACTGTTTTAAACTTGTTTATCGATTATTGAAAGCCGTCTTAACATTTCAGAGGGTCGTTCGGATCGTAAATTATCCCTTATTGGCATTTGGTGCCTGGCCTGGAGTTTGGCATTTCCTGAAAAAGGTTATTTCGGTGAAAAATGAACTTAGTTGATTCATGATGGGTTGTAGGAGCGTTGTAAGTAGCGAAATTATTCTTCAAAGAAAGGAAAGTGAATAATGGTACGAGGAATGAGAAAGTCTATTTTAATCTCAAGTGATTTCGACTCGATGACAAGAAAAGCTTCCCTTCGAATAGTTTCTTGAATTCAATCACAGAACTGAATATGATACAGAAAAACGTTTTTATTTTATTGATTTGAACTATGTTGTCCCTTCACATATTTGATAAATCTGTCTTCTGTGAATGGAGTTTTTCCAGCAAATTTGAAGCTTGCTACAGTATGCCCAGTATTTGAAAAAGGTGATATGAATGACCAAGACAATTATAGAGCAACAAGCTTACTGTCAAGTCTCTCCAAGCCGTTCCAGTTGAATTTAAAAAAACAGTTGACTATGTTTCACGAACGGAACAAATTATTGTCATCCTCACAGCATGGTTTCACCAAATCCAAGAGTACTGAGTCAGCCCTATGTGAATTTCAGTCGAGAATTGTTAATGCCCTTGACAAGATAAAATGTGTTATGGGCCTTTTTATAGATTTCTCACGTGCTTTCGATTGTGTGGACCATGAACTGTTACTATCTAAGCTTTATAGATCAGGTGTTAGAGGCATACCACATGATTTGGTGAGATCTTATCTTATAGGTAGGAGACAAAGGGTGAAAATAGGTCAATGTATGGGCGAACATTGTGATATTATGCAGGGAGTTTCCCAGGGTTCGAATTTGGGCCCCTTTTTTTCTTGTTATGCGCTAATGATTTAATTTCATATATAAGTGAAACCAACTCCGCTTTTGTTACAAGTTATGCTGACGATACAAATATTCTGATTATTGAAGACAACATGGATGCACTCCAGAAAACTGCTGAGAATATATATGATAAAATAATGATGTGGGCTGAAAAGAACAATTTAAAACTCAACAAACCTAAAACCAATACCATATTGTTTAGCAGACGAGGACAAGGGGAATCGAATGTGATACTATATGAAAATAGTGATAAATCAATTGGTCCTGTAGAAACTGTAACTATGCTGGGAATTGTTCTAGATGGAAAATTAATGTGGAATCAACATATTGATACATTATGTAATAAACTAGAAACAAGCTGTTATTCTATTAGATTCACGTCAAATTACTGCAGCCCTAGTATACTCTTAACATTGTACAATGCTAACTTCCATTCACACCTTCGATATGGTATTCTCAACTGGGGTATGAGTGCTTCTGTCCAAAGAATATTTCTCCTCCAGAAATATGTTGTTACAGTAGCCAGCACTTATATACTGGAGGCTAGTGCATACGTTTAAAAAAATAAATCCAGTTTTCAGTCTTCTCGTCCAAAACATAACCACAATACTCGTTCTAAGGAGCTGGTCTTACCAAACGCGCATAGAACTTCATTATATGAAAAAAGTGTAAAGTACAGTGGGTGTAAATTATACAATATGCTTCCAATAACTCTTGAGAATTCCTCAAATATTAATGTATTCAAGAGTCAGTTGAAGAAAATGCTGCTTCGAAGGACTTGTTACACCATTCAAGAGTTCACGGATCAACTAACCTGAGATCTTCAGCTTTAGCAAATATATATCGTTTACTATTATAAGTGCTTTGCCTTGAATCATCGAATGCTTGAGAAATTGTATGTTGATTTTATTATATTGACCTGTTTTACAATTATACTTCTATTGCTTATGGATGTTTATTGGCACTTTTGGATTGTTTGTGTTATTGTGTTGTTGATATTATTTTGACTGACTTTTAAAATATGGTTATATGTAGTTACTTAGAAATATAATTATTATTATTCATCAGAAAATCCAATACCTCATTGAATAATTCCCTAACAAGGAATCAACTATTTCTATGATCAAATCTGGTACAAGTACAGACCTACCACTCTAACCTGATCTTTATCATTGAGACACCACTTTTATTTTCATTCAAACCATAGAGAGACGTGTGAATCGGTAAGCGATATGATTCAATACAAAAAAAGCAATTGGACAAATTCAATGACAATATTTGACACCTCTTATCGATTTTGGAAACAGCTGACGAGTTCGATATCAAGCCAGTTCAAATACTTCAGAATAAAATTATGAAATGAATATTGAATTGAGATCACCAAGAATCGACAATTGAGCTTCAGTAACTGACGATATCAGTTTTTATTCATTTTGAAAATAGGCGGCTTGCACCATCGTCATTCTGACATATAGCACAGTAAAGCTGGATATTTCTCAGGAGTTCAAATCTAACTCGACGAATTTTCAAGAAAAAATAAGAATATTTCCAACATTACGGGTTGATATTTCGATATCTCGATTCTCAGCAATTTGTTATATCCGTTTTATACTCGTGATACAGAAGAACAAATGTAGTAAATTCATCAAAATGTGCTTCATCATTATTTGAAAGTCATTATTTTATGGTGGATAACTCTTCTTTTCGTATTTTTCTTTTTATCGCCATTGACATGTATTTTATTTTTCAAAAATCTGAGACTGACATAACATTTTGTCCTTCAGGAGGGGCAGCCAGCCGCTATCCATTTCGAGCGAACTCATAAAGATGCTAACTCCCATTAATCATTTATTTTCTTTTCCTGCCATTACTATCTTTCGCCATCATTTCATTTTTTAGATTGTGGTAGCTTAGAAACCCAGAAACTACGAAGCAAAAAGAGTTGGTATCTGTATCGTCGTGTTTTGAGAAATCTATTTTTACCTCATCAGGTAGGTATTTCGGTATATACAGGTTGTAACATAAATACGTTAAAGTATTCAAGTGGCGTATGTCTGGGAAAATTTCAAGAGTAAAAGTCTATATAAACTTGTCTGGAAATGCTTCGTTTTGGAGATACAGGGAGTTTGAAATTGAAATTTTTGTTCGTTTTTTAAGAATATTTTTTGCAAAAAATGGGTTGTTTTAACGAAATTTGGTACCCGGGGAAATCATAATTTCGAATAAATTTTCATCTAACATCTAGAGGGCGGTGCGTAAGGTATCATTATTCATTTTGAATCGCCCAAACTTTTTTGACAGTAACCTTTCGGTACTTTTCAATGAAAAAACCTGATTTTCACATTTTTTCCAAGTAAATAAAGTACACCTTCTCAACAACGCTGCAGGTCATCGTTTTCGAGATATTCACATTTTTCTATATCAATGCGTATTTAACCTCCAAATGTTGAATGACTGATATGGTTTTTGCATACGGCTTGGCTGAAATTCAAGCGCATCCAGACGCACCTATCAGGAAAGGTACCCCCGTATTTTGAAAAATTTCAACAATCATAGGAGAAAGTTGTTTATTTTGACGAGATCCACCACATACTCAGTTTTTAGTGTACCTTTTCTACTTGGAAAAGTGTGGGAATTAAATTTTTCCATGAAATGAATATTGATGCCCTCTACATGAAAATTAAAACGAAATTTTGATTTCCTACGTCAAAAAAACCCAGTTACCAAATTCCGTACAAATAACTTATTTTTTGCAGAAGTCATTTTGAAAAGACGAACACAAATATTCAAATTCAACACCCTATACATCCGAACGAAGCATTTCCGGGCACAAGTTTATAAATACTTTTTCTCTTAAAATTGTCTCAGGAATACGTCACAACTTCCTACTTGTAGGGGCGTTATCGCAGTGTTCGGAAAAGAAGTAAGTATTGAATACTAAGGGCATTTTTCGTGGAGATTATAGTTATTCAACCATATGCAAATTCATTCGAAGGGGTGTTTACGACGGGTAGATGGCACTAGTGATTCCGTTTCCATGTCATGTCTTTTCTTTCATTTTTCTTACGGACGTCGTAGCTTGAATTATGTTGATTACACATGTTAAAACAAAAATAAATTCAGAAAGAGAAGAATTTCTTATCAATATTGTAGATCGTTCATATCTTGAAGCTTATTCCAATGCCCAAACTTGTGAACGGGAATATCGAAGTAATAGTGTAGATGACGTAACAAAAACGCTTCCAATTCCCTTTGCACAGACATTGACTACCATATTTCTCTATGAACAACGCTGAGGGCAAGTTGTAGATGATCTAGTGAACTGTGGTTCAATTGTCAAGCAACAAACAATTCTATTGGCTTATGGTGAGCAATGGAAGACTTAAAATTTCGGACGGCCGACGCAAGCAGATAAGCAATATGGAGTCCAGGAATCTGGCTTTTAACACAAGGTATACATTCTTTTCACCTGCAAATCCTCTTTGCTTTACATCGCCTTCATAGCTGTGCTGCCAATCTTTCGAGAAAATTAAGGATTCTGACAGTATTTTTGGAAACAAATCGTCAATATTTCCATGTGTGTAGTGAAATGTAGTGGTTCCCGAGCAACAAGAAATAGTTGTTAGCAAATATCCTTCATTGCTTTAAGAAGATATAATTTTCTCACAATTCAGGAATGAAGGTGATAGGGAAAGTAAGACGATGAGTTGAACAATTGACAGAAAACAAAATATTCCAGGACGTATTGCTACAAGTTAGACTAGACCTTGACCTTGGGTTGCAATGGAATCGAACCCAAACTGAACCCAGAACGTACAGCAGTGTCACATTTTTTGGACCAATTTTCCACAGTCTGCCTTTGAAACGGAAAGTTATTCAAGTTGAAACTAATCGTAATCTGCAAAATAATTATGCGCTGCGTGATACTCATACAAAACACTGCATGCTATCTTACGCTTGTTACCTATGAAAATATCGAGATATCGATACAGGTTGACTTACAACCTTTTCCCAAATGTATTGTGAAAAATTATTATGACAACCAACTTTTCACAGTATTTCCATTACAACTTGTCTGTTGACGAACTGAACATTTGATCGATACGGTATATTTGCAATTTCCATTCACCATTCAGATGCTATGCATGCGCGAAAAATCAATTTTATTTCTATCTTACTACTTGTAGGTTTTCAGATTGAGAATAAATTCTTCTGTATTTCTCTTGATAACTCTGATAGCTCAGGGTCTACTTCTACTTTCAGTGAAGCTTATCACCCTGTCTTGTCCTGTCATTTATGCTTAGTGAATTCAGTGAGTTGATATTGCATTATAATTCATCTTTTTTCATTTGAAACTGTATAAAATACTACTGATTAATAACATATTGCTGGAGCTTCAGGAGCTGTAATTATACCCATGGAAAATATAAATTCGCACATATGAATATTCGATTACTTCTGACAAGTTTTGGCTTATTTTAGAGTGGCTGGGCCATCTGTCATTAGTAATCAAATTTATATTTCCAATTATAACCTTAATAGATCAGACAGAGAGTTGAGGGAAGTAGGAGTAGCTTTTTATATCCATAAAAGTATAAAATATAGGGTATCAGATTATCCGGCTACGGATGATTCTCGATTGGAAAGTTTATGGATAGCAACTACATTTGCCGGTTAGACTGTTTGCATTGAAACAGTTTATGAGCCCCTTTACTGTTACTCGATTACATCACCTAACCATTCAGAAAATTAAATAACTGGGGGAGACTTCAAAATTAATATGAACATCAATCGGTCCAATACAATCTCACCAAACGATTTGTTGAATACTCATAAATTGAACTAGCTTGTAACATCCTAAACAAGAATCAGTAAAACCTCAAGTACACATTACTCGTGTAAGAATGTAGGCTTTCACGGCCGGTGTTAATACATCTCTGGTTTTTCGGGCTTGAGGGCCGTGTAGTGGAATTATTCCACCACACGGCCCTCAAGCCCGAAAAACCAGAGATGTTTACACATTACTCGACCTAATGTTAATGACAGTAAAAAATACTGTATAAATGTTTATGTAATCAATATGGAACGAATATCTTATCATTACATAGTTGAATGTTCTCTCAATATGAGGGAAAGACAATCACCAATCTTCAGGGATTTCATCAAGATTGACTGATCTAATATTTATAAGCATACCGATGCCAACGATATGATTAGTATATGGAACAGAAATATTACTGAATTATTAGAAAGACAAGCCCCTTTAAAACGGTAACGATAAAAATACACTGCATGAGAAATCTACCTATGAACATGTTTCACCAGAAAAAATACTTGAAACATTTTTATAAAGAAAAACTACACCTTGGCTTCCGGAGGGGTTGAGATATATGATGAAGCTCTTCAAAAGTACATGAAGAATAAATAAATGAGGCATTATTTCATAAAGATCATAAAGATGTCAGAAATACTGTTGATATGCCAATCGAAAAAGCCAGCGTTTCTGAGTTTCAAATCGATGTCAAATCACAAAGAGTTTTGGAAATCACTCGCTTATTTGAACATTACAAAAAAAAGGAGATGGAATTTTTCACACTTTCGATGAACCCGAGTATCTCAATAACTATATCATTGACAACATTTTCAAAATATCTGAATGTTCAGCAGAAGCATGCAGGTGTAGAGAAATCGCGTTTATCTATGCTCGATCTGTGAAAAAAATGCAAACTTATTGAGCTATGTTGTTGGTATGGATGGAAGGATTCAATTCCATGATCTAAAATCGATGGAACTGAGACACAAAATCTGCTGAGAAAGTTGTTGTTCCAATTCTTCGGGATTATAAAAGAAAAATCATGCTTCGATGCTTTTACTCTTTTCGATAACCGCTTTATATCTAAACTGAAAAGTTTCATGGGGTAAACAACAGCTCATTTACTTCCTCCACAAACTGATCCTCAGGCCGGCCATACACGTTGCGATATACCGAAGAGGTGTACCTGTACAGGTGAACTGGTGTGTGCAGGCGTAGCGACCTGTACAAGTGGCCGGAGAAGAATCGAAATTCAATTTTTTCTACCTGCATAGGCGAGTAGACCTGGAGCCTGTTTCACAAAGCAAATACCAGTGGTAAATTGCTGTGTGGCTGTTGTAAATTACCATTTTGGCATAATTGGGTTTCTACAAGTAACACTGGTAATTTATGAGTGACAAGTTTAACAGTCCAATCCAAGTGTTCTCATTAGAATTACGGGTGTGCTAATGATTATGACTAGAAGAATACCACTGGTGAATTCCATTTGTGACAAATTTGGGTTTCTAGAAGCTATATCAGTAGGTTCGGGCTAACATGTGTATTCGTTTGATCAAACAACTGTTTTTTCAACTAATAGCATCGTTTCTGCTTGCACAAATACTGAGGTAGAAAAAATTTGATGCTATTTTATAATTCTTATTCGACCAACATAGAAAGCATGGTCAACATTGAACAATCGTCCATAGGAAGCATGTTCAACATTGAACAATCGTCCATAGGAAGAATGTAGGCTTTCACAGCCGGTGTTAATACATAGCAGGCGTCCTGGAATTTTAAATTCCGGTCATGATGACTATGACTGATATTAGTCATAGTAGACTCACAGAAAGGAGTTCAACTAAAACCACGCCGCTGAAGATGGCTGCCGCAGATGCAGCCAAAAGCTCCGTAACTCAAAATTCCAGGACACGGCCCTCAAGCCCGAAAAACTTGCGATGAATCATCCATAATATTTTTATGTTAGAAACATAATCAGATATCAACTTCTTCACAATTACCTACCAATTCAATGAGAGATTCAGGTTGTCTCCAGAGAAATGTGAGCGATTATTGGGGACAGGGATAACTACATGAAACAAGTCGTAGACTGGCTTCTAACATCACAAAAGCAATTTGAAATGGCACTTCATTGCCACGCGCGGTCGGCTGTTTTCCCTCATGTTCTCACTAGTTTTTAACACACTTAAACGCGGTTTGTCAAAAAATCAGAATATGAGATTTGTTACTGTTCATGTCTACTTTCCACATCTATTTTTTAAATTTCAATCGAACGACCTCAAACGCATTCAGCTCTCCGCGAAAATATTTCCAAAAAAAATTCAAATGAGGATTGTGCAAAAACTATGGAACCGACTGAATCCAGGTTTTGCACACATAAAGTACACGTCAACAGCTACTATGGTGCAACTCTAATATTGGAAAATGGTAGAGTTATTGGAAAAAAACACAAATTTCCGGTTTTTCACGCCTTTCTCTGGTTGTAATTATCCGATCGGATCGTTTGAGCCGTCATCCTCTTCGGAGTTCAACTCTCTTCAGTTCATGCCATCTGCACCGTTAACATCGCTTCGATAGTTTTCATTTTACAATAAAAAAACGCGATTTTTTGTTGTTTATTGTTTACAACATTGAAAAAATGGCATTTTCGAGTAGGAGGACTTTTTGGGGATAAACTACGGACTGTCCTGCACAAGACAGTATTTTTGTCCAAAAAGCAACCATTTATGGCTCTATTACTATTACCGTAACGTAAGAGAGGCCGCTTTTGACACAGTTATTGTTAAGACATTGAAGGAAATTGAGCCCGATGCGAATGAGTGTTATATATAAATAACACTAAAAAAATTTTGAAAGTTATTTGCGCAAGGAGAAGAAAAACGCGATTTGTTGATTAGGTAGGGAGCAAATACGGACAATGTGTATACACCAAAGTTGCGGTCCTTCGATTTGTTTGACTTCCTAGGAGACAATGATGTGCCCATCATTACTTCCAAAGCGTTAGTTAGCAAAAGTTATTTTTTCGGCTCACCATTTCTCTACTGTAGAAATCATTCTGTCATCCAGTTTATCGTAGCATGTGTGAGTTCTCGTCTGTATAGGTAAACTGCAGAGGTGCACCGTGTGCAACGTGTATGGCCGACCTTATAATTAAATATATTATTATGCAAGTTACCTTGAGGCATAGGGCAGACAGCAAGATTTTTTCAAATAACAGTTGACGAAGTCAGCATACATCAACATAAACATTTCATATCTCATTAACATTCACACACTTGATATAATGTATGACCTATCATGGGAGTTGAATAGACACGAAACGGCATTTGTGACATTACTGCAATATATTCATTGGAACCGGAGACATATTTCACTTGCGTGCAATTTTCATATTATATCATTCCGAATATTTTTGCTTTTTTTGGTTTTTGTGACATGAATCAAGATTTTTTGTACTCGCATTGAATCTAACGCGAAAGTAACGGTGATTGATCGAGGTGCTCTATTAAATCAATGTCACTGATATGTCACAGAACTCAATTGGTTCAAAGTATACGGTTATCTATACTACTGCTGAACCGTTATTTTTGTATTTTTTCTAATCGATAACAGGATATTTTCGTTATTTGATATATGGCCATGCTAGCTGATTGTAGTGAAAAATGCGGAAATTTTATATGTGATATGGATTTTCATCATGTCGACGTCGTCATGACGAAAGGGCGAAAGCGCCAAAATTCAAAAAAATTGTTTATCATTGCGGATTATTGCTCAAAATCATGTCTATCTATGGTGCAAAGCGTTCAAGCGACAAAAATTCGTACCGCGGATAATTTGGCTTTTACTTTCCTAAGCGACAAGTTCCACTGCTACAGCCGTAGTAACCGACTAGTTCATATAGCGTGAGGTTGTGCTTAAGCCCAAACCTTATTTCCACACGAATCCTCAACAAGGTGAGAATTAATCACTTGAATGTTATTTCATTTTATCCTAGGATGCCTTTAAAGATTATTCAGGTATCGAAATTATGATCTAGCCCAGTGAAAAATCGATTTATTTGGTTTTGTAGCTTACGCCCTATTATATTTTTGATTTCTAGGTCGGCGTAAGCGCAACTTCCTATAACGAAAGCATCGGGAATTGAATTTTTTTTTTCAATGGGAAAACGATCAGTTATGTGAATGAATATAGTGCCAACCTGTGAAATTGAGCAATATGTATTAAAAATGTTTCAATATTATCTCAAAAATATCTCAATCTTTTCTGAATTTCTCTGTAAGTTTTGGTTTCTGCTTAGTCGCTTACGCCCTTGATTTCATTTTTCATTTTCAATTTCACTTTCTGAATAATTTTTGATATTATTATTATTTGAATGGTGAAACATTGCCGAGTCGGAATGAACAAGACAGTCATTTTTTGTTCTAACGAATATTTTTTATAATATTGTATCCCTTAATGGGTAACAGCTTTCTCAAGAGTTCAATGACGATGGGTTCGAATATTCATTTCATAAGTTACCTATTCGGAATGAATACAAAGATTATTTTTCCATGCGACGTATTCCATACCCAATTCACATGATTGTGTAGTATCTTCTTCAGGTAAACTCACTATCTCTGTCATACTAATTGTAGATATTTGAAACTTTGAATATACTTCCTTCAAACTCTTTCAAACTCACTGTATTGAACCCAGTATCGTTGAACTCACGGAATAATAATAAGGATCATAATTATACCTGATTTGTTGAAAGCAATGCGTTGACGCAAATGTTGAGGATTTTTCGCAAATTTTCTCTGGAAGTGTTGTGTTTTTTTCATTTCTGAACGATCTGTATGATCAATGTAACCTTCCAATAATTTGTTCAGTGAATTACTCATGTACCTTTTTTGTTGGTTGGTATTAGGAACATGATTTTCTTCAAATCACTCTATAATTGAAACATCTACTTGACGCAAATTTTCAATCCTGTTTTTCAAATGTCGGCTACGGCCAAAATAAATCAAAGATATGGCGTTGAAAATGAATACCTCAGACGATACCATTTTTCCCGACACCTCCTATAGATATATATATAGAACTGTGGCGATGAAAAAATAGATTTAAACGAGGCCTAATTTTTTAAGCATTATTTGCCACTCATTCTCATCTGAGAAAATGTGTTTTTTTTTAATTTTATGTAGTTTTTATTGTTTTTTCTGTTCTGTATAGTATACATTCGGTTTTTTTTTTGAGGTTCAATAAAATAATAATATTATTATTGATTTTGATTATTCAAAGTCGTAACCACCATGTTTCATTTCATTGCAGAATGATGAAAAGTCGTAAACGACTCCTAACCGCCAAGTTAAATAGATATGGAAAAAACTCGATTTTTGTAAACGCCATCAAAAAGCGAAAACTGGAAAAAGGCGTAAGCGACATTTTATTCAATCAGTCCATAATACAAAAATTGTGAAGTATATTTATAATATAACACCATCACACGTTTTTTCCGCCTCCTGTAAAATTCACCAAATATCGCTTATGCCCTTTCGTCATGACGACGTCGATGTATCGAAAGTTCTATTCAATATTTGAGAAAATATTTGTTAACAATATTCTCAAATAAACAAACAGTTCAGTTTGAGTTTCATGATATTTCCATTCAGTGCGGAAGGAAAATGTATGGTTGAAATTCTAGCCCGTACACTGAATCGAATGAATTTAGACATAATTCCAAACATTAGACACGAGAGCTTCTGGGTCAATTTGGGAAAATCCTTACAGGAATAATTTTTCTACAATCCTTAATCGAAAGATGTCATTTGTCATAGAATACCTACAGCAAAAACGCGATTTTCATCGCAAGTGGAAGAAATTCCTGACGCTGAAATATGATGATATAACCCAACTTACCTCAAAACCTACAAAATTGGATGACTACAGAGATACAGAGTGTCAGAAAGTCAATTTCATTTGAGTTTTTCATGATTATCTTCTTTAATAATCGATATATTCTCACAATATTCGAAAGGAGGGGTTTGGGGGGGGGGGGATTGAAATCTGCTCCTATTTTCATTGTGAATATCAGAGGGCGCCACCTGCTATACTTCGCACACATTTCAAACGGAATAACTTTTTTGAGCCACACTGTATTCTACTTTTTATTGAAATTCTTTATTCGCCAATTTTTTTGCCACAAAAAGATATACTTGGAGTGAGTTGATTTGAGTAGCAGTTTTCGAAATATTTGGATTCGAAAAACTCATATCGCGTACGCCTAGGTCTGAATTATTGTAATGAATTGTCCGTTTTATCTTCTAGTTTCGGACGATATTCATTTCAAACAAATTATCTCTTTTGGTTCATGCTCTGAAGAAGAAGAAATAGAAATTTTCAGTTCAATATACCAATCTCAAGCATTCCACGTCACACGAATAATTTTTCACTCATGCAACTTCAAACAGTGAAAACTCGGTCAATGAAATAAATCATTTACCGAAACAAAATCAAAATCAAACGCTGTAGACTTTCTCAGCCAGCAGCTGATGAATTGTTAGAATCGTCCGGGCTTCTGAGCCGTGGTCCGCAGGTGTTTGGGCCTGACGTTTCGTCTGCATCTGCGGCATGAAACGTGACAGTCATTCCCCATTAGGGAATCGAACCCATGACCCTAGAATCGTCAGTCGGATGCGGGCTGAACCATAGCACCAACTTCCTCGCCGACGTCAAATAGCTGGAAATTCAGAAGAGTTATTTTATGTAAATACTTTTTATGACTTCAACTGAAATTGTAATTAGGAACTGTATTGAAGGTGACAGGATATTATTGATGCAGTGATAATTTGGTCGTCCACTATTATTGCTATTACGGGCAGAAAATCTGAGAAATATTTCTGTATTTATATGCTAGAAGCATTAGCGTTCGTTAACACTTGATGTCTTGAATTCCCCTCCAATATTTGAATATCAAATAGAATTTATTATATAAAACAGCGTGTTTGGAGAAATTATTCAGTACCAATAAAACAGTTCGATAATTGTCTTCGAGAAGTTAGCACTATTTTAGTCACAATGGGCCGAATGGTGAGTATTTCTTTGTTGTTTCTATCGAATAGTTCAAATCGAGTTTATCGGAGAGATTTCAATAGAATATCACAATATAAACATTTTCCTGCCTCTTCACGTATTGATCTCAAATGAACAGTCAACGATGATCGGAAGTGTAATGTTCTTATGACAGTTGCATATCACAAACTCAGTACTGATGAATTGCTGTGAATAATATAACATCTAACAGATTCATTTCTTGATGACAAAAAGTTTGCTGAAGTGGCACCACAGGGGCAGAAATTAAAACCAGTTTATTTTGGAATTCACCAGTATGGCTCTTGCTCATGAGTCAATGGACTAATAATAATAATAATATTAATATGCTTTATTATCATAAGACATAATCTTGTTGATAATCTTGGAGATATATCGAGCATCACCTTCATAGTAATTTATGAATATGGATCCATACGTGTTAAACCAAAATAATTTCAGGGAAATAAATGTACCGTTCCTACAAATTATCTCTTCTATATATGAGGTGAATGGTTGAAAAAATGTTTTCAAAATGGAGATTTCCGTAGAACAGCTGACGACCCTAACAAAAGTCAACTCACAGAAAGTCTAAACTTGTGCGAACTGAGGATTATCGGGGTCTCACCTTTGAAGTGTGATTACTTACATGTTAGAAGATGAGCAGTGAAAGTCAGTTCAGATCCGATGTTCCATTCAAGATCATCGCCATGGAGAGCATTGCTTGACATCATCCATCCCCACTAGGAAAGGATAACTAGTATATGATTTCGTTTCCGAATCGCGCCTTTAGAAGGAAAAATATCTTAATTTTTCTTCCCATTTGAATCATTTATGTGATGTAATCGTCATGAAGGTCAACATATTCATTAGGAGTCTCACGACCTGAACTATTGAAATAACAGCTCCCACTTCGTTTACATTTCAAAAACACACTGTGGTAAATCAAATGAATCTTTTAATCAGTTTTGTCATCCAATGAATACTCGTGACAAGATGAATTATTCTTGGAAAAAACATTATAAATAATCTTTGATGCAACTGATGCTTTTGAAAAATAATCATTTTTGTTCAAAACCGAATGATTTCAAGTGAGTTATCCCTACAAAAGTCCCATTTAAAACTAGGTAAAGAACCAATATTGCCTTGTGTTAGTAGTCTAACATTGGTCATTGGGCTTTTCCATATGTAAAAAACATTCTACATAGTCGATGGGCATACTTGAAGACTGTCGGTGAATCAAATCATCTTTCGAAAAATTCGTTCCGGCCAGTCTCGAACTACCAAGTGAACTTCATGAGATCGGTGTTACTACAAACTTTCAGGCATAAGAATCGAAGAAAACCCAATGAGTATCACTTTCGAGATCGGAAACGGATTCGGTTTCCTAATCGTTAACAAACATAAATAGTTTTTACAAATGATGATATAATTTATTCCTGGATTATACTAAGTAGTTTCTACTCGAAATAAACTCTTTATCAACGCGGCAATTTTTTGGGGTGAATTGAAAGTCTGTTTTTCTACAGTTGTTTCAATGTCAATAATATTTCTTTTGTAGTGGGTTACCTAGTCAAAAACTTCGAAGACAAGTTGCATCCACCACAAAGTGATGACCTACAAATTTTTTTTGTAGTTTTCTTGGTTGTAAAAGCTACCATGATCTCGAAACAACGTAGAATTGATTTTAAATATGAACAGGGCAGATTTCAAGATTATCGAGAAGACAGATCTGTCAATGAAGTATCTCTTTACTTTCCATAACAAACGATTTGTCCAAATTTCAATGTGGCAGAGTGCTTAGTCAAAATATTGCTGAGGCTTGTCCGTTCCTGGATCGATCTAGCCCATCGGAAAAATGAATCTGTCAATGGAATATTCCCTTATTTTTTCATAACGAACGATTTGTCCAAATTTCAAGGTGGCAGAGTCCATAATAAAAATATTGCTGGGGCTCGTCCATCCCTGAAACGGTCCAGTTCATCGGAAAAATGAATCTGTCAATGGAATTTTCCTTAATTTTCCATAACGAACGATTTGTCCAAATTTCAAGGTGGCAGAGTCCATAATGAAAATATTGCTGGGGCTTGTCCGTCCCTGGAGCGGTCCAGCACATCGGAAAAATGAATCTGTCAATGGAATATTCCTAAATTTTCCACAACAAACGATTTGTCCCAATTTCAAGGTGGCAGAGTCTTTATTGAAAATATTGCTGGGCTAGTCCGTCCCTGGAGCGGTCCAGCCCATCGGAAAAATGAATCTGTCAACGGAATATTGTTTTATTTTTCATAACGAACGATTTGTCCGAATTTCAAGATGACAGAGACCCTAATAAAAATATTGCCGGGGCTTGTCCGTCCCTGGAGCTGTCCAGTCCATCGGAAAAATGAATCTGTCAATGGAGTATTGTTTTATTTTCCATAACGAACGATTTCTCAGAATTTCAAGGTGGCAGAGTCCTTAATAAAAATATTGCTGAAATTTATTGATAAAGCATTCGGGGTCGACTTCGTTCATTATCCTTCACCCGCAAAATTTTCTACTTTGAGAGTTGACGTTTCTAAGGGGACGTCGGGTCATCAGTGGTTGTAACCCTTTTTTATTTTTTATTTTCCACGTATTCATTTAGGTCCCGTTAGGCGGCGATGACTGAATTGGAGGGCAAAACAGAACTGTGTGAGTTCTCTCAATTCTATGTGTCAAACAAACTATGTATGATATTCAGTAAATTTTTGATTTTGTTGAATCTGAAAGAAAATGAGTTGAGAAATACAAAGTTTACCCCTATTGTATCAAATCGATAAAAAATTAGTCAAATGACGGGTGACATGGAAAAACTTGGTGAATCCATTCATTTGAGAAAGATATTCGAAAGGATCTCATCAACAATATAGCCTTTCGAAAAATAAATTGATACCAGAAGGCTCGTCTTGGATTCAAAACCTTCTTGACTTTTTTATATTTTCAACTATAAAAATTGTGATATCTGGACTGTTCGTAAGATTTCAAATCTCGATGAACTTCTGTTGAAATTCCTACACCGTTTCCTAAATCGCCCAGTATATAACTCGCAAAAAATCGTCAGTACTGATTCTTCTATTTGCGAACGATGGCAAACTTTTTCACTTGGTGAATTATATACGGTTGCCAACAATTTCACAAAATTAGAAGGCATTGACGAGTGACACTGGGAAATAATTTGTCGAATTTCGATTCCGAATACTTATAATATTTACGGTGGAAACCATTTTCATGTCATTTTAATTGTTTGATTGTTGAATATTTTCGTCATCGAACTGTCAGTTTGAATATAACTCAATTGTGGCTTTATTCATTCGAACTTCTCGAAAACATAGCCGAAGCAATGGGGTGTTCTTAAAATCTTGCTACAACAGATTTGGGTATGAAATGGGTTCAAGATGAGGAAAATAATCACTGGTATCTTTTTCGTCCAAAAAAATTGTTCGAATTTGTCTATTTGTCAAATCAACCGGAATCGAAAAAACAGTTAGGGTTTTAGTAAGATATTAGCTGGTATAAAGCAAATTTTTCCTGCGGATATAATTGTGATTTTTCTGCGAACGATTCTAAGGTCAACCCGCCGCGCATATTGCCATGCATTTATTCTTGCCCCAGCAAAACATAGCGAAGTAGTTCATCCCGCCCTCAGCAGTCTTGTAAAATCATCGGATTAGAGCAGTACTAAAATGGGTTCACCAGAAACCATGAAGGCAAAGGCACAAGGCTGATAACTTGTGAAGTACCCCTGCTCATCACGAACAGTTGACGTGTGGGATAAAAATAAAGAGAATGGAAAGACCTCGGGAGAATCAATCGCTGCGTTGGTTTCAGGCAACTACATTCCCATATTCCCAAAAACAAATGGGTTTGTTTTTCGAATAACGACAAGAAATACGGATTGTTTCTTCATCGCCATGCGGCGATGTTTTCGGCGAGGGTCGCGTTTGGTTGAGCTGTTCTACTATGCTTTTGCCCTTACGTGCGATATCAGACAAACATGGGTTTCCTCAGCCCTATTCATGTACAGAATTTCGAGTAAGTTGCGAATTCGAATCAACACGTCAGTTAATTTGAATGCATCAAATTGGAAGTGTTAGCATACTATGAGTTGTTGATATATCTGTAGATTGATTCAAAATTTGATTTATATCATTCGTAATAATTGAACTCAGAATGATTTTATGACGAATAACCTCTATCGTGGCTGTACATCATTTGAACAATTTGGTTCGAATGACGCATTCTCTCATTTTCATCAATTACAAGTCTGAACCCGACTCAATGTGCACAAATGCTATTCACATCAAGGCCAGTCAAAACAAAATAACTGGCCTTCGAATAGAACATGTTTTTTGCAAAAACGATAAAAAAATATTTCTGAACTGATCGAGGTCCTATTTTGGAATTGTGGCTACTCGTCTCGTATTATTGATGATTCATAATGTATGATAGCCATAGACGATTTATCTGCAACTTTTTTTAGGTTGAACAAGGTACATGTCATTACTACCATCTTCTTGAACCTATTTCAGCCATCAAATTCAAGGTAGCAAATTATGCACAATACGTCGATCCCAGATCTCTGTCTCTTCGTCTTATAGGAATATTGCTGTGTTCAGCTTAATCCATCTACTGACGATCTCAGGAGTTTTTCTTCAAATTCTTCGTCAATCATGATTTGAATTACACTGGAACATTTTTTACAGATTCCAGTGAGCTTGTTTCTTCTAGTCCTCATTTGTACTGTTCTTTCTGAACCACAGTTCGGTAACAACCGAGGTGGCGGTCGAGGAGGAGGATTTGGAGGAGGCCAAGGTGGATTCGGTGGCGGTCAGGGAGGAAGGGTAGGATTTGGAGGCGGTCGAGGAGGATTCGGAGGCCAGGGAGGTGGATTTGGTGGCAACCTGGGAAGAGGAGGAGGATTTGGAGGTGGTCGTGGAGGAGGAATTGGAGGTCTAGGAGGTGGATTTGGAGGTCGAGGAGGTGGATTTGGTGGCAGATAACTTATTTATTAGCCCTTTAGAATACAGAAAGAGTATAACAATCCAAACATAAAAACATCTGCATTGATATTTTTCCTAATAAATTATTGCGAATATTGAGTTTGATTAAGTGTGTATATAGCAACGTTAGCACGTATCGAATGTTTTCCAAGCCAATGTGGATCAGGTATTAAAATTTCTCAATGCATTTTATAACTGAGTGCGCTAAGTATCATAGAATGCCACATGAAGTGGAGGCATATTTATGCAGAATTTCCTTTGTCCCGTTGAATTTCCTCAGAAATCGCACAATTGAACAAGACGTTCATGAATAGAATAACTATCCAAACCAGTTGTTGAAAAATTGGCGTATAGATGGAATCAGGTACCTTTACTGAATTATGGTAGAAATTCAATTGATTCCGCTTTGAATGAGATGAGAGAGAGTTTCGAAGGGAGAATTCGATGTCTCAGAAGTTCTGGAGAAAAATTAAGCTCAGATGGCAAACGAGTAAGTCAGGCAGTCCGAACTGTCGTGAAGTGTAAACCTCTGAAGTAATAATCACCACAATTGCCAGTGCGTATTCGAAGTCTGAGTCAAGTACGTTCATTACAGTTTTTTTCTGTTAAAAGTGCCTAACTCGCTAAAAAAGTTATATCGACATAAGAAAATTGGTTTAACCAGGGGAGACCTTGAGCAAATAGCGTCATAATTGAAACAAAAATCAAAAACTCAATTACTGAGGGATTACCTGCAGAGTTTAGTTGACAAAGCCGTGCAAAAAATCGGTAACAAATATGAAACTAATCTCTGGAATAAAGAATGAAGTTTCCAATCTGACTAGAGAATATAACTATTAGAAAATTGGAATGGATAATTCGGAACAAACCTCAAGAAACAAGAATTTAAGATTCTTCGGTATGCAGGAAAACTCGGGTGAAAACATAACCAATGTTGTTCTAAAAGTAATCAGCCAAACGATGAAGGTCAAGAATATAACTGAAAAAAGCATAAGTGAATGCTACCAGATACCCAACAAAAACTCCAATGTTGACAATCCAAAGCCAGCAGCTTTTTTGGTTCGGTTTTTTGACAATGTCGATCGTGGAAAGGTTATAGCAAATAGAAGATTTTTGAAATCGTCTGCAATTTCGCTTCAGGAAGATCTAACTAAAATGAGCTTAGATATAATGAGGGGTGCAGTCAGTAAGTTCTCGAAAAAAGATGTGTGGTGTCGTAAAGGAAACATATTCGTCAAGTACAACGGCAAAGTGTATCGAATCAATGAAGAAAGTGATATTCATCGCATTGAATAGGTACTGATAGATAAAGTACTCTTTCACATGATAGTGGGATCATTTATTTTATTTTCATATGTTCCTCATTCAAACTCATTGCAACTTATGAGAAATCAATGAGTTTTTGTAAATTCAACTCATATTTTCCACTGTTAATAATATTATATATTATTATATATTATTACAGTTCGATTTTTTTTTGTTGCATCAAAATGTTTTACAAAACATTGATTGAATCAAAATATTTTTTTGTCCAATAATTCAAACGTCACCATTATGTTCATAATATTTTTGCCTTTCGGCAGATTCCAACCGGACTCGAGGAAATTTGTATATTTCTGTGATTTTTTTTTGTTTTTGCTCTCTATTCGACACTTTATATTTTTCTCTTTCATTTTCCTTCTAGTTTTCTTCTTGAGAGTTAAGGCATGATATGGTACTTAATATTTCGCATGTTAATGCTAGATCTCTTATAGCGAACTTTTCAGAATTCAGAAATGAGATTGTTCGTGCGGACTGTAATGTAGGAGTTTCTGGTTGCATTCTGGTATAGCGAATGATGCCGTACACCAGTTTAAATTTGTTCGCCAGGATCGGCCAGCCAGGAGTGGAGGAGTGGGCTTGTATATTAGAAATAATATAAAACTCGATTTTTCATTCAGTGAATGCAAGGATTTTATAGAGTATATTTTCATAAAACTCATCATTGTAAGAATCTCAATAGTGGCTGGTAATATTTACAGACCTCCCAATTGTGGTGTTCAATATTTTTTCGACCACATTGAAGACCTATTCTCAAACTTGTTCACAAATTTCAGCAACATTATATGTGTTGGCGATTTTAACATCAATATGCTAGATTTAAATTCTACAGTTACTCAAGATTTCAGATCTATTATGGAAACCTTCAATTTCTCACAACTAATTAATTAACCCACACGAATAACGAACACTTCTGTATCTCTTATTGATCTGGTGATAACCACGTTCACTTCTGAAGAATGTAACTATGTTGTGAAGAACAGTCAAATATCTGATCATGTACGTATAAGTTGTAATTTCAAAGTCAATTTCGAGAATATAAATATTAGAGAAAAAATCACATACAGGGCTTTTGATCATATTTTCAATACGAACTAGAAACTTTACCTTCTTACATCTGATGATGTGGATGAGAAGGTCGAGCTACTTGATCAAAACAGGAATACTGGGCATCCATGCACCTCAAACTACTGTTACTCTCCGAAAAATTCAATATGTACTTTGGACAACAAACAACATCAAGTTGATGCAGAAAATCAGAGAGAAGGCATCACAAAAATTTAAAAGAACTCATTTACCTCATCATTGGTCATATTATAAACAATCGAGAAACTTTACGACAAACGTCATCAAAGCTGAAAAAAAAGCATATCTTGATTCCAAACTTAAGAATTGTACAACGAAAGTAAAATGGAATGAACTCCAAAAGTTGAATATAAGTATGCGTAATAAGAAGGATATTCCGGACTCTTTAAATAATGTAAATGACATGAACAAATATTTCATTGAATCAACAAAAAATATCACCACTGTGAGTAATGAGTTATCAGAGTATTATACAAATAATGTGAAAGACGGAATAACCTCAACTTTTTCATTCAATTCGGTCTCTGAAGATAATGTTTATGATATAATAAAAAATATTAAATCTCGAGCTTTTGGCAGTGATGACATGAATATCGAAGTAATTCAGTCATGTTGACCCTTCATTTTGCAAATTATAACTCATTTAATGAATCAGTGTCTACTGAAATGTTATTTTCCCAGAGCATGGAAATTTGCTAACGTTATACCTCCGCCTAAAAATCGGCACCCAATAGAAGACGGTGATTTGAGATCTATTAGCATTATGCCTACCTCCTCTAAAATCATCGAAAGAATAATGGAATCGCAAATCAGTATGTTTTTGTCTTATAACAATATTTTACCCATCAAACAATCAGGATTCAGAAGGGGGTATAGCTGTGCTACTGCTCTTACCGATGTAGTTGACGACTTAATTGAAGCTATTGACAAGAGTAAAATGAGTGCGCTCATTCTCCTCGACTACTCAAAAGCTTTCGACTTGATAAATCACAACATGTCATTGTCAATGCTACATTATTTCAGATTCAGTTATTCAGCTCGTACTCTCATGAGTTCTCACTTACGTGACAGATTACAAGTTGTGAAACTTAATAATGAGCTTTCCACACCTCTGGAAGTTATATCAGGTGTTCCTCAGGGAAGTATTTTAGTCCCCTTTTGTTCACTGTATGTACTTCAACCTTCGTTGACGTCCTCAAATTTTTTAAATATCATCTATACGCTGACGAAACGCATATTTATTCCTCATTCAGATACACGGATTTGGCAGTTGCTACGGAATCTATAAATCATGACACACACACAAAGTATCTGCTGATCATGGACTGAAAATTAATCCTAACAAGTCGATGGCTCTACTTTTTGAAAAAAATTGTGCCTTAGTATTCCTTTCTAATAATGTTTCATTCAAAATTGGAGACGAAGGAATGCCTATTAAAACTTCTTGTTGATACAACACTTCGTTTCAAAGAACACGTTACAAATACATCTGCTTCTCTGAAACTCATTTTTCCTCAAACACATTTTTTGTCAACAGATCTCAAAAAAATGTTATGTTACTCTTTGGTTCTTTCTCATTTCAATAACTGCGATGTTTTTTACAGTTCTTGTCTGAATCAAGTCGAAATTCGTCGTATACAGAAAGTACAGAACTCATGTGTTCGTCCAATTTGTGATATTTGAAAATCCAGTTGTATTTCAATTACTGAAAAACTGAAGGAACTGAAATGGCCATCTATATACAACAGGAGACGTCATCATATGGCCTGCCAGCTTCATAATGTATTAAAATCCAAAACTCCACCTTATCTATATGAAAAACTCACTTATAGAACTGACATTCACAATTTGAATATTCGTAAATAAACCATTCTTACCATACCATCACACTGTGAAGAAATATACAAACGGTCTTTCTCCTACAATATGGCGGTCTGCATAAATAATTTGCATAAACTGGATGAATCATACCTACAACTATCGCCGTTTTTATTCAAATCCAAGTTCAAAAACTACCTTCTTAGTATTCAGTGAAGTTTTGAACAAATCTATATCTCAAAAATTGCTCTGCTCTCTTTCTCTCAACCTCGTCTTCTTTTTCTTTCGTTTTTTCCTCCTTCTCTTCTCTATTTAATCGAACTCATTCATTTAGTTATTTTAATGTATTTGCTATCTGTTAAAAATGTAATATTTCTCTTGGCATTGGTGGAAGAACAGAAACGGTTTTCAACCGCTCACTACGGTTAGTGGAAAACTCATTACGTTTTCTAGTTCAATATTGGATACATCTTGCATTGGGGAAATACCGAAACGAAAATATAGATGAAAATGAGTTGAATTGATGCTTTAAAAAATTTTGGGAGATCATTGACTCCTTCAGCAAGAGGAATCTTTCGATTTGACTTTCAACAAATAGCCTTGTACACAAAAAATCGAAAATGAACTTGGATACAATACTCTTCTCGTATTCAGCGTTTTTTTATACTATCCAATGTTCGACAAATTATTCTAGTTGAAACTATGGTATCCTAGGCAAGTATTATAGGTTCAAATTGGACCAAGTTAACTTCTTGAAAAGTATGTGTCCTTATAATGAATACCGAACAAAGAAGGGCCATACCCTGACCACCATTCGTATTGACTAGGGCTCAATCACAACCTATAATACCGCTTCAAACTGGCCATATGAACGTCGTATTCCTTATATGGATTCAGAGGTCTAACGGCAAACATTCGGTAAAAATTGTGGATGATAAGGCAGAAGGAGTTGTTTTAGTTCCAGAATGACCAATCTAACCGTTGTACAGTCCATTCCGGAGAGAAACTCATTCTTGTTTCGTGTAGGTTATCGGGAAAACGTTTGAAAGAAATGGCTATAGAAAAAAAATTCTGTCTTTTCTGTCATCCCTAAGTCAGAGAGAACAAACTCTATCATTGTTCGTACAACATAACTAAAAAAGTGTCATTTTTCTCTGGGCTTCCATATTGATTTTTCCCATTGAGAGTATTTTCAGAAAACAAATTCATAAGTAATTAATTCTGATACTTCTTATAGAACGTGGCTTCTTCTTATTGAATTTCACACGTAAGTCATCTATCATTATCCTGCATGTCGAATCCTGATGAACGATGTTTCAAACTATACTAAATTTTCAAACTATCATTTTGCATTTTTTCTGATATTCATAGGATATCTAGTCCGTGCTCATCTGTTGTGTATTTCAAAAATATTGAAGTACTTCTCAAATATTCTTAGAAAAATATTTTTCAATATGTTTTGTTTCTGTATATAAATCTAATTACATAGTATATTCTGATTCTTTCATGAATATGTCCAGGATAATGACCCTAGAGTATTCTCAATTGGATATCCTTCGAGTATATCCAAGATATTCCTGGAAAATACCGTGAGAATACCTCAACGGCTAGCCAGCAGCATTGCCAAGAAATATTCTGTAAAGGATAAAATGAATATTTCCGGCATGATCAAAGAATGAAACAATATCTAAGAAAAAATAATTCAGGAATATTCGAGAAATCACTATTCTTGGAACACCAGAGTTCAATTCCACGCCTCGGAACCACAATGACGGATGCAAGTGTTGAAGGGTAAGGCACCGTTGCTTGCATAAGCTTCGACTTTTCATGGTTGGAAGCGTCAGCTGGTTGACGAATTAAGTTATTTTTCATTGCTCTGAAGAATTGGCCGATAGTTGAGAACCGCTGACAGCCTGGAATAGATTTCACCAACTTATGAGGTAAGTATCATCTCTTATGAAAATAAAGACTGGGTTATTGAAACGTGAGTCGAGTAGAAGTGTGTTCAACGTGGTGGTAAGATGATAGGTTTCTTTGTCTATTTTGAGGAAAGGGAATTGAAGCCGCTATCGTTTCATACTCCCAATCTTTCGTGGTGGCTAACCAACGAATATGCCGCTATCAACTATCATTTTTTCAACTTCCTGGTGTCTGCACCTCGATCATCTTTGTACCATCCATTACTCACTAGGAATTTTGTGATAATTTTTATTAGATTATCACTTTCAACTGACCATTCATTGAACATTATCAATATGCTCTTGATTTTTTATTACAATAGTTTTTTCCTAGAAGTTGCCGTTTAACGTCCTAAGAAAGTAAAAATCCAACTGGATTTCTACCTCTTGATATCTGTCATAGCTCCTCAATGATCGGTCGTACGAAAATCTTAACGAACAAAATGGTATAAGATTGAGAGAAGGTAGAGATCAAAGCCCAAAGAGTCATGGATTTGAACGGGAATCACTTTCAAGAAACCAAGTCTTGCAGTATCGATAAAATGATTAATTTTCTCAGTTTCACATAATTTCACGAATTTAATGATTTCATAATATATGCGATAGATACAATGATCCATGCGATAGATAGATAACGAAATAATGAGAAACTGAACATAACAACACTGTTTTGAACAGGGGAATACCCAGTGGTTCTTCTATAGGATGTTATATTTCAGTGCAGAAGGCAATAAAAGTTTTGTGCTAGTGTTCGATTAAATAAAACTAGTTCATAAAAGTAAAATTGTTATAAATATCTCATATCCATTGTTCATTGAAATTTCCATCAAGAGGTAATTCGAATTTCGAATTCATAATCGTAATGGTTTTGCGATGTTATAAAAACAGAAATATACGAGAGAGGTACTGTAGTAGGAAAACATATTTGTGGGGCAGATAGTATCAAATATATCGACAGTTATGAAGAGGTTTTTGAGTATTTTCTCGTTGCAAGAAACCTTTCATTTTTCAAAATTGCATTGTGAAAAGGCACAGAATTCATTAATTCAGAGAAATGCCTGAAAGAACACCTGCAAGAACTTTCCAAAAATACGACGCAAACCCAATCATATCTAACGAATACCTCCCACACAATCATGTTTCGTCCAATCTGGAACAGAGAAAGTTGGTGGTGTTTATTTGCATAAAATTCTCGTTACTTTGCTGAAGGCTTTTATAATGAGCTTGCATAAAATGTTCATACAACTTTATACGGGGTGTCGGCCGACTTTGAACACCATTGTTGCCAATATCTGATCATCATCTGAACTATAATGTATGCAAATAATTCCATCTCATTCATGAAGAAACAGTATTCTTGCATCTCTGTACATCACATCACATTTTTTATAAATACTGTAACACTTGCATTCTGAATGAAGAAACGTCAAATATGAGGACATCAATAGTGAACTGGTGTATAGCTGATGGAAATCTTCATTGAAAATAACTAGTAGACATTTTCTGTTTGAAAATGACCATGAATAGCGAAACTCATGTCGTTGGTTTGTGAAGCTCTATAGTGAAAATTTCACACGAAATCACCTGGGATTCTTCATAATGACTTCTTTAATTCAAGTTTTTTTCATGCACATGAAATGATGATATTTCTCCTGATCTCAGCAAGATCTATGTACAAATTACACTAAGTTCGCGAGTGTATGAAGGTATTTGATTCATGTACATACTCAAATTCGATATTTATTTGGGAATCAGCCGTGGTATATAGTATGACGTGAATATTCCATCCATTATGTGAATCATCGGAGTCGTAATCGGAAAGAAAGTATTGGAAAATTACAACTCTCGGTATAAAACTCATGTGAAGAAGTGAAAAAAAAAACAATAAATCAGGTCATCATCTGAAAATTCTCATTTGGGGTAGCGCAAATCGGCAGACACCCCATAAAACAGTTTCATGAACATATTCTGAGAATCTCCAAAAGCGTATGAAGAGAATTTTGAAATATTTCACAATGGAAAAAATCATCTTCAACTGTTATATTGATTGTTCCAGTCTTCATCTCTCATCGTTACCGAAATTGATTACCTAATATATCATCATGATATATATTCAAATTTGCGCTATTTTATAATGTTATAACGTTAATGCCAATATTGTCGAGTACGCACCAATATCAGAAAGAACTATTACGAGATGAGAAGTCCCAGAAACTATTGTTATTTTGATATTTTGTTGTAGTCCAGTAAGTTAAAACATGATATGGGGGTCATGCTTGCAAAAGGTCCAGCCGTTCTGATTTTTCATATTCTGTTAGGGCCCAAACCAATATTAAAAAACGAGATTTTCAATTTATGAAATGCTGTGATAGTGGCAGTGTACCCAAAACCATGATTTCACTTTTTTCAGTTTTTCCTCAATACCTCTGAAGAAAGCGTCCAACCGGTGTTGTCACCATACAAACTTCTCAAGAAGACTAAATTCACTACAGTGAGATTGAGGCTTTGGTTCCCACGATACGATTATTCGAAAATGGGTCATTTTTTTAGAAACGGTTATTCATTTTGTGAAATATATTCTAAACAGGCATCCAATGTTGAATATCATTTGAAATGAAGTAGTAGTAAATTCAAATAGCTCCCACTGTAGGCTTAATGGTTCTCACAGGAACGGCAGAGAACCAAGTCATAAGTGGATTTTTGGGGGAAAAGCAAATGAACTGTTCTCACGTCTTTTCATTCTTCTTATCGATCGAACATTTTATAATTATTCTAGATTCAATTCGATTGTTTATTTTACCCGAACTAGTTATTTCAATTCCCTTTTTCTTGGTGTTGCTGCTGATAGTCCCATGAATGATAGTAACTGGCTGTTCCTCTGTGTTAAAAACCTCTGGAAGAAACTGTTTGGCTTCCGTGATCTGATGTATTACTGATATCGGTCTTTCTACTTTCTGTTGCACGTTCTGCAAAATTTGCAACATCCACGTCACCCATATCAGTCCTTAAATAACAATGATCTAAAAAATAGCTCTCTAATTCCACTTGAAATAAATTTACTGTCTGAGTTGGCTCCGTAGTCGATGTCTCTGTTCAATGAACAAGGGATCCGCAAAGGCACGAAATCGTTTTTGTACGCCGCCTTCTTCTTTCCATCCACACCTCTATAGATGCTAGCACTCCCTTCGTTTTGGATAGTGGCTACTTCCTGCACAAGGTCATGTGGCAGTGGAAGAATACAATTCAAGCATTTTCGGCGTGTTGTAGCATCCTACGACTGTAACCACTACGGGAAAAACTGCTCCTCTGTTTTTTTATGGCTATCCCAACAAGAAACGCCTAATAACTCTTGTTTGCGATGTTTTCCAGGTGGAGTGGAAGTAGACTAGCTAAAAAAAGGGATAATTTGGCAACCAAAATAAAATGCCTAGGTGATTCATATTAAATTTTTTTGTAACTGTAATTTGTTTAATAATGACGTAATTTCCGATAGATATATTATTTTTCTTTTCATCAAACAATTAATTATTCAACAATAACGAAAATGAATGCATTTCAATTGATTGTATGTCTGCCGATGAAACATCATTTAGAGATAACAATAGTTTATTTGCTTTCCCCCGAGAACTGTTTGTGGTGTTCTGACGTTTTTGTGAAAAACGAATGGAAGCTGATCGAATTCACTACAACTTCATATCATATCATTTTACGTGAGATGCGTATTTCAGAAAAAACTTCACAAAATGAGTAACCATTTCGATAAAAAAATGAAATTTTCAGACAAAAATTACCCATTTTTGAAGAAATGTATCGTGGGAGGGGCTTCGGCCCTACAGGGCTTGCTCTAGTCTCAAACTGTAGTTTATTCAGTCGATTTCAAAAGTGGGTAGACTGACTATACCAGTTAGACTGTTTCTTCACGGAGATAATGAGCCAAAATTTGAAAAAGTTACAAAATTTCATGTTTCTTTAGGACAGTGGCGCTCGTACGGCAATTCTAGAATTGCAAATATGGATTTTTAATCTTGATTCAGGTATGGATTATTTTACGTATTCACAAATTTTGGTAATATCGACACCCGCATCGGATAAAGTTGTATCTCCTTTTTGCTGATTTTACAGGAGAGGCAAAAAATGAAAATTGATTAATTTTTTTCTTATAAAATTTAGTGGAAATGTGTTATCCACAAGAATGTTTTACAGGGGTAAGACTAATTGAGGAAGCATCTATTGGTATACACTTCGATTGAATCAGATTATTACAAATGAAGATAGTGGTACTTACGACCTACACATTTGCTTTGTTTGGCAATGATAAGAACGTATGTACATAAACGTCCTAATCGACACATTTATTTCAACTATGATAAGGACGCAAGCAAGCTGGTTACTTCCTTATCATTGCTGCATCAGGTTTGGATGATTGGACGTAATATGTTACAGAAATCGAAGCAACAATAAAACAAATAGGTTGAGTTTGTTTTTTATTGAAAAATATCGAACGTTAATAACGTTATTATAATAATACTTATAGCTAGTGATCTGCTATCAAAACTAAAATTGTTCTAAAATTGTTCGTTTCCGTTGACCAGCTGACGAACGTCAACCCTCAGAAGTCGAAACTTGAGCGAGCAATGGATCTGCTATCAAAACTACTACAGATAAGAGATTATTCAGAATCTTCCTCGTCGTCTTCTTCTCTTGTCGAGTATTTCAGATTACTGTAGTAATCGTGGTATGCTTCCGGTATTGCATGTGTTTTACATAAACTCATAAGGTCTTTGTATTTTGCTGCTGAAATCGGAAGAATCCCATTATATGCCCGTTTCAATTCTTCTGGGTAATTATAGATCACCTGTTCATTGTTACGTGTTCTTTTTGTTTCTTTTTTGAAAAAATCAATGAAAGTGACTTCTTCTGTATACAAGGCATAACCGATTCGCATTTTATTTGGAAACTCTTTGCTAAATTTCACATGACTTACGTCATTCCAACGTACCTTAGCTCTGTTGATATCAAAATGTGTATTCGGTAGTGAGTTCATTAATACTTTGAAATCATAAATAGTATTCTGTGAAAGTTCTGTAACATCATATGGTTTTCCTTTAATTTTAGCACAACGTACTAATGTAACCCACTGGTCTGGTGTGTAGATCACTTGGTTTTTCTTTCTTTGCTCAATTACACTGTGCATAGAATCCCCCTCGTTTTGGGTATGACCGACTTCGAAGAAAATATGAGTAATATCAACATTGAATTTTTTAGCGGCATATGCGTACATGGAGAAAATGATCCGATTTTTATTTTGTCCTCCACAGTTATCGGAAAAGAATATAAATTCCTCCACACCCTCTTTTGATTTTCTTTCAATGAAGGCATATACTCCACTAGATATTTCGTTATTCCCCTTCTTACCCACAGTTTCATTCCACATGAAACAATATCCTTCATTTTTTCCTATATCGAATATTGTCAAATTATACACGGCTAATTTTCTTTTATAATAAAAAGGTGACACATCAGACATGGGAGTGATTAAGATTTTCTGCAGATCGTAAGATGCAACAAGAATTTTCGAATTAGATTTAGAAATTTCTTTGAACTCTGTCTTCAACTGCCTGGATACAAATTTAGAAGCCATATGAGAACTATGATCTATACCTTTCGCCAGCTTTTCGTCAGGTGAAGCTCTGTTATAGATATCACATGCCACGCAACGATCCTTTTTGGGGTGAAAAAAACCTATATTGTACTCTTGGTAAAATATATCACGGTATTGCCTTTCAGAAGCTCTCAGGTCATTATTGTAACCCATTTCTGAAAACCATTCTAAATATAATTTATATAGTCTTGGAAAGGTGAGATGTTCTTCGAAATACTTCCTTACTGAACGAGCTCGAACATAGTGCGACTCCACGAAATGAATTTGGGAAATGTGCTCCCTTACATAAGTTTTCAGCTGTGACGATATGAGGTTCCGATGACTCCGAGGGTTACGTCCTCGTTGATGTTGCAGAGAAGTGCAATCATTCCCCTTCTCGTCAATTTTTTTGAACAATGTTGTTAGCCATTTATCAGATATGTTGAGGGTGTTGAGGAATGTAGTCTTACAGATAACAATTTTCTCTCCATGAATCATGAAACTGTAGCAATACGTCCAATGACGTCTTGATGTATTGAGTTTCTGGAGCATAACATATTTTCGTTCTAGACGCTGAACACATCTACTCAAATATTGAATTTGGTTATTATGATCTCCCATTTCCCAGAAGCTTTTGAAAATCTCCAGTCTCATTTCTTCACTTAACTTCTCCTGGCATTTTTTTCTGCAGCTTGTCTTGCAGGGAGGTTTCATATTTCTGGCCTCAATTAATTTGCCCTTCTTGTTTATGAATTCTTCCCCACGATTCTTTTTGGTTTTGTTCAATTTTTCTTTCCAATTATTCACATTTCGAACTCTTTTTCTACCAGGAGTAGATTTTTTAGGCATGTTTCTTTTCTTTTTCTTGGTTGTATTAGTGTTGTTTTCCGGTTCTAAATTTTCTGTCAATATTAACTCTGCGGTATCATCAGGTATTTCAGCAACGGTAGCAATGTTTTGAATTTCTTGCTCACTTTCTGATGACGAATTTTTGAAAACTAATCGCTTGGACTTCACAGGTGGAACATATTCAGATACATCGGGTGAATAAGGTTCCCTAATAGAATTAGTACTATGATCATCAACATAATTTGTTGAAAAAATCTGCTTCCTTGTTTGACGCTTGAATTCTATCAAGTCAGTTCCAGTTTCCATAGGAAAAACATTCTCAACTTCGAGGTTACAGTCAACTTCTTCGTGAGTTCTTGAATCCTTTGAAGTCACCAATTCGTGATCACTTTGAGTTTTCTGACCATTGCCTGAAAAAAAATAGTGATATTGAGAAATTTATTGTGAGAAAATCTTAAAATTATTCATTTGTAGGATTCCAATTACACTTTATATTATTGCAGTCAACTTTAAATGTTTTCACTCTTTTCTGGATGAATAGATCAGTAGTTATTCTGAGAGTATTCCGAAAACAACGATTTTTAATTAATATTTTGCAATGAACTTACCATTTGAAGTAAAATTAATATCTGCAGTGACATGACAAAAGGGCTGTCCAGTCTCGTTATTATCTGTGAAAATTGGGTTCAGTTATTCAAAAAAAATTAACATTCACGCAAAATACGTTATTGTACTATTAGCTTTCAAATTTCGATTCGTAACAATTATTTTTCATTTCAAATTGAAATAATTTTTATTAATAACAAACATAGTCTTCCCAATAAGAGATATTGCTGAATATTCATGTAATAAACTCTTCCATATCACAAAATTTTGAGGTTAGGAATAATGTAATGATTTCGAAAATAATGCGTACTTACCACTAGTTGATGCGTTTTGTTTAGCTAACTCGTATATACGTCTTCCTCGATTCATCACTGTTAATATATATATATAAATCAAACTTTTGTTCAATGCTGTTCGTGGACAAAACAACGAAAACACACACACACGACGTACGATGGTCGCTGGCAACAGTTATAGTAAAACGATATTATTCCCTAGGAAAAAGTTGTAACGTAAAGTTAAAAGATTTTATTGGGTTTGATGTTTCCTATCTGTAGACTGAAAAAGACGTATGACCAACATACAGCTGTATCACTGATAATGTCGCAAATGCATGTGAATATGTGAGAAGTATCTCGAATCACAATTTTTTCCAACAAGTTGTCGATAAAAAGTTCCTGGGATACTTCTTTGTTCTACTAACTATCTCAAGAACTAAAAGAGCCACAGTTACGTCGATTTCACTAGCAAATAGAGCTTTTGATGCTGAATACGCCTAAAGTGGAGTCGGATCTCGATGTAACTCAGAGTTACAACCTTTTCCGATGCGGGTGTCGATATGTAACAATAGAGAGAGAGGTGCGCGATGCTCTACACACTCTACAGAATCAAGAATAGCAAATACATTCGATGCTCATTTCCCCGGTCCGATTGACGAAAACTACTGGTACATGATACGAGGTTTTCATTTTCGTTATGCAGCTGATCTGCTATCAATTGCTTATGAATGATTTGATTAGCTCCGCTTATTTCCCATTCTCCTCGAGGTATGACGAATATCGAGATGGACATGTTTCCTCAAATATCCAGGAGTGGGTTTTTTTTACAGCTTGGCCTCATACTCCGAAAGATACCAAAAGAAATGTTTCTGAATCCGTTTTTATTCCATATTTCTCGACTGATAAAGCGTTGAAATATGTCGATGATATGACTTTGTAAAAAGCATAGAAATCGGATCATAGCCCATTAGGAAAATGGTGGTGTTATATCGGTGTTATGAAAGTTCCGTGAGTGCAACAATATTTACGAGCGATTGCGAATCTATATTTTTCTACAATTGTTTTATTGCTATGGATGCGTGAAAAAACCCATTTTTCAGTAAAAAAATGTTTTTCACCGTTGAAGAGTATTTTCAGAAAATTTATCAGAGATTTTGCAAAAGTAACTAAACCTATGACCAAATATCTTGAATAGCTGATAATTAATGTTTGCATGGTAACTTTGATGTTAGTTCATTCATTTTTCGCAATAAAAACTTCATGATTTGAAGAAATAAGCTGTATTCAGTACAGATGCTCGAATTGGTTGCCTTGAACATCTTGACTTATCTGATAATTCACGCTGAACATTTTCGAACACAGAAAAGTCGATATTTTCACGAATATTCATTATATCAAGAACAGAAAGCTGCCAGGTCATTCGTCCATTCCGGAAGAACGGCAAGTTCAAATAATTGGTAAATCCTGAACAATCTACTTCCTTCGTAGCGGATGTTTGTCCTACTCTGTGGAGACATTCGATGAGGAATAAAGTATCATCCATACATCTCTGATCAAAGAACATAATTCTGCGGAATTATAACGGAAACCATTGCAAGGCATCCTACCTATCTCCACAATGTTTTTTTCATTGGCGATTGTACATTTTTTCTCAAAGGAAATGTTCACAGACAAATTTGCTGTTATTGTGTTGAGTGACACCAATCCTCACGTTTTCCGGGAAGCTCAGACTCAATACTCTAGAAAATATTAACATTCGGGCAGGAACATTGATTCATTGACAGGGACATTTAACAGGAGAACTGTATGTGAATAAGCTAGAAACTACTGTTGACCCTCAATCACCGAAGCCGTCGAAGCGCATCCGAAAGAACTAGATATGGATATTTCAATTTCACATCACTCCAGACAAGAAATCCAGAGAAGAATTTGAATAATACTTTTCCCGGTCGTTGGGTGTCGAGGTCCTACGGAATGGCCAGCTCGCTCGCCAAATTAGACCCCTCTATACTTTTTTATACGGATGTTTGAACCAATAAATTCTCAAAACAACCGTATATTCAGCAGAGAATGATATATATTGATAGAAACATTGACGTTTTTGTGTTAATATACGGCGTGAAATATCGAATAAGCTGTTGTTGATCCATTGCTCGCACAAGTTTCGACTTCTGAGGGTTGACGTTCGTCAGCTGGTTGACGGAACGAACAATTTCAGAATATTTTTTTGATGTCAAGAGGTTCAAGGCAACCATTTCGAGCATCTTCTGAACTGAAATCAGCCTGAACTGAACTCGGCTCATTTCCTCAAACTATGGAGTTGAACGTGGATGTATCAAGGCATTAAATGTTCCGCCACTCTGTAGTTGGAGGAGATATGGACTCAATATTCTAGGGTTGAAGGGCATTCGTCAGCAGCTTCAGAAGGATGTGTCACAAGACCCCCCTCGCATTTTTTCTGTCCAGATGACGCCCAGTCACCATTTTGAAATTAACATCTGTGAAATTCACTTCAAAATAAAGTATTCATACTCAATTTTTGATTTTTCGAGTTGACCCGTTAAAAAAATAAAAAGTTGGATGACATTGAAGAAAGCCACTGTATATAGTTTATAATGATAATTTTTTTGCTGTAACTCGTTTTTTTGCGAAATGTGAATGAATTAACATTGAAGTAAGTATGGAAATATTATTTATCAGTCATAAATCTTTGATTTGAACATTTTTTTCCTATTCTAACTTATTCTCTTAGTGAATTGTTAAAAATTGTTGTAATCAAGATCGCACGTTTTTTGTTTTTCAACTTTTTTACTTGAGCTTTCAACAGTGAAGTCCAACAGTTCTCATGAAGATTCATCAACCTGCCCTGGATTCCAAGATTTTAAGAATTTCTACTCCTTAAAGCACCCCACTAAAACCAATTCATTTCGAACATATCAGTGCTTGGACAATTAATATTTACTTTATTATTTTGTCTGAATCAAAACATAAAAAAGCGTATTGCCTATGAGTATCAATCAACGACAACCACTAAGTCAACGAAGTCAACCTCTGAGTCACCAGCAAGGAAGTCATCGGCTGGAAATCGTTCCTGAGTTATTACTTTTGCTATTTCCATATTTTTTGAAATCATCTAGGATATATTCGAACCTATCGACAGAACACCCAATATCTGGAAATGAAAACTGCCTTGAATTGTTTATACCAGAATAACTGATTAAAACAGTTGTTTTATCACATTCATATCGAGATAAGGAAAAAAGTTTCTCCAGATAATAAAAATCACAATAGATTTATTGCTGTATAAAAGTAGGATTTGATTGAATAGTAACACTTCAGAAAAAACAGTTGATATTTTATTGTACATATCGTAATGGAAAAGCTGGTGAGCATTTTTTTAAGTGATAGCTTCCATGAATTCACATTCACTCTTGAGTATTGAACGCCGAAAAGTCTGAGGAGATTCGCAACAATATCCATAAAGAAAAAATGGAGAATCTAAATGTTTTTTGTAGATTCGAGGATAATCGATCATGTATCTGAACTCATTGTTCTCTCAGCTACATTTGAATAATATTGTGACATGAACGATTCTAAGCACATTATGTGAAGACACCATAAAACGTATATTGAATTTCCTTCAAATAATTATCCTCATTCGAAACGAATGATATTGTCACACTTTCTATATAAGTTCTTCTCCACTCGTCAGTGCAAATGAATCGAAATCTACCTCATATTTTCTCGCATTGTTGACCTCTCAAAATAACGTAATACTTCGAAACAATAATATACAATTTATGTTTCACATTGAGCTTTCATTACAACTTTGTCGTGTGGGAGTGAGCTCATCGACATATTTTTTGTATAGTAGACCAAATGAAATAGGCTCGTTGTCACCATTTCCATCATTCTAGACTCTCGAACCTGAACTTGTTATTGTCTTTTTCATGAAGGTCAAATTTCACTATACCATTTTGTTTGTTTCTCAAGACCAACAAATCTAAAACTCACAACATGCTGTATGACACAGGCACTTACACAGTCGATAAAGTCGATAAAATCGCTCTTCTAGAAAAAAGTTTTTGATAGTGCGCCTTCAACTCCATGAGTTACTGGATTTGAAGAATAAAAAATACAAATAATAAAAGTGGAAGTCCAGATCTCGAATTCAAGTTGTAGGTTCGTTTGAACATTATATCGTAGGGTTACAAGCAAAACACACTGAGTCTTTTTTTGTTCTTTCGAGACATTCTTGTCATCTGGTCACCTTTTATGTAATTTCGTTAATGCAAAAACCAAGTCATCCGAGCAGTTCTTTGTATTTCATTTCAATGATCGTGTTCCCATTTAGTCAGTACTCACAATTTTTGTTCTGGAAAATACACTGAATTACTCAGTGGATATTTCTTGTGATTATATCATAAGGACGCCACTCAAAACACTGACTTAATGTAGGTACTGACTGAAGAACTTGCAAGAACCTGTAAAACAAAAATAAATAATTATTTTTCGACCCCCTATGGAACGGATCAGTTACATTGGTGCATTGGTTGAGTGATATTGAAAACGAAACATATCGACAAAATATTTTAACAATTGAGGGCTCAGCAAAGTTGCACAGGTGAGTGACTACAAAATGAATCTTTTTGTTCTGTTTTTTATCAGTTCGTTCAATCCAAGAATCAGTTCTACCAAATTATTATTATATTATTATTTCAGTTCTCCCAGCACTCTCATTTGTTCAGATGGATGAGGAACATAAAATTATTTGAAATTCATTAGAACGTATATTATTTCTCTTCTTTGCAGAATCCAACTCGCAAGGGTATCCAACAGAGTCAAATGAGAGAACTAATACCACATTGACTCCTTTAAGAAAGATGATTCTTCGCAAGGTGAGCTATTAATACTCAGTCGTAGAAAGAGACAGCGATTATAGTATTTCTCATTGATTGAATGTTTTAATTTGAAATTTCTGCATGAGCTTTGAAGTATCTCTAAGCAATGAGATGTCGAGTTACCTAGAAGAATTCTTGCATTTAATTAATTATTTAATTTTTTTGTTTCAGGTAGGTTGAGTCCAGGCAAGCAATCGTAAATAGGTGTTTCAGAATCTAGGCTCGAGAGCATTGATTCGGTTTTTCCCTACGAGTCTGTGTTACAAAATAATAGTGGTTTTTCAGACCAACATAATAATTATTTATAAGATACAAGAACTATAATTCTCCATGAAATATGGACGTAACTGGACCTAGCATTATCCAATCAGTGGAATTAGGAGCAGATATGGAGACGATTCTTAGAAAGATAAAGACTATGAGGCAGAAAACGATCATGGTATTTAAATGGAATGTGAAGAAGGTGACAAAGGTGAAGAGTTTGGAGCTGAACCTGTAGCAGAAGCAATGTTGAAGAACACAAGATAGAGTACTGCTAGACTTTCAACTTGAAAAAAAAATGATTGAAAAGACAGAAAAGAGTCAAGGTCAACCCTACAAAATCATAGGCGGATCAGTAGAAGTGAAATATCGACGACCTCGAGAAGGAGAAGAAAGCAAACAAAGAAGTAATGGAAAGTCATATTTTTTTCAAAAAAGGAGACTACAGATTAGGTTTTTCAATCGTTTTTTTGCAGAATTTGTGTGTATTCCGAACAACGATACTGAATGTTTTTCAAAATAGGAGTGAAAGTGGCGAATACGGTGAAGACGAAAATCAAGTGAACGAGGCCCACTACATAGGAATATTCAAACCTCCACCAGGATTCGAACGATTTGTTCAAGCACGGATATTAAAACCCTTACTGGAACTCATTTAACAATTGTTCCGCCCAGATGTTCATTAAAAACACCCACATATATCTATATAAACGAAGCGACGGAGGTACAACAACAACCTCTGCTTCTGCCAGATTGGGCAATACCGAAATTGCCGGCAATCAAATCTATGAAACCCATAAAAATCCAGGACATTCCACTGGACCAACTTTTGAGCAATGAAAAGAGGCCACTAGGCTCATACCCATAGAGCCACTGACGCATTCACCACCGGTTCACGTCTGGACCATACCCCTGTATATCTGTGTAATAATTTTTGTCTGCATGTTCATTCTATCCAAATACAACAACAAGAAGACAACGAACGAACCCGGAATGCAGCCTACCAGGAACATCAACCCAGCCCATACCTTTGGGAAGAAAAACATTTTTTCCGAAGAAAAATTAGTTTTTCTTCTTCGAGGAGAGAAGTTATGTTGCCCTCTAGCGCAACTCCAGCACTTCTTCACGGATCTCTTGTAAATCAATGCAAAAAGCCATATTTAGTGAAAAAAGTGGAAGAAGGGAGTTTTGAGAAAGCGATTTCCGCCTTTTTTTCTTTGCATTTTCTCTGAGAAGAAAAAGTAAAAAACACTCACTTTAGTTTTGCATTGAACTTATCTGTTGACTCAGTAGAAAAATAGATTAGTGCAACAAAGGATCGATTTTTTCAAATACATTTTATAAAATTTTTGTTTTTTGTATGAAGCCAGAGGCTGAAAATATACCACTGTGAATAAACGATGAGATTGGAACCTTAGGTGTAAAAGTGGAGTTTTTTTGAAGATATCAATTACCCTAACAGCAAACTGATATTATTTGCTCACGATGCTTGTTTCGCTGACAAGGTTAGCATTTTCAGGAGAAAAAAATTTATTTCAATTTTCTCCTGAAGATGCTAACCTTAGTAGCGAAACGCGCGTCGAGTGAAAATGTTTAACTTCCTAAAGGTCCAGATGGAATACACTCCATGTCCAGTTCATTACCCTCGATGGTCCAAGGCATGTCCCTTTTAGTGACCCAACACATCCATTTTTGGACATCAGGGTGAGGGGCGGTTGCCTGCAAGATCTCCCCCCTCGCCTGTGGTGTCAAGTCAAGGAGACTAGTTGCCAATAGATTCTACGCCCAGGCGTAAGCCGACGACGGGCTGTCCTAGGGACTAGCCCCTTCCAACGCGTGATTTATGACCAAATGCAATCCGCTTGCAGGAACATATAAAGGTGGTATGAGGAGGTCAGACTAAAATAGAGAAGATTGTCTCCAACAAGGGAAGAAATTTGGATGGTTTCAGATCACCAGTAATGGGTGAAACACCTCTAGAGCTGGCTAGCGAAGTAAAATACCTAGGAGTGGTACTGGACTCGAAGCTGAGTTGGGGAAGTCGAGAAGACGGTGATGGATCTATGGACTATGCGCTGGGCCGTGGGAGGGATTTGGGCTCTGAAACCTCACATCCCCCACTGGGACACGGCGGTAATCAGACCCAGTATCCTTCATGGAGTTGGTGGCCGAGAGTGTACCAGATAACCACAACCAACAAGCTGGGTAAAATACAACGACAAGCTTGTAGGAGAATAGCCGGTGCAATGAGGACGACCCCCTCGGCAGCTCTGGAAGTTCTGCTCCTCTGCCATATCTCTCAACTCGTATGAAAAAGGAAACGATTGCGTCCCATCTCAGGATACGAAACTCAGGAAACTAGCTAGGAGATGGGTACCCAGGGCACACCGAGATCACAATCGTAGCGGAGAAAGAAATCCCACTATCCACTATAAAAGTGACACAGACAGAGGCCAGGTGGAAATTGGCGCTCTGAACGCAACCAAAACCAGATCTGAAGGGTCTTGCGACAGAAAAAGAAATTACGCACTTGACATAACAAGGAGACTTGTAACAACGGCACTGAATGAGTGGACCGTCAAAACATCAGGAAAAGAGTGGAGAGGAAGAGACAGCTGCAGGCTGTCGAAGTAGGGCAAGAACGGCCAAGATATTGAAGCTAAGCCGCAAAAAACTCTGACTCTTAGTGGGAGCTCCAACCGGACACTGCGGCCTCAGGAGAGTTGAGGCGGACTGACTCTGCATGGAATGTGGAGAAGAGGAAGACTCCTTCCACTTTCTCTGCGAATGTGGAACATATAGCGGGCTGAGAAAAAACGTCTTCAGAGCCGCCACTATCAAGGAAGAGAAATTGCACTCTTTGCTATCGAAGGATATTTCGATCTTCATAAGAAGGTAGAAGAGGTGTGAACAGGTATCCGCCATTAGGTGAGTGAGTAAAGATGCCGAGATTTGCGGAAAGGGCCCACTGGGGCCTAGTTGCTGACGCTTGCATCCCCCACCCTTTTGCATATGCATTTATCAAAAATGCTGCGAATGGGACCGGAAAGACTACTACTGAATTGGAAATCGAAGGCACTGAATTGGAAGTGAAGCACATTTTCCCTAATTATGAAATTCATTTCAGTCAATTGCAATCCATCAATAATCATGATGCCCTAGCGAAAATGGAAAATTCATGAAATTCCCGCATTGACTGGAGGATCAACGAAACAAATTTGGGCTGTTAAAACTTGTTCTGCCATTTAGAGTCCTCGATATATCATCACGGTAATCCAAACAGATCGTATGGACAACTTGCATGAATATCCCACCTAATTCGATAATACCGATGAAATGAACATCAGATTGACTTCGAACAGTGACATCTACCCACACGAGCAAATGAGATTGAATTTAGGAAAGACCGATTTCATTGAGGAACATCGCACATACACCAACTTCTACTTCAGCTACATGAACACTCCGAGAAAACAACCACTACTCGATTATGTAACATTCAAAGTGCGAGCTATTTTCGTAATAAATGTTTCCGAACTGAATTCGTGAAGTTGAGTATGGTGGATGTGAAGCTCGATATTGGAGCTATCGATAGGTTTCCGGCTACACACGTGCCTACTGTGTCATCATTCATGATTGTAAACACCAGTACCTGTTTGTAACTTCAACTATTACCTACCGAATTTGTTTAATATATACATAGCCGAAATAGCTCATTGTTTGGCAATTTTTGACACCGAAATCTATATCCGAACCAAACGACCAAATCAATCGAACATGTACAATGAGGCCTCAAATAGGTATTTATCATTACTCATGAAATGAATTGATTAATTGATTGCTACCAATCTAACCTCAGACTGGGAATTACATTAAACAAAAAGCTGATCTCAATCTTCAAATCTTCTGTCATAGTGGTTACAGTGGTTAACAGATCATTATCAATTTTCGAATTTTCTGTCGTTTTGGTTGTAGTGGTCAATTGATGTCATAATCAGTTATTGAATTGAACTGGCCGATACTTGATGGAAATCCATATTAACAAAAATATATTACAGTTTCCTGTATGATTTCCACTTACATTGTAAGTGTAAGTGGAAATCATACAGGAAACTGTAATATATTTTTTTTTTGATTATCAGTTATTATTGCAATGAAAATTTGTTTCTGTGGAAATGCCAACTAAAAATGTCAGGAACCAACGAGCACATGCTCCAAACGCCAATGCCCCCTAGCCACCAACCTGAGGACGATACATTTAACCTGACGACCACCAGACCCCTCCTCGAACGCACGGCCACCAATCAGCAGACACCAAGTAAACCAATAGTAGGTGACACCACGAACAGCTCCAAAATTTTTCCACGCTTCCCAGGCCCACCACCCTATAGTTTTCACTTTCCCATTGCAACCATATTTTCTTCAACATCGAACAGCCCCCGGGAACCCCCCAAGAACCTCCAGAAGCTCAAACGTGCCAAATGTTCCTCATTCGCTGCCCATATACTATGTTGTTCCTGCGATATATCGTAGAATCATTATAGTGTCTCCAATCTCAACGTTTATATTGACCATAAGAAATTATATATAATAGTATAACATACAAACTTTTTTCAAATGAGAAGGTAATATTGCACCTTCTACTTAAGCAAATGAATACATCCGTTTTTTGTCAACACCTCATTTGACCTTCTTCGACCAAATCCGAGTTCAGATTCAGCGGCATTAGTTCAAAATGGTTGTAGGGTTTTTACAGTGTCTGGTCTAACAATAATATTGGGATCAGAAATAATAAATCGTATGTTTAATGATTCTATAATCATACCTGGTTGAATCCGATCTTTGCGATTTGTTTTGGTGGCAATTATAACAATAGTAATACGTTACAGGGCAGACACATCCACTTGTAACGAACACGCTTGCTTTCTATTTCAAAAACAGGGGAACCACCCATCCACTTTCTGTAATTTAGGTATAAATTACACCAAACGCCCAAACTAGCTCAATATCATTGACAATACAGACAAGAAAGATGCACGACTTTTCTTCTGATTATTCATCATTTTGGGTAGTGACGTTTTGGAGCTGAGAGTCTCAACCGAACAAATGAAAATGACTGACAATCTATCGGAAATATATTCTTTGCGCTTCAAACTACGAAGAGAGCAATAGTATATACTTTATGAGGCGGGAAGCTGCTTTTCTTGTCTCCCCCTATTATCGGTAATCACTCTTTCTCTTCTTTTCCAAATTTTCTTTTTTCTTCCTAATTTTAACCAATATCTTCTTTTTTTTATATAACTTCTTTCTTTTTTATTAATTTTTTTTTTTTTTTTTTTCTTTTTTCTTTTTTTTTTTTTTTTTTTTTTTTTTTTTTTTTTTTTTCCTTCCCCTTTGAAAAACCCTTCCTTTTTCCTCTTTTTGTTTCCTTTTTTCCTTTTTCTCCCCCCTTTTTTATTTTTTTTCTTTTTTCTTTTTCCCTCTTTTTTTTTATTTCATTTATTCTTTTTTTTATTTTAAATAAAAATCTTTCTCTTTATTTTTAAATATTAATTTATTTTATTTTCTCGACATTACAAAGAACACTAATTCTTTTTTTTGTTTTTTATATTTAAATATAAAATTTTTTTTTCTTTTCTTTTTTTATGGGTCTGGGCTGTGGATAGAATAAATAAAATCCCCCCTCCTCCCCCCTTTTCCCCTTTTCCCTGATCTCCGCCGCCCTTTTCTCCCCACCGCCCCCCCTCCCTCCCCTCCCTCTCTTCCCCTCGCTCTGACTCCCGCTCGGGGCCGACTGGCGGAAAGCCCCCCCCCCCTTCCCTCCCCCCCCTAAAATACATTCCCCTACTGGCGTCTTTTTGTTGATCGGTCTTTGACAAACAATTTCCAGTGGCAGTCATTCGAATTTCTATTTGTGCCTCTTTCTACCAACTATGTGTAATTCAATACATTGTTGCCAACTCTTTTCAATTTTTCAACATAGTGAAATCGGCCACTCTGAAAGTCAGTAGGTCTCACACTGTCAAGATCGAATATTTCTCCAAGGCTTCAATTCTGTGTTTTATATGTTTATTGACGAGACTGTATGAAAATGGTTATAATCAATCGTTTTACAGTTATCAGCTTGGTTCTTCACCCTGGCCATCTCTGGAACTATATTATCAGTACAGCCGATGACGAAACACCACCCAGAAAAAAAGTCAAGGGGTGTAGCGATATGGGGAATAATAGGAGAATCATATGGAAAACAAACGGGAGGATTGATAGCGGGATCATATGGAAAAATATCTGGGGGAATGATGGGAGGATCAAATGAAAAACCAACGGGAGGATCAATAGGGGGATCGTATGGAAAAGTAACAAGAAAAATGATAGAAGGATCAATAGCGGATTCATATGGAAAACCAATAGGAGGAATGACGGAAGGATCGATGTGGGGATCGTATGGAGAACAAACAGGGGAAATGATGGGAGGATCAAATGAAAAAACAACGGGAGGATCAATAGGGGGACCGTATGAAAATCCAACAGGAGGAATGATGGGGGAATCAATAGGGGGATATTATGGAAAACCAACAGGAGGAATTATGGGAGGATCGGTAGGAGGAACGTATGGAAAACCAACAGGTGGAATGATGGGAGGATCGATGGGGAAATTGTTTGAAGAACTGACAGAAGAAATGATAGTAGTATCAAATGAAAAATCATCTGGAGGATCAAGATGGGAAAGGTATGAAAAGCTAACAGGCGGAACGATGGGAGGATCAATAAGGGAATTGTATGAAAAACTAACTGGAGGAATGATGGAAGGATCAATAGGGGGATTGTACGGAAAACAAACAGGAGAAATAATGGAAGGATCAATGAGGAAATGGTTTGAAAAAATAATAGAAGAAATGAAAGTATTCTCAAATGATAAATCAACGGGGGGATCAATAGGGGAAACATATAAAAAACCAACAGGGGGAATGATGGGAGGATCAATAGGGGGAACATATGAACAACCAACAGGGGGAATGATGGGAGGATCAATAGGGGAAACATATGAAAAACCAACAGGGGGAATGATGGGAGAATCGATAGGGGAATTGTATGAAAAACTAACAGGCGAAATGATGAAAGGATCAATAGGGGGATCGTACGGAGACCAAACAGGAGAAATAATGAAAGGATCACATAAAAATCCAACGGGGGGATCAATAGGGGGATCGTACGGAAAACAAACAGGAGAAATAATGGGAGGATCATATAAAAATCCAACGGGGGGATCAATAGGGGGATCGCATGGAGCACCAACAGGGGGCATGATAGGAGGATCAACAGGGGGACCGTATGGAAAACCAACAGGAGGAATTATGGGAGAATCATTAGGGGAATCGTATGGAAAACCAATAGGAGGAATGATGGAGGGGTTGTATGAAGAATTAACAGGCGAAATGATTGTAGAATCAAATGAGAAGCAAAAGAAAGGATCAATAGGGGTATCGTATGGAAAACCAATGGTGAAAATGATGGAAGAATTAATAGAAGGATCGTATGGAATACCAACAGGAGGATTGATGGAAGGATCATATGGAGAAAAAACCAGAAGGGTCTTCTATGAGACAAGCAGTTGACTCAAATGGGAGACCAACTGGGGAATCAAAGGAATGTCCATGTGTCATTCCAACAGAGGGATCAGTGTATGAAGCGAGACATTCCGGAGGCAAAACAGAAGGAGAACATCATGTTGACCATGCATTGGGATACGGACATGGTTACGGAGGATCATTTGATCATGGCATTCATGTATAATACAAAATATTCGTAGGTTCCTTGGGATGAGAAACAAAGAAAGATTTGGAAATATAATTTTTGATCGACAAATAAGTGCTTATTGAGTTTTATTGCATAAAGATAGACTGGAAGTTTCATGGCATTTCACTTGATTGAATTTCTGAAATGGTTTGTTGCTACTCAACACATTTCGGAAAATAGATGGATACGTTTATATTGGTATATATTGGGTTTACCAATATAAAGTTTCCGTTGTGAGTCACAACACCTATATTTCCTTCTCAAATGTGAACAAAAAACTCTATATATAGGCAAGAATTTTCACCAAAGGCAATGTTTAGTTCGACAAATGACGGTATCGAATGACAAATATCTGGGAAGGAAGGAGTTGGCGCTAGGGTTCCACGTTCGACTGACAATTCGAGGGGCGTGGGTTCGACTCCACAACGGGCAGAGGTTTTTCTTTGAGAACTTGGCTCAGTCGTGTTGGGAAATGACTCTCCACGTTCCATGATTGACGAGTCCGCGATCAACCATACTGCTCCTGAGGTATGGCGTAGGGAGTTAGTAGCAGGCCTACTTGCTGAAGGACTTCGAAAACAGTCGATGGCGTTTGGTACACAGGGTGAATCACGGTGGATACCACATCAGACGTTCCTGGTGAACCGGGCAACGGATTACTTGGAAAATTCATTGGAGGGTTTATTCGAGCATTCTCTACCCAACTGAAATATTTTTGATAATGCTGTTCTGCAAAAAGTAGTAGCAACTCCAATTCTTGAAATTGAACACCCTGTTTATGATATTATTATTGGAATTCACAACATTAATCCCACAACTTTCCTTGCTATTTGTCTGTACCTATCAGTTACCGCTTTCGAAATATCAATTGACTCCAATTTGTTTCTTCGGAAATCATGACCTCTCAAAATGCTAATATCTTTAAGTTAAGAAGTACTATGGTATTGAAATTTGTTATGGAGTTGGTGGCTTCCACACTCTAGCCTTATCTCCGTTACTTCAACACAAGATGGTACAGAAATACTTTTTTGCTTTTGTTTCAAAAAGTGACTGAAAGTAGAATATTTCGAATGAAACATCCCGTATATTATTGTAGATTCTGGAAGCTGTTAACATTTGCTTTCTTTCTATTCATGTCATGCGTATACCTAACTAGTCAAGTTTCGGATTTATGAGCTTTTATTTATGAAAATTCGATAAAACACGAAAAAATTCGAAAGTGAAAATTTCGATTCGAATAATACTTATGAAAAAGTAAAACAATCATGTGTAATATTTCGAAATTCATCCGATTTGCTGGCCGTTCACTTCCAAACACTTCAAAATGCGGGTGTTCACTCACAGCTTCGCTCGTGGCATATCTGATTTCATTGGGATCCAAACCCTCAAAGGTTTGGGTAACCCTTTCTAATAATTCATTTCTCGAACGCACGAGGGTTTTGTAAACTTTGTCTTCAAACATTCCCCACAGATGAAAATCTAATGGATCAAGATCGGGTGATCTCGCTGACCAATTCAATGGTCCAGTTCGGCACTTACTTTTATGGTACAATGTGCAGGAGCTCTGTCTAGTTGGTACCAACAGTTCCGATATTCATCGAGTGGTAGATTATCGATGAAGCTCTCCACTGTAATCTTCAAAATATTCAGGTAGCTTCTGGATGTTGATGATTTCGTATATCGCGCAACTCGAATTGTTGTCCATAGCATGAAGAATAGATTAAAACTGAATTTTTCTTGGATTCCGGCTTCTATTGTGACTTGAAAATTTTCACCAGACCCATAATCACAATTTTTTCGCCATCGAAAATTCCGATTCATCAATCCAACTAATTTTATTTGAAGAAAAATATCTTCTTGAATGCGTATCAAAAACATTTCACAAAATTTAACTCTCTGTTGAGGGTCTTCAGTTCATTGCTTGAATTTCAGTCATCGGAATTAGTAAGCACTCTCGAATTTGAACGCTGGCCACTCTTGCGCTTAGCGAAACGTTCGGAAGAAATGCCTCCAAAATGAACGACGGCCTTCTAGTCCGAAGTACAAGTGAGTCATCTTGGTGCTGAATGTTGATCCAAATCAGAAATGTCTACATTGGCGGCCCTTGATACTAATAACCTCGGCCGCGAAAGCCTCAACCATCCATGAGAACTTCGTTTGAATAGTTTTGTTCCATCGTTTTGAGGTTATTTGAAACTTCTGTACAAATAAGAACAATGAACTGATTCTGACACTAAAACACTTCAAATTTTGACAGAAAATTGTATCCGACTGTCAATATGATTATGGTCCGATTACTCATACTTATTATCATAATTTCCTGGAGAGAACATATTCAACAGAAGTGAATACGAAAATGTCAATACCATTATAGTAGATTGTCACAACTCTATTGTCGAATAGTAATCATGGCCTGCTTACAAAATACCGAATGGGAATACCATCTGGAGAGACATTTTCATAAATAAATGCCCATAAGTGCGAAACTTGACTGGTTAGGTACGCATAATATACACAGAAAGAAAGCAAATTTCAACAGCTTCCTGAATTTTCAATAATATAATGGGTGTTCCATTTGAAATAATCAACTCGCAGCCACTTTTTAAAGCAAACGAAAAAACTGTATTTTTAACCACTCTGTATTGAAGTAACGGAGATAAGGCTGGAGTGTGGGAAGCCTCCAAGTATCACCCAACTCCAAACCAAATTTTAAAACCATAGTATTTCTTGACTCAGAGATATCAGCATTTTTAGAGATCATGATTTCCAAAGGATAGTATTGAAAACAATTCAATTTCGAACACGGTAACTGATAGGTATAGAGAAATATCAAGGAAAATTGTAGGGTTATAGTTGTGGATTCCAAAAATAATGTTATATACAGGGTGTTTCATTTGAAAAATCAAAGTTGCTACTACTTTCTAATAGAAATGGCAACACCGCATTGTCAAAAATGTTTTAGTTGGGTAGAGAATGTTCGAATAATACCTCCACTGATTTTCTAAGTGATCCGTTGTCTGGTTCACTAGAAACGTTTAATGTGGCATCCACCGTGAAACACCTTGTATAATACCATGAATCACTTTTACTATCACTATGTGAAAAGCTACTATTTTGAGAGAATGATTGGCCGAGTGCAGGACGGAATCATATTTTTATTGAACCTTTCAAATTGAATTTGTTATTTCCGATAGATAGATAATAGCAGTGTTTGTCGGATTATCGGTTATAATTGCACGAGTGCATAAAAATTACCGATAATTTTGTAAGAAAGCGTGATATCTGAAATTTGCAAGAGTTTATTTTCATATTTTGGCGAAAGTGTCCGAAGGACGGGGGCTCTTTTACAAAATATGAAAATAACCGAATGCAATTTGTATAAGATATCACGCTTGAATGCAAAATTATATGGTCATTTTTATGCACGAATGTAATTCATTGAAATATTTCATTGGAATAAAGAAATTCTCAAGGAAATGTTATATTTTGTTCATTTTACTTTCCTCTTTAAATGGTATGGAGTACTCACCTAAACGCGGAATGTTTTTCTATTTTTGAAGTCTATCTGACATTTATTTGTGTTATTTACTGACGTCTAGCGATACGGTTTCAAATGTGTTGTTATGGTGACTTGATACAATGCAATTACCGCTGTAATTTCTCGATACAATGTAATTACCGCTGTTCAGAGTTGATCAGATTGAGCTAATCGTTTGAATCAGCTTATTTTTTTCCAACCCCAGTCCGTGACAAAACCGATTATTCTTCAATCCCGATTCGAGTGCGGATTTCATGATAAAAATAAACAGAGTTCACACTTGAAGACCGATCGAGTAAGAATATCAAATTTGAGTACAATTATCACTGGTCCTCATTTCGAAACGATAACAACCCCATACTCATTGAACGAAATTCAAATCTTTTTGCACAGTTAGGTATACGACAGCGAGCAATTGAGTTCGGAAGAGGCCATTGTTGCATATATTGCAACATCTTTCCTGTTGGTATGAAAATATGTTTCTGTCATGATTTCTATAGGAATGAAGAACGCGACCAATTTTCAACAATATCAATCCTTTTTTTGAAATTCTGCGGAATAATATCAGAATCGAAAGTACAAATCAGAGCAGTATGTAATTGTTTACGTTTTCACCCCAAACATTATTTGCTCATAATAACGCAGTACAATACCTAACTCATTCACATGCGCAATACAAAAAAACGATGACGGGTTATCACCAGATTTTTAATTTCTGATTCTTTCTTTCAATTCATTATAATACTATCTCCGGTATTTTCATGGTGTGATATTCTCAATCATACTTCATCCCTTCAACCTCATTTCAATTCGAATCTTTCATCATGTTATTTATCATTTTCAATTAGAATTTTTCATATTTCATATTCAATATTTGAATATTTTCATTACATTTCATGATTTTCATACTTGATGAGGATTATATTGTAATGTAATTTTTTTATCTTTTAGAATATCAGTTTCATATTATCATCATATTATCCTGTTATGGTATTGTCATAGTCATATCATGCCAGGAGAAGAAGCTATTGTATAGTGGTTTTCTGAGCTGTCTGGTAAAATGCACACAATTGAGTTTTTGCCAATTCCATCAGTCACTTTTTTGACATCCTCTTTCCTACTCTATGAAAATCAAAAACTGGTTGAACTCTCATCATGACAAAAATATAAAGAAAATGTTGGGAATTCTACAAATTGATATGACGTGGAGTGGAACTGTTACAAGTATTTTCAGTTTTTTACATCATACTCACTCTGCACCAAGAGAGTGATGTTGAAATAGAATATTGAAGTCGATAACAATAGTCGATTTTCGTTTCCATGATTTGGTTCTATCATTTTTCAAATCACGAAAGGATGTAAAAGTTCTCATTAATGTCCGCCTTTAAATTTTTTTCATATACAGACTAGCCTTGTTTTCCGTTTTTAGCTATTCCCACTCTGCATTATGCTACGTATCACACTTGATATATTTTCAACCGTCTTGATACATTATCACCATTCTGCCTATTTCAACTCATTCCTTCGATGATCTCTTTCGAAAATACGGAAGTCATAAACAGATCCGTATTTTACCTCTGAGTTTTTCATTGTTCGAACAATGGTGATAGTCGCAATGGACCGAAACGGTTGATAATCAATATAATGTGATACATTACCGAATGTACGAGGATGGGGAAAGCTACAAAATTTCACAGAAATTAATGCAAATCAATGAAAGGAATGATACAGGTTATTTTCGGGCATAACGCTCTTTCAAAAATTCATGAAGCCAAATGTAATTGTATATTTTTTTACATACAGGAAAAGTGAAGGAGATCGTGGAAACATAGTTCAACAATTTCGATTCAGTTAGTATTTTTTGCAGAACCCTTTCCTCGAATCAAGTACAGCGTTTGGTTGACCTGTGGAATACGCAACTCTTGTGATCCAAACGACGTTCTCACCTTGAGAGTTTTCTAAATTGTAATATTGGTTCACTGAAAAAAATTCAGTCCGTAAAATGTACTTTGTGGAATTGAAAATACAACTCTGCCGTCAATTTGTCGATAACAACCTGGTAACGAGTATTGTAATTGAAAAGGGATAGTTTTCGATTTTCTAAAGAGACACACACCGCCCACTAAGCAGAATATAACGACCTAATGAGTTTTCTATGAATCCACAAGGTCGAAATGTTGGGTTCTGAAGCTTCATTTTTGTTGAATGATTAGACTATTATCCATGGTTGTATTCATTCACTTTATAGATATCAGCCTGTCTAGTCATTCTGACCATCTCTGAAGCAGTAACATCAACAATCTACATCAGCGGCCACTATCCAGGAGCTGTTGGAGAAGTAGTGGCCGAATTGGTGAAAGGATTGATGGATGGAACAATAAAAGATGGGTCAGTGAACGGGTATGATGGAAGACAATATAAAGAATCGGTGTATGGTTCACAAAGGAAGGGTTATATCAAGGAAGAATATGGAGGAAAAGTGGAAGGAGGATACCATGGACATTCAGTGGAACATGGACATCATTCTGGGGGTGTAATTAATGTCCGTATCAATTTATAATTTAGAAGATCCACCAGTTTCCTGGGTACAATCTAGATTACAACGAATGAACTGTAGACATGTTGATTAAAGTGAATAATTGAAAAAAATGATTGAGCCAGACTGGATTGGACTATCTCACCCAATATTTTTTTCCTGGAATGATATTCGCATGAATTAGACATTTTGAACTGTATCATTTAGGAAGCTGAGAGTAGATTTACCGCTGATAGTATGGGAAAATATTCCCCCTGATGAGGCATTTTGAACAGTATTTCAATCTTGGATTGATTTTTGGTGGAGAAATTAGGTGCTAGAAGGCAGGCGGGGGTTATCGTTTCAATAATTGTTTCCGGATAATTTTTTTTTGGGTTACCTTCTTGAAAAAATCTGAAGTAATCAAAATGATCTGGAATAAAATAAGTTGGATCTCTCCAGTAGTGTGTTGCCTATCAAGAAGTTAAAGAGGGAGGTGGAGAAATTCAGGAAATGGAGCCAGGAATGTCTTTTAGACATGAGAGTTTGCGGTCCTACAGCTTTGAAAATATTCTACTGAAAAGGTATCTGTGAAAAGTACTGTACAAGCACAGAACAGTCTCTTCCGAATGAACAGTTTCTTCGTATGTGAGATGATGGCCACGGATTCGAATTTGGTATCTTATGATGACAGCATCGCTTATGTGAGATGATGGTCAAAAAAAACTGCTGTTCCATATTATATCAAATGAAGAATTTGGCGTCCTATGATAACATTGTTGCGCAAATGAGATGATGGAAAACAGATCTGAAGTTGACTCTGTTATATGTCAATTAATAGTTGACGAATTTGAATTTGGCACCTTATGACGATATCATCGCGCATGTGATATGCAGATGAATGATTCGAAGTTCTGATTGTATTGCCAGAAATATTTGGGCATGGTGAGGATTCAGAGATTTGACGGCAGGAATTCGAAAGAAAGTGTGGATGATACGGAAGAAGGAATTGTTTCAGTTCCAGATTGAGCAATCCAACCGTTGTACACCCAATTCCGGAGTAAAACTTACTCTGGTATCCAGCAGGTTATCAAAAAGGCGTCTACAAGTAACGGCCATAGCACAACACTTCTTCCTATCTTCCTGCCGTATCATCCCCAAGTCGGAGTTAACATACTCTATAATTGTTCGTACAACATGATTTGGAAAGTGTGATTTTTTCCTGGGCTTCCAAATTCAATTCTCCCAATGGTGTAATTGAAAACAGGATATTTTCAAATTATAAATTCATGAGTTCCGGCATCTCATTTGAAATTTCTATCAATTCCAAATACTGATTGATGAATATACATCATTCTACCGATTCATGGATATATACAAAATGGGACTCACTTTTATAAGTGTTGCATGAGACACATATTGTAATTCGATATTTGACAAAGATTTCACTTCTTGGTACTTGCCATTGAGCATTTCAGAAGGATAAGTTTGCTTCCGTAGAGTCTTGACATTATAAAAGGTGAGGCAAGCATACATTATTTTTCCCTGGATCTTCTGGTGCGGCCAGAACACAGCACAGCATTTCGAAAAGTACCAGATGCATGTAGGGCCTCACATTTCACATTGAATCAAGTGAACTGAACTTCACGAGTCCAAAATGACATCGGAAAATGATGCTCGTCATACAAGAAACCTTGGAGAAGGCAATGAATGAATGAAAATGTTAGAAAAAAAATTATATGTGCAGGTATATTTACTAGTCAAAGTGCTCGACCTACCTCGGCGGTTTACGCGCAATTATTAGCGAAATGTCTATCAGAATCATGGTCATGAGGAACTGAAACTTTCACATAATAAGAAGAATCGACGTATGCTAAGAGCTGAAAGCATTGTAGCCCCATGGGAAAAATGAAGGTAAAAGTTACATTCCCCCAGAATTACATTGAGGCAAATAGAAATCTTGTTATATCTCTCCAGATCATATAACATAAAATAAGACATGCCTCATTTTATGTTACATGATCAGGATAGATATCACAAGATTTCTATTTGCCTCAATTGTCAGATGATAAAGCGATAATTGAAAGGGAAATTATGAGAATTATGTTATTCTCAGGAAATAATAACATTATTCAAAATTTGTTCAGATCATTTTCAAACATCTGCCAATTTGTTCTATGAGGACGTCACTCGAAGATTGAATGACATACCTGGAAGGAAATTCTTCTTTATTATAGGAGAAGCCACGTTCGATTAGACCAACCCTCCACAATGACAATAATATATTTTTGGGTTACCCTCTCCTTATATAATTTAGTTTTTGATGCTTCACCATCATCACAATCATACAATAAAGTAATGTGTAGTGCAAGCCTTACGGAGAACCGTTAGAGGGTATATTCATAGTGAGCAGTAGAAGGGAGTGAAGAAACGAAGATCTAGAGATTCAGAGTCCTAATTCTGGAGTCATGCAGATTCATTTTCACACGTATACAATGGCATGAGGCGATATGAACTAGAAGCATTGATTTGCAACACAATATCAATATCGTTTAGGTTTGAACTCGAGAATACAGACCCAGGCAGTTGGATCGGAAAATAATGAAGTCGGATCGATGCATCATTCGAAGTCGAACTGTGGACTCGTGATTGACTCTCAGTTTTATTATCATTATTACATATAAATGAAGGCTAATGACAGAGTCATTTGTAAGCCTAAAAGCGAAAAAAATCCATTCAATGCATGCAAAAAGAAAAATAATTAATATATTCATATAAGCGATCACGCAAATAAGCAAATGTCTAGTTTGTTTTTGGAACTTTTCACCCTTTACCGTGAAATTGAGTTGTTCCATCCAGTTTGTAGGTGTATTTTCAGAAGTATCATCAGTCCTGAGTGTTTCATCATTCTACCTTGATAATTACGGAAGTTACGGGAGTGTTCAAATGAAAAGTGAGGACCCTGTATATCTATCGGAAGTTGTACATCGAAACAAAGTCTCATAGCAACTTCAATATTACCATTGAAGAATGAGCGATTAGAAAAAATACAGTTCTATACTGAATTGATCGCTGTCTCGTGGTAGTTCATATAAGTTATCAATGAAATATATGCGACGTCACTAGGAAACATATAAATGAATCTATGATGTAAAAAATGGAGCCCTCAATGCTATCTATCGGTAGTTTCCATACATTCAGATTGAATGTTCATAAGGTTGGCTAATCATCCTATTTTTCCATAAATAATGGCACAATGCTAACGCAAAACTTTTTCTGAAAAATTGAATAATTGACAGTCCATATCTCACACTTCTAAAATTCGATTCGGACGATTCCTCAGTCACTACTGTTTTGATATGACCTCATAGTTTACCTAAAACTGATGTAAAAGAATCTCATGATTGATTTCATAGTGACAATTTCATCACAACGATGATTATGGCTGCAATGGCACATACTTCTTCATGTCTGTAAAACCACACCTGTTTTTTTTTCTCGCTGGAATTTGAAACAACAGGAATCGTCCGTGTTGTTCAACTATCATTCGACCATTACAAGTACTGACAATGCACTGTCACGGAATGTAGTGTTATTAAGATTTCATTCCATATACGTTACCCTAAGGCTTATTTATTCGTTGTGTGAGGAATGGTTTGATATGAGGTTGAGACAGTAGGGGCGTTTGAGTAAAGCAATTTTTGCGAGTAACAATTGAATTATTATCCCACTGTCCATTAACTAGTTGCGCCATATTCAATTGGACAAAGTTGTGAAATGTTACCAAAAGCAGGTTTCCTTAGAAAAATCTCAGAATGATTGTATACAGTTATGATTGTGTAATAAATTATTTTCTGCCTAATGAATAATGACACCACACGCCATAGTTTATATTTTACACCACTACTAATATATCCACTCCTTTGTAATTCAACGTTATTTCAACTAATTCTTCAGATTCCATTGTTTTTATTGAACTTCGTGGATTAATCAACTTTAATCAACAATCGAAATTCAAGACACAACTTTTGAAGTTAGTTCTGAAATTTTTCTCTCCGTTCACCAGCTGACGAATGTCAACCCTCAGAAGTCGAAACTTGTGCAAGCAATGGATTAACGAGGCCTCAACTATTAAAGTTTGAATCCCAGCACCAAATATGTTGAATTTTAATAACATGTCAAAGTACTAGCCAGTCAATACCGACCTGAAACCACGGTATCTGATTTTACATACCGTTGACGTCGGCGACGAAAATATTCATACCAATGGTCGCCAAAACGCGTTGGTATGCAAATGGTACTTACCGTTACATAACTGGTATCTCGTGACAAAATGTCACAGACCACCCTACATATTTCACAAGATGCATCAACACCCTGGTTTGAAATATATGTATTCTTAAACCAGCTGATGAACCCACAGAAGTCGAAACTTGTGCGAGCAATAGGGGCCTCATATTTCAACGTGTGGATCACTGCACGGTGGCCCGGCGGAAAATAGAACCCCGGTGATTCGCTTGATAGGCAGACGTGCTCACCTCTACACATTCTGAAGAATCACTGCGAGAGATAACGAAGAGATGGGCACCTCATGAATATGGTAACGTCACATTTATAGGTTATGTTCATCGGTATTCCGCTTTATAGACAGACGTAGAGGTACTGCACTACCTAGAACCACCAATTCAATCTGAAGAAATTCTTCTAGAGATTGGTAACAGAGGCACACTTCATCTGCCAACGCCACATCAATAATTAATATTAATAATTTGTTCATGAACGTGTCACATCATATTTGATAATTTTTGAATCTTTTTAAGTAATTTCTCAATTTAATTTTCATAGGTTGTGTTCATGAATTCGTCACATAATACCTGAAAATTTTCAATTCCTGTTACGTAATTTCTCAATTCGCCGCTAGCTTGAATCCAACTCGATCATTCATTTTTATTTTATGAATTTAGAACATTCATGGACAATATTGAACTGAACTCAATTCAAAATCTATAGGGTCTATTGCCCTACATGGATTTCATTCATGAGAGCATGGTGTTGTGTTTTGTTCCGATAAATATGACACGTAAATCATCAATATGATTTGTGCACGCAAACAATGAAATTTCAATTCGAATAATTCAAGAATGAGTGAAAATTTATTTTCATAATAGTAACATCCTCACTCCCCAGTTCAACGTAAAGTTTGTAATGATATAAAAGATTCCTGTACTCACTATCAATAAGTTTGCGAAACAACAACACGTGTTTTTAACATCCTGCTTTAGAAAACTTTTGTATAGCGAAATACGTGTCGCACTTCTGTAAGCCCAGCGTTGATTAAAATCGTAAAGGAAACTGTGATATTGGCTGTCGTTTTCTGACCACAGTAGATTTATTTAGCATAAAAATAATAATAAATTTGTGACAAGAATCAATTCTGAGAATAAGAGGTCAAGATGAAGTATTACGTATTTGAATTTAATTGACAGCAAAAAGGTAAAATGATACATTAACAAAACAATTTTGAAAATGTAGGAAATAGTTAAACTCGCATGAATTTCTGGTTTTCTCGTCTATTGGAAACCATTCCAGCAGTTATCTAAATCAGTTTAACCGTTTCCTGCATTTTCAAAATGGTTGTTATAGTCTTATTTTACCTTTTTACTGTCTATTTAATTTGAATACACACCAATACTAGTCACAAATTCCATTAAATCTTAATGTGTTTGTGTATATATATATGATTTACCGTAACCTTGAAGTGCCCTGAAGATGACTTTATAAAGGTCGAAACGTCGGCATCGAAATAAAAGTGGTTTTAGTTATTCGACCTAACCTCACACATCCCCCAGCTAAATGAAACTGTGATATTTTCTGTCAGTTTATCATCAATCAGACATCATTTGTCGTTACCTAGGTCTCTAGGTCGGTCACCGCCCTTCACATTCGAAATATTGATGAAAATTTATTGGGAAGGGTGGGAATCAATATCAACGGCGTATACATTTATGAATTATGGCCATGGAAGAATTAAATACATTTTGGAACGTGGTTCAGAATAGAGATTATTTGTAATGAACCCATAGACATATATGAAATTTTTTTCCCTCGGCATGGAAGAATTATATTGTTGTTCCTCTGAGATTCAATGTAAATATTGATTTCATCCATGTCTGGAAACTTTGAGGGTCCGTGATATATTTCATATTCGACATAATTTTTTATATGACTAGAGGTGTTTTATTCCTGGCAATGTAATTTTAAGTCAATATCCATCGAAATAAGTGCATGATTGGTATGGGAAAGAGTACAATTAACTAAACACATGGAACATTTTCATGTGAAATGCATCCTAAAATAAATTCAGCAACGAGAATGTGCAGCAGATAACCAAATTAATGATATTCAACTATGATTAGGGCCATTAGGGTTTTCGCAGTCACAATTTACATTCATTATCGGAATAAACGGGCGCTATACAATCCATGCATAGCCAATGAATAACATTAAAAACGTCTGTGACCGTTATTTAGCACTCAATTGCTATTTATTTCATTAGGATCGTTTAAAATTCAGCAAATTTCATTATTTATGTCTGAAAGGCGAATTCGAAATAACTTATGGAGTGTATGCAAACTGAATGCGATTAACTGTCGTTATTATTTGATGATGACTATCAAAAACAGACATGATTTCAGTTGCTTAATGTGGTAAATGTCTAAATACAACCATCCTAGGCCACTCGAAACTACATAACGACTTTGAATTCGTAGTTATCACCAGAATTTCTTAATAGTAATTTTTTTTCAACCGGCAGACCTGAAAAATGCAGGTGTTACAGTACTAGGTGGTATGGAAAATTCAAATTGGGCAACAATGATATGCTGAAAATATACTTTTCGCATGAGTATATGCCAGAAAGTAGTAAATATCTCTGAACAACGTCGCTGGAAAAGTGAAGAGAAATTTTACTTTTCTTGTCACACGAAGAAATTTGATCTGATATATCCAAATCGAAATATAAGCAATCGAATTTCTGAATTAATTGCTGGGAAAATGCGCGGAAATGATGGAAAATTGGAATTTTCCAGTTCGCAAATCACTAATTCTGGTTTATCCTCCGCAAAAATAAATATGTTCGAAAAACAAAATACTGTATTCAGTCATGTGAACAAGCTAGCTGACCTAGACTCTTGGTTGTTTTCAGAGAGCGGCTATTTGATAAAAAATTACTACGTTCCATACAAAAATGGACACTTAGTCTAGTTGGAGTTTCTTCACTTACGGACTCGCTCACCATAGAATGAAGTTCTCCAGAAAAAATGGTGGATTTCTTCCCATGTCAAGCTGAAGATGAAAGAACAAAACACGGTCACGGACCATCTCTTCAGGTTGACTGACAGTCATTCGATATCTGAAGCTGAGCAGCACCGAGTGCGGTTAGTACTTGGATGGGTGACTTCATGCAGAGAAAGACCACATTGAAAGCCTATACAACTGCAGCAAAATAGCATATCATAGCTCGCAGGCAACGTATCAATGAGCACGAGATATATTGAGGATATCCGTCCTTCGGAGGGGACGTAAAGCCGTCGGTCCCGAGTCTATGGATATTGGGCTCGTAAAAGATCCCTACCTCCGGTTGGAATTTCTGTTTGGGAAAATTTTGCTCACCGGCGTCGGTGATTGGCCTTGTAGCGGAAATAGGCCGACGTCAACTAAAAGAATTTAAAAAAGGACGAATCACCCAACGATTTTTCACGAAGAATATCATGAGGAATAGTTGAAAATATCGTATGATTATACATGATTTTTTGTAATTTATAACACGTAACGTATCAACAGTGTGCATCTTCTCATTCAATTCATTTAAGTGGAAGTGAATGCTATTTATGGTAATTTATAGTAAACGACATCTAATTCAATCGCAGTCCTTCAGCAATCAGGCATAGTTACCAAGTCCCCCAAGCCATACCCTCAAGAGAAGCATAGTTTTTCGCGTGCCCATCAACCAAGAAACGTGGCAGAGCCATTTCTCGATACGACAAAAAAATTCTTGCAGGAAAGACATTCGCTCAAGGGAGGAAACGTACCATGTACCTCTTGGTCATGAGCCGGATATACAGCCACTTGTGCCAACTCTCTTCTCAATTTTATAATTATGAATGAAGAAAAAATTACTGGTCTTCAAACTGTAAATATGAGATCGTGATCATCTGCTCGACCCTGATAAAATTCACAACATACCCTATGATTTAGTGTCAGAAAATTATTTTTCTTTATATAATATTCAATTCGAGAATCCTTTGGCAAAAACCACATCCGTCAAATTCCAACTCTGCTGAATTTGCTCGAGTTGGTAACTAACATCAATCAGAAAGAATGTAAATTTTCCCCGACAATAAACCAGAAGCCCGGCGGTGAATCGCCTATTCCGCAAAACCACAAAAACTCAGCAAATTCCGGTAATCCTGTTACGTGTTTGCAACGGGACGTAAGCCTGAGGCATAGACCACTAGATAAGAGTCGCAGATAGCTACGACACAGGATGAGTTTGAACAAAGGGTCATTTAACCACTGGAGATTTCTGATAACGGGGGAATATGGCAAATTACGGAGACCCATTTCAGCGTTTGAGCCGCAAGCGATCAGTTTTCGGTGAAAATGCAATTTTTAGCTGTACCAGGTATGTTCAAAAAGAAGTAATCTGACAACTGAAATACTAATGAGATGATTATTGACGCATTACTTTTATTTTTCACCGATTATCAAAAAGACTCATTCAACGAATGAAACGAATAATTTCAGGATAATCTTCAGAGAAAATTTCAATGCCATTTTTTTCAAGAACTTATGAAAAGGGTTATCTGTTATGGCTAATTCAAGTACTCACGGTTTCTCTCTTGCAAATGATCATCCATTACGTGATAATTACTTCCTCATTGATTTTTTTGTTGATATAAACCCAAAAATGTATAGGGAAAGGGTAATTAATACCTATTTTTCTAATACCGAATCAGTGTAGTTGAAAATTGTTGATTACAAAGTTAATCACCGTCCAATTCATGATGAGTCTTTCAAACATGAATTCAAACCTCTAACCTTGATCAGTGGTCCTAATCGTTTGTTGATCTCATAGACTAAGAGCCAGGGACAGTTTTGCGTGATTATTTAGTTGAGGCCTATATTTTGAGAAAGTGTTTTGGAGGGCTGAACTGACTGCCATCCGTGGGGACAGGCCCTGAGCGCGGTTCCAAGGGGGTGGCGGAACGCTCCCAACTTGCAAAAAATCGCGCATCTTTTTATTTCAGTTGAGGTTCATATTTTCCTCAGCAGTCCTCTGGTAGCCAACAATCATCGAGATAACATTGGCGGATCGATTGGACGGATCCGAGTGGGTGGCGGAACGCCCCTAACATGTCAAAAAATCGTTGACTTTTTATTTTATTAGTTAAGACTCATTTTATGTTCAGAAAATTATTTTTTTTTTTAAAAATCCATTCGAAATATTCTTTCAGTTTACTTACAACACGATATTTTCAAAAACATTTATTTTCATTAGAATGAATCATTTTGATATTTCTTGAAATATATTTTACTCGTTTATATAATGCGTTTTCAATGAATCATGATGCTGCTATAATAATAGTATACTGATTATTAATTTTTTTTTTGTTTTCACTCTATATCACCGAAACTACGTGAGATACGTAAAAAAATAAATATAGTTTTTTTGTTATATTGAATGATCTACAAACAGTCTCTGATTCGTATATCTTGTATTTGTCATATTTCAAAATATATAAGCGTTTAAACGTGAAATGTTGGGCATGGCCCAGCTCTTCAGGTTGACTGTCAGTCATTCGATATCTGAAGTTAAGCAACGCCGAGCGCGATTAGTACTTGGATGGGTGACCATGCAGGGAAATACCGTGTCGAAAGCCCGTACAGCTGCAGCGAAATAGCATATCATAGCTCGCAGACAATATATCAAGGAGCACAAGATATATTGAGGATATCCTCCTTCGAGGGACGTAAGCCGTCGGTCCCGAGTCCATGGATCCAATCCCACCTCTGTTGTATACCAGAGGGTTCGGCAAAATTTCCGGTTGGGGGAAGTGTGCTCACCGGCGTCGGTGATTGGCCTTGGTAGCGGAAATAGGACGACGTTAAATAAAAAAATGAAAAAAAAAATGTAAAATGTTATTAGGTTTGTTCTAGCAACACATATTTGACCGTTTGGAAAGTGGTCTGAAGCAGTCAGAGGCATGTGCAAAATGAATAATGCTCTCCAATATTCATCTTGCGCATGCCTTTGACTGCTTCAGACCTATTTCCAAACGGAAACAAACCTATTATTACAGTTTTTTTTTCCACTACATCCCATGAACCGAGCGAGATATAAAAAATGGTACTGGATTTGTTCTGTAGAGAATTTAATTTGCTACAAAAACCACCAAAGGTTATTTTTACGTATTCCACATATTTGTAAAATGATTCGCGAATGAGTTTTTTTTTCCATTTTCAAGTATAATTTTCAACATACGGCTATTGAAATCTTCGTAATTGAGGTGAACTAACGCCTGTGTTCATTAAAAACATCCTGAATAAATGAAAGAAATCATTATTTGAATTTGAAGCATTAATAATATACATTATTGTGCGACAGAAGTGATGAAATGAGAGCGCGCATACGGAACATTCAAGTCGTTTCGCCAGGTATTTAAAACCGCCATTTTGTTCCGCCAATTGTCATAGACGCTTAAACATGTCAGCACAATAACATACTGAAAAATGAAGCTTAACTAAATAATAAAAAGTTCAACGATCTTTCGACATGTTTGGGGCGTTCCGCCACCCACTCGGAACCGTCCAATCGATCCGCCAATGTTATCTCGATGATTGTTGACTACCAGAGGACTGCTGAGAAAAATATGAACCTCAACTGAAATAAAAAGATGCGCGATTTTTTGCAAGTTGGGAGCGTTCCGCCACCCCCTTGGAACCACGCTCAGGGCCTGTCTTCACGGATAGCACTCAGTTCAGCCCTCCACAACCCTTTCTCAAAATATAGGCCTTAACTAAATAATCACGCAAAACTGTCACTGGCTCTTAGTCTATTGTTTCTTTGAATGACACTCAGGTAATGAAGGTAAGTTCATTGAAGAGCAGATAAAATAAAAATATTTCTATTCAATAAAAATTTGTGAGTCGCCAAAAAGAATAATTGATAGGTTCATCACCAAAACGAATAACCCACAAACAGCAAAAATATGGGGCGGATCAAATGAATTCCCAACTGAATTCACGAATTTTTCAGCACAGTCACTATCGAGAATGTCGAAAGACTACCTAATAGTTACATGAACTTGTACTTTAAAGACGCTTTCGATTTCACCAGAGTGAAACAGTGCATTTGGATGTGGTTCTAATAATCGCCATCGAATCCTTCCATCCCAGAAAATATCCAACAATATAAGTTCATCATCACCTAGAATTGCTGGCAAAATAAAATAAACAAGGAACAGGGAAATCCTCCTGCGGACTGAGTCAATGATTTTGTTTATCCTCTAAGCTCACTGAGTCGCATTCGGCGAATTAATATCAGTTTTGCGACATTTCGGTTGTTTTATTTCACTCACGTACCGGCGTTTGGAGATTAATTCTCAGAAATTCTGCTCCGTAGCCTACATCTTCCTGGTACATTTAATTTGGCGTCCATTTTGTAGTCTAGACGACGCCGTCGCCGTCTGGGCTGGACGCTATAGGAGATGCTGCATCCTGGATCGTAAAAGGAAACACCCAACGTCGTGAAAAGAAAATTATGTGTTGCGGTATTGTAAGCGTTGAAGAGTATCTTGAGTTGCCTGTGAAATCAAACATGGTTGGATGATAGTTTTTAATAGGCTACGTTCGAGAATTATTAGTAAAGACGTCAATAAACAGTTGTAAACTTCCCGAATCAAATTCGATATCTACCCCAGTAGCTCGTGTCGAATTCTTCATGAAATAATTCTCGTGTGCTTGTTGTGATACACCAGACACCAGCCAGAAAAAATGTCACTAATGAAATGGGCAGTATGTATCTCTCAACAAGTCATTAAGTGTTTTTTTTTTTCAATGATCCATACTTCCTTGGGGAGGAGTACCAAACTTTGAAAAAGACTGAAGTGATTAAAATCAAATGACAGCTCATCGTGCTATCTACAAATAAAAAAATGGAGTGATGAATATTCAGTTGTGCTAATGCACACATAGACGAGATGAACAGAATTTTCCAAGACCTGGTAAAAGGATAGGTGAACTTCATGATTAATAACAATTATAATAGGGAGATTGGAGATGGAAATCGATTGATTGGAACTGTATATTCAAATGTCAGTCTCATCTTACCTGCACAGTATGTAGATTGGCAATCCGAAATCAACTACTTCCCCGTCAATGTCATAGAATGTATTCCTTAAATTATTATCACAAGCCGCTCTGTTGGCTTGAATGTAGAACTAATTAATTCCTGGAATTTTCGAAAATACAAAATCCTACATCAACCATAAAAAATATGTCATTTCTGGAGAGTGGTTTCGGTTTCGAGATTACAGTCACTTTACGAACCAACTGGCAGAAGACCAAACTAGAATAAGTCGAGTGGAATTGTAATTTCTATCGATTAACGCAAACATGTTTTATCATCATAGTTATTCTCATTAACAAGTTATAACGTAATTGAAAAACACTTCAATATGTGATATTCACTAGACACTTTCCAAAACCGCTACACGTGTTTCATTATACAATAGCTTCTTCAAGCGTGTTAATGAAGTTGTGAAGAAGCATTTAAATAGTTTGATCATAGATTTTCATCAACTCGCACTGATACCAAAAACCTCAGGGTGAAGGAAGAAAGACGTAAATTCGGCTTTGACCACACTGGGATGATTCAGTCAGAGATAATAGTTGAAAAACGAAGTTCTGGAATGTGTAAATGGCAGTGGTTATCTACAGCAATAATGATTGGTATCAGAATGCAGTTCGATAGGGATATTATATCCGAGCCATTATGAAAATGTGCAATATGCACAACTTCCTTTAATAAATGACCAGGCGGCTAACACCCCGTTTCGACGATGCAATTTTGTCGCTGCAACTTCTCGCGGCGCCTTGTCGCTGCGAGATATGTCATGTAGCTGTCAGTTTGCATTGCCAATATTAAAAAATAGCACTGAATGTTACCAAGATGAACGTCTACATTATCACAACTGATATATAATTTCATTCATTTCTAATAATTGATATTGTGATTAAATCACCTTATTACTCAACTCGATTCCTCAAGTTTCGAAAAATAATTGAAATGTTCAAAATCAATATTCTTCGCAATGATGCCACCACATTTTTGTGTTTTGCGGCAACAAATTCACCATAGAAATAACTAAGTTATCGCACTAAAAAAGATTCATGCAACTCGAAAAACTTGCATGAACACATGCAATTTTCTGGAGTTGCAGCGACAAACTTCGAAACAGGCTATAACGTGGATCATTGATAATAATTCATTGAATAGTTTGAAGCAGAAAGGTTCTCTCATTCAATCGTAAAATCACACAGGATGCTCGACTCCAATACCGTCGAACCGAAAGTTGCTAGAAAATGAATACAATATACAAAATTTTTGCGTAAGCTGTACAAAAAACACTCAGCATTCGTTAGCGAAACCGAACTCGAATTGAGAGCAGCCGACGCGATAGACAACCCACCATGCGTTTGAACGATATTTGTGTGATCTGCCAATTAAATTTAACTTTGCTTCGCTTGCGTGACTCTTTCAGAAAATATTGTCATATAGTTTATGCTTCATTGTCCTAAAACGTGGTAAATAAACCTTCATTACTCTGTGCAATGAAGAGATAGATGATAAACTTCAATGAAATCAACAACCAAATGTTCAGTAATGCAATGAAGTAACTGACCTATATTTGCACTACGCCCATGAAGAATATTACTCCTAATTATGAAAATATCCTGTAATTTTCATTTCTCCACCAATGTTTTCTCGGATAATTTGCGACTCACCATCCTGCTGTTAATGATTTGTTGTTTGCAATGGAAGTTTCTTGAAGTCTTGTGATAACTCAAAACAAAAGGATGCTTAAGAAAACGTAACCAATAGGGAAGAGTATCTGACACACGCATACCAAGATTCTGATGAGATCCCAAGATATGTAACACTGTGAATGAAAACTCCTGTAACGCCATGACCATCTGGTAACCCTAGGCGATAATAAACTGATAGAATTAACATATGTCAGTGCCTTACTAGACTTTAAGGCTATGAAGAACAAACCGCCACCTCTGTATTGGCCAGAGTGCAGCCAAAAGTATATGTTTCGAAAATACCGTACTTTTCCCCCATCAGCAATAATGTCGTGACATGTGCCACAAGAAAACACTCCCTATTCCTCATTCGATTCAGGACAGCCGCGATTTTTGTATCACTTGCTTCCTATTGCACGTGCCATAACAAGTGAGGATCCGGATGATAAAGAAGCACCCCTTTCCCAAGTTCAGAGTTAACACTTCCAAATTTTTTTTCTCAATTCCACCCGAATGCCAAGTGTTCTCCTTCTTTAGTGGCTGGTTGGGCGGAGTTACTATGTCTGTTTGCAGTATACGAGTCCATGATTTGGACCACTCGAATTCAGATTAATTACGCATAGTGATCACAAAAATGACCCACAATGATATTTCTTTTTGCAAGTTGCACAGTCGCTGAATCATTGAACCACCTACTCCCACCTATTCTCTGGAGTAACACTCACATCCAAACAGATGGAGCGGGTAAGTTTTTATCTTGAGGCAAGAGTGAGAAGTTGATTCATTATCAAGAGGAATTGAGAATCATAAAAGTGCGCTGGAAACTATGTGCAACGTCTTCAGTGGGTCCCCCCGTAGAAATAATGAGGAACGCCCGTCTTAACGGCTGTTCGGGGCCACAAAGAGACTAACTTGCGGAACCAAGGCACGGTAAACATCTCTGCGGTCACTATTGACAAAAAGCGTTCCTAGAGATTGTGGTCTCTTATCAATCATTCAGGCCGACTGAGTCTCGCAGGGCTACCAGGGCGTAACACCCTCTCTTTTGCCCGGCTAATGGGGAATACAACCTCAGGTGAGAGGCATTTCGTCACTCAGACAAAATTTTCCACTCCCTCTTTCCACCAGTACATCCAGAAAAGCCGTGCCTCCTTCTCGTTTCCACAATTGAACGAACTCCAGGAATTCAGATGATGAAGGAATGTCCAGCTCTTCATTCCATGACCTCAAATTACCAATGAATCATCCAGACATTTCACCAGAGTTTTTTTTTTAAATCGGCACTGAAGAGAAGGATGAAACAGCGGAAGCCAGACCAAAAGGTATTCTGCAGAAACGATGAGTTCTCGTACCTATCATGAACCTGACATATTGCCGATCTTCAAGTTTTATGGGAATCTGCCATCGACCTTGAGTAAAAACTAGTGAGGTCAAGATTTTCCTCCAATGGAATAGTTTTGCAACTTTTTCTATAGGACGTGGCAACTCGAAATTGGGTTCCAGTACAGAATTCAGAAGCCTAGCATCAAGGCAGATTTCGACGGAACCATCCTTCTTCAGAGTCGTCATAATGAGTAATAAGCCGAATATATTTAGACAGCCCCCATCCAATCCCCCTCTCGTATTCATTCCAGTGATAGCCCTATTTACTGCCCCAAGATGTAATATAAAAACAGGGAAGGGTCGAACAAATGATCCTGTATAATCTTTCAACTTTATTGGGTGAAAATAACTTTGATTTCATTTTTCTTTGCCATTGATTGGATTTCAAAAAATCCAGGTACATTTTTTGGTATTGTTTGAATATTATTTGAGGGGGTAGATAGGTACTGATATCCAATTCTCAGGTTTTATCTCCACTGAATATAAATAATATTCAAATTCTTTAATATCTCTTTATAGCACAAATGTTATATTTACCCTGATATTACTGCAATATGAAAATGAAAATAAAATTTTCAATTTCTTTAGTCACGTATCGTTTCCATTGTGAATTTAGAGATTCAATTTGGGAAAAATGCTGTTTCCTTTTTCTTGCTCTTTGGAAAAAATATTTCCTAAAAGAGCGTTAGACAAACTGTGACACTGGCTCATTAAATATATTTCAATGTTCAATACCTCTCCTCAAGAGGGAAGTTGAACTGGGAAGATTCAGTTCAAAGTAGGTTGTGTCAAAACCATCACTTGGTAGAACTATTGAGTTACTCATGCCAGTGTCACATTTTCTCACAACTCACAAAACTAGAATCCCTGTAATGATTTTTCCAAAGGGCTGTAGAAAGGAAGCAAATCAGTTCCCTAAACGTCGCCAAGGGGTATTATGAAATATTTTTATCATTATTTCAATTTCTAAATTCGCGAAAAATACCATAGGTAAATCACAAAATTCTTGTCAGTCAATTTTGCTTTTTCTCAATATTTCAGTTACGTATCTCTACCAATATATCAATCAGCCCTAAAAACAGATATCCCAAAAATTCAAATCTTATTCAAAGAAGCATTTCGGAATCAGCATAGATTAGATTTAGATTAGATTTATTTTTCATCTCTTAGGTATACAGCATGTACATGAGATAAGTCAATTTCAGTAGATGTGTTTCCTACGGTACATAATACAAGTAAAAAACTACAGGAACATTGTGTTTGCTACTATAAAAAAAGCGTTATAATTTATGGGAAAAAACAATAAAACACACACAAGAGTTTAGAAATGAATAAAATAAAAAAGCATGTAAGATTTTGCTAAAATACGGTAAACAATATACCTACCTAAACGGGTAATTATTTCCATAAGATCTACCATCTAGCATTCTTAAACTCATTAATGGAATAGAAACAATTATCAAGCAGAAATTGCTTCAATTCTTTTTTGAATTCCCTGTGATCGTGGATTCTTTTAATTTTTTCTGGGGGGTGATTGAACGCATTGGCACCTGCATAACGGGGGGATTTTTTATATCCCATTTGATTAAATCGTTTCAGGTAGAGGAAAGGGACCCGATCGAGTTGAATACTCATGTATTTCATGAGTTTTAGTAAAGGAAGATAGGTTTTCATGAACATAAATTAATATTTTATACAAATATATGCCGGTCAAAGTGAGAATTTTATATTTGTGAAAAGTTTCCTTGCAAGACTCGTTAAGACATATTGAATCAGCCTCAAGAATCTCTTCTGAATTATGAAAATACGGTCTACTTCTACAGATTGCCCCCAAATCGTAATATTTTTATTCAGTATTGAGTAAACGAAAGAGTAATAAAAATTTAGGAGATGATTTTGATTGAAATTGTTCTTCAAAGTCATGAAAGCAAAGTATGTTTTATTCAATTCTGTACATAAAAAGTTAATGTGTTCTTTAAAATCTAATTTGCTTTCCAGTTGTGTTCCTAAAAACTTTGTAAGTGTGGAGGATGTCAGTGTAGTTGATTCAATATTTAGTGTTATATTATTTATTTCTTTATATTTGTTGATGAATTCTATTGACACAGCTTTCTTCAAATTGTTTATCAGGTGGTTGTTATTGCACCAGTCCGAGAAATTCTTTATTACATGTGATAATTTATGTTCTAAGCCCTTCATACTATCTGATGTAACAATAATAGTGGTATCATCTGCGTATATGAATGCTCTTCCATACTCAATGGAATATGGAAGATCATTCACATACAGGAGGAAAAGGAGTGGTCCC